>VZRE01000627.1:1211262-1248048 GCA_013396775.1 Cephalopterus ornatus
GGGAGCAAATGCCCTGGGCAATGCTGAGGGAGCAGATGGCATTTAATTTCTAAGTGTAAAAATGCTTTTTAAAGTATTTTTTTCCCCCATCTATTGCTCAGAAATTGTTTGCCTCGAAAGAAATGGGTTAGAACAGAGCAAGGAACAGGGATTTTGCTGTTTTGGCTGCAGGGACTCTGTATGCTAATAAATTATCAAAAGGACCCGAGTCCCCTTAAGAGTCCTACTGTAAGAGGTGCTCCAACTGCCACTTATCCCTTCCATTGCCACCTCTGGCTTTGGAGATGAGGCCTCTCCCTGTTTACCCATCTCAAGTAGCAATCCCAATGTGAAAAAGCAAGGAGGAGGATGTCACCGAGCTGTACCTTCTCTCTCACTTGTTGCTGAGGGATGGAAATTGAGGTGTGTGCTGCTGTCCTGGACCAGGGGCAATGGTACACTCTTGAGTCAGGTGAGCTGGGCAGACCTGGGGGCTCTGCCAATGGGGCTCTGTGGCCAGGGGAGGACGGTACAGGGTGCTCCAGGGCTGCATCTAACTGCTTCATGCCCTACCAGCCTGGGCCAGTGAGGAACAGGCTCCCACCCAGCCTGAATGAGTGGCAGCCCAGCCAGTATATCCTCTCTCCTGACAGGGGGCATCAGCAGCAATCCTCTGGGATGAGCTTGGTGAGGTTTTGGTGACAGTGCATGGCCTGGAAGGCTTACTGGCACATGGAACTGCTCCCATAGAACCCTTGGAGCCCCAGGCAGAAGGCTACTTTCAGGTAGGAGCTTGCTAATCCTGCAGTTGGAACATTTCAGCTTTACTCAGTGGGAACATTTCAGTGAGATGTAGGCATTTTCCCCAGCTATTTCCAAAGAACTGCCACAACGTAGTCCTTGAGATGAATATTATATTCACAAAGTTATTGTTTCGTAAAGCATTTCTTTAATAGTATGAAGTTTTAATGCAGTTTCAAGTGTGTTTCTGTGTGGGAAGTACATATATTTAGGAATGCTTATTCGATAACTGAAGACCTGCTTATCTGATAGCTTAAGACCTTTCCCCACGCACAAAATCCCCACTGTCTTGTAGAGCTCCCAGGCAGAGTCACGCGTCATCATGTTCATTTGTTTTGAAGAATCTGTACAGAAAATTAGGCAGTGTCAGCCTCTCTGCCTGATGTACTGGTGCAGGTTCAGCTCTCTGGTTTATCAGCCTCCTGAACAATCTGTATTTCATTCCTCATCCTGCCTCTCTGCTGAACTTGGAGACCTCGCGTGGCTGCCAATCAAAGGAAGAGAGAAATTAGAAATTATTTCAGACGAGGCTGGAGTATTTAATCATTTCAGTCGCCAGTGGAGGGTCATCTAGGTATCATCCTCAAAATACTGTCCAGTAATATGTGATCAAATAATGAGGTGGCCTGTTTCTCATGTTGTTTGGGGGGTTTTGTTTGTTTGTGTGGTTTTTCTGGTTTGTTTTTGTTTGGGTTTTGTTTGTTTCTTTCTTTTCTTCTTTTGGATGTTGCTGCTGCCTGTGGATCCCTCCCAACCTTACACTCCGTGTGATAACATGCTCCCACGTGAAAGGAAAATCTATGGCATCTTTTCCAGAGCCGCACATCCCCAGCACCCTTCGGCTTGAGAAATAAACTAATAAAAGATAAAAGGGAGTTATGGGTCTAATAAAAAGGATTATTTTTCCACAGGAGAGGCCGTGCGCCTTCAGCCCTGTTGCACAGGGCATCTCTGAGCCTCACTAAGTGTCAAATGAAATGGGCTAATGAAATGGATAAGGATCTTAATAGCACATTTGATTAGTGAAGCTCTCACCTCCGGGCACTCTCTGATGTGTGTTAATGGGCGCTGCGGGGGACGGCTGCCTAAATGAGTCTGTTAATGGGGATGAGCTGATGTGGGCTCCCCGTCACTGTCGGCCACGGTTCGCCCCGGCTTCAGCCAGAGCTCCTGGCAGCCCACGGGGAAACCTGCCTGTCTAGCGTGGGAAAGGGCACTTCTCTGTTGAAAAGGGAAGAGAAAAAAAAGGAGAAATACAATTTTTTTGGTCTGCTGGTGAAGAAAAAAAGGCATGTCTGTTCTTGGAAGTATGTCAACTTCAAGATGGATGGGGATCTATGAGTAGGGCTGCTGTTCTAAATGTATTCATGGAGCCCCGTAAGAACGTGCTGGGATAATTCCTAAGTCCTGGTGCACCACCCGTCCTTCCCCATGGCTGGGTGTCCCCGAGGTCTCAGGCACAGGGAGAAGTGGCTCCGCCTTAGTGGAGGCTCCTGATGTAAATAACGATTCCTAGAGCGGCACAGGGCGAAATCAGTGTCTGCCGCTCATGAAGATGATTATGCCCAGTCAGTGCCTGCTTCGCCATCCTGGAGGGCTTGGAGGAGGAGGGAGCTGCAGGGAGGGAGAGAGGGAGCGCTGCTTCCCCGCCTGCAGGTTGGGCAGTGGAGGGTTGGATGCATCAGAGAGGTGTAGATGCTGCTGCACTGCATCCAGGGTGCCTGAATAACTGCTTAACAAATTTTCATAATGTTTCTTATTTCAGTGTCAGGCAGTAAATAACACAGAGCCATAAACAGTTAGGATGCTGTAGGGAGCCAGGAGTTATAAATTGCTGATGCAATAAGCTATCACATATCTTAAGGAAGGGATTTAAAATATTTAAATGAATAAACATACAGAGCTGGCCTGGTTTCTTCTTGTTTTTTTGGGTTTTTTTTGTTTTTTTAATCAGATGGCTCCAGGATCCAGCAGATTCAGAGGAGTCCACAAGCAGTCAGCCCTGCACATGGCTGCTGTCTGCTGAGAGCAAGAGCTTCATTGTCCTATCCTGTGAGTTGTCTCTGACTGGGGCCTTTTTTATGGTATTTGTTATTTCAAAGCAAAATAATTGAACAGCCAACTCTTTGAGTGCCTCTCACATCAGCCCTTCTGGCAGAGTGCCTTCTTCCCAGAGTTATTCTTTGTTCTGAAGTCTGACGAATTCTCTGAAATTGTGTACTGAGGGGATAAACCAGCATCTCCCAGCCCAGACACTCACTGTGCTGTAGGATGTCTCAGACTTCACTGTGGGTTGATCAGGCCTATAGCAGCCTTTCCAGTACCTAAAAGGGTTATAAAAAAGAGGGAGAGGGACATTTGTCAAGGGCATGTAGTGACAGGACAAGGGGGAATGGATTTAAACTGAAATAGGGCAGGATTAGATTAGATAATAGGAAGAAATTGTTTACTGTAAGGGTGGTGAGACACACAGATTTGGCACAGATTGCCCAAAGAAGCTGTGGATACCCCATCCCTAGAAGTGTTCAAAGCCAGGTTGATTGGGCTTTGAGCAACTTGGTCTAATGGAAGGTGTCCCTGCCACCATTCTATGATTCTCTGGTTCTGCCAGAGGCAGAAAGGGTTCTTGAACCATCCTTATGGTAGTGGGCAAGACAAGTGATACATCAGCTTTCAGTCTTGCTGTTGAGATCGAGCTCTTTCTTCTTCGCCTTTGGGGTCAGCATGCCATTGACAACTGTGGGTGCAAGTCCTGAAGTGTACTGTAGGGTTGTTGATCCCTCTCTGAGCTGCACAGACACAGCTGCCCTGCCTGAAGTGGTTCTGTACACACGAGTGGGTATGAAAGCTGGGAAGTGTTCTCAGAGTAGGAGCATAAGAAGCAGTTACTGTGAAGGACAGGAACAAGCAGGCACTTGCATGTGTGCGGCTTCCAACTGTGTGGCCAGAGACAGGAATGGCCACAGGGGTGGCTCAAAGCGTTGTGCTGGAAACCTGGGAGAGCAGCACTTTCTGGGATGGTAGGATCCTCATCCTAGGAGCCTTAAACTCAAAAGAGCCACAGAGAAGAAAAGGCATGTAAGGAGAAAAACAAAAGAGAGAAAAAAGACTAGCCAGACTACTGTCAGCAGCGGCAAGTACCACAGATCCCTGTGAGATGACAAAACAGCAGTACCTGCAAAATTAGGGTCTAGGCACTACCCAAGCAGCTCAAACAGGTGAAAACCAGCTCTCAAGAAGCCCAGAAAATTAGGATTCAAAGTAAAAGTGGGCTGGAGCCCAAACACCCCCTCTGTGCCACACATCCAAGCCCAGGCAAAGGTCCCCAGCTGTTCTTTTCCAGCCCTGCCTGGAATCCCTGCAGGTGAGGGACACGTTTTGGCATCTTCCTGGATGTTAAATACAGATCTCTGGGGCCTGGAAATTGTTTCAGTCATTTGGCTCACCGCTGGTAAAGCAATCAGTCATTGGAATAATGTTAGCAGTGCCTGATGTCACCACCGTTTCCATGGCAATGGGCAGATTCCTGAGGCAGACAGGAGTGTGTGTGTGTGTGTGTGTGTGTGTGTGCATGGGAGCTGTGGCATGGGGTGTGCGGGAGAACAACCAGCCCTGAGTCAGAATCCAGAGGTTTCCAACCCATTGCACTAGCAATGCCAACCCTGCTGGTGTATCAGCACAGGGCCATCCCAAAGCAGAAGGGTTCTGGTCCCTTTGGTCCTTTGTCCCTAGCTGGCTGCTGAATGGTGCAGGAAGGGGAATAAATCCAGGGCAATGATGTGTCCCATGGAAGGGGGGCACCTCCCAGGGGTAGATGACTGAAGGAGGGATGCCCTATGCTCTGCTGTAGCAGTCTGAGAGCAGAGGGAAGTGACAGGCTGCTTATTAATGACAAATGTCATTAGAAATGACGTGAAATACAAGGTCAGGTGAGTTATGGCCTAACTTGTATCATATTTTAGTATGCCAGCTCTAATAGAACATTTATACTGCTTTTCTCCCTAAGTGGTAGCATAGCACCAAAGTGACACCTTGCTGTCCAGAGCTTGCAAGACTCCAGGTATCCCCTGGGTACCTGAGAACCTGCTGGGATGAGAGGTGAGCCGGGCTGAGCCTCAGGACACAGAAAGAGCACCAAAAACCCCGGCTCGGAGCTGAGAGTGAGGAAAGTAGCATTGCTGCACCTCTGCTTCACAGAGAAGATCTGCCTGGTCTCTGTCTTTCCTAAATTAAACCCCTGGTCAAGCTGGAAGAGGACCTCTGCCCAGCCTGGTTGGTTCCTGGCCCCTGGCTCCAGCCTGCCTTAGGAGTCTGGGAAACCTATGAGAGCTTGTTTGCATCCATCCTTCCCAGCCAGGTATGACAGGCAGGGCAGACACTTTTCCACTGCCTGAGCATTCAGATCTAATCCGTGTTGAGGGCAAACTTCGTGAGCTGGTGGAGAGCATCCGCTGGCGAGGTACAATGACTGGGAGGGAGATAATGCAATTGCTTCATTTGGAGCAATTAGAGCGGAGCAAAACCATGTTTTTATAAAGGAACTCAATATTGGTAAGTGATGCATGGCTGCTTTTTGTTAGCGCAGGGTTGAAAAGCAATTTTCCTGCGTGTTAGGGGCAGCGCAGAGAGCTGACTCGTTTGCAGTGTGGGCTGTGGTGGGAATTTTCAGTCTGCACTGGAATGAGCTGCTTCATTTGAATGAGCTGCTCAGGGAGGTTGTGGAGTATCTCTCTCTGGAGACATTCAAAAACCACCTGGACATGTTCTGTGTAACCTGCTCTAGGTGACCCTGCCTTGTCAAGGGGGTTGGACAGGATGATTTCCAGGGCTCTCTTCCAACCCTAAGAATTCTGTGATTCTTTTTCCTGGTGAATTTAGAAACACGCTGTGGGTAGGGAAAGGGGACAAGTGGGCACCTCCTAGAGATTTCCAGGCTCTCAGTGGCACCTGTCATGGGTTGGGTCACATCAGTCCTGCCTGAGCAGCATTTGTGCCATCGGGTTCTGGACCATCCTGTTCTTCTGGGACAAACTCCTAGCCTAGAAACTGCTGCCAGGGACAAATGCAAGAGGACACTGGTGGCTGCTGGGGTGCAGCACTGGATGCTGAGGGACATCACAGCATGTTATTCAAGTCAGCTCTTGGAATAAAGGTTGTAAGGAAAGCTGGAATTTAATCCCATTGATCCAACCTCAGGATCAAGGCTAGGAGAAGACAGCATGATGTAATCAATCAATCTGCAGATCAGGAGATAGCAACAAGAACAAAACAGCATGAAAGCACTGCCATTTCCTCTGGCATTCAGAGATGGGGCCGAGGAAGTTTAGGAAATTGATACCCGACAGATGCCTTTTATGTGGCAAGGATTCCATGCTGGAGTCAGAGAATATTTAAGCTGTTGCCACAACAGAACCTGATAGCCTGAGGTGTTTCTATACCTGTAGAGAAGATAATAATAGTGATAACAACAACATAAGGAACAAGGTAATTAATGCTCTAAATGGACTGCAAGGTTGATCCTATAATTTGTGTGGGAGGTACAGGGATGGTTTGTACCCAGTAAGGTCACAGCCACATCCAGCTGCCTGCAAAACCATTGCCACCTTCCTCTGCACATCCCTCAAGTCCAACTGATGTGGTGCCAGGCACTGTGGTGTCAGCTGCACCCCTAAATCCATGCTGGGGCGCAGGTATGTGATTAAGCCCCTGCCTTGGAGAGCTGGAGCTGCCGTGGCCAGCAGCTTGGTTGACTTGTTTGGTGGGGCTGAGCCATGTGGCGGTGGATGCCCTTCCACAAGCACATGCTGAGTTGTTTTCCAAGGGTGTTTGTGTTTGCAGCTGACACCAGCTTCTCCATTTGGAAAATGAGGTGAATGTCTGGCGAGCATCGGTTGCAAACGAGGGAGGCAATTGCACAGTGAGATCATTAGTTGGAAAGGAAAATGGGAAGCAAAGTGTGTCCATTTTGCGGCTCTTTCTGTGCTAGCTGTGGGCTGTGGGTCCCTTGCATGGGACAGCAGCTTTGTCTGAAAATGCTGGTGCCTCTATGGTGCCTCTACAGCACAGCACGGCTCAGCTCAGCATGACTCGTCTCAGCTCTGTACCAGGCAAAGTTGGTGCTGATTTGGGTCAGGAACAAGGGTCCCTGTCTCACCAGCTGTGCACAAAGGGACATGGATCTGCTCTGAGCTCAGGGAAGCCCACGGATGCCTGGGAAGTCACACAGTCCTTGGGGATGGTAGGTAGAATGGGCATGGTGCCAGGCACCATGGAGAGGCTGAATGTCTCTGGGACAGCAGCATCTTGTGATATTGATCCAGCCTCTCCTGCTCTCATCCCAGAGTGCCTTCACTGACAGCCATGGTTTAAAAGTCATAGGTTTTGAGATTAATTGAACTGTCAATTCTTTTTTCCAGCAAATGAACTATCCAGAGAGTCTTTTCCAAGGTCCTATTTTCAGTGGGCAGAAATGTCATTTCAACATTTGGGGAGAAATATAGGTGGGAGCTTCATGAAACAATTTATATCCTACTTGCTCTGTTTTAAAGCTGAAGCTAATTGGAGCAAGCCTTTATGGCCAAGGAGCCAATGTGTTTGATTGATTTGAATTACTTCATGGCTGTGAGGTGGGCCAAGCACTAATCGATGCATGAGTTCTCCTGCGGGATGAAGGAAAGGGTGAGACCTCACATATGGAACGAGAAATGGGCACTTTGGTGTCTAATATGCTTTAAATTTGGGTCAAAATTTTTCCTGCCTGTGGGGTCTAAATATACCAACCAACACTTCCTTCATAAGACTGCTGTTGTTCACCCCATAATGTGCTTCTGCCCACCCAAGACGTCAGCAGTGTTTGGTGGGATGTGAGGGTCAGTGGGCTGGGGAGCAGTCTGTGCTGAACTGGGGGTTCTGACTCCTTTCCCATCACTGCCACAGCATCTGCCTGCCTTCATCAGTACCTGAGCCCAGAAGTCACCATGGCTCATCACATTCAGTCTGTTAATAACTAACTAGAGATTAAGTTTTATTAGCTTAAATGCAGATGCATTTTCAACAGCCCACTAACCTTTCCCTCTTGAATCTTTGCTTATGTCTTAAAAATCCACTTTCAGTATAAGACTGTCAGATTAAATCCTTTTTAAATATCCTTTTCCCTGGTGAGGCAGCAAGATTTCCTAGGCAGCCCTGAAACTTGCAGATAAGATTTTACTGAAATAAGACATCCAGATGAAATGAAATCTCTATTTAAAGCAGCCTTTTGGGGGGTATCCCGCTTTGTCCATGTTTTTCTATAACTTTTAAGCATCAGTTTCTTCACAGGACAGCTCATTTAAATTTGGCTGGACAAAAATCAAAGCTTATTCTGCTTCACAGGTGGGAGTCCTGAACCCTGGTTGTAAGGTGGGCGGAGAAGCTAGTGGGTCTCTGACAGCCATCACTTTTGGAGGGGAAGCTTCGTTCCTGTCACACATCGCCGAAGGGCTCTGCTGGAATCTCCTGGGCTTTTCCTTGTGGGTGAAGACCTCAAGGAGCCTGAAGAAGGGACTTGCAGTGCAGTTGTACCAGCAACTTCTTTTGGTGAATGAGCCCATGCTGGTCACCACCGACTTCTTCCCCAGCCCCATCAGGTGAGGCACACTGGTCCTCCTTTTTGAACACCATGCCACACATCCCATTAATATTAAAGTCTGGAGCACATGTTTATCTTGAGCTCTAGGACTGATGGTTGATGGAACCATCCCTGAGCATGTTGGTGGGACTGCAGAGGGTGGTGGCACAGGTGGGGGAGGTTGCTCTCACAAGCACAGGAATGGGAGCATTGCTCTCACAAGCACAGGTGGGTCAGGCTGTGCTGTGCTGTGGTGATGAGAGAAGAGAGACACCATCAGGCTTTTCCCTCTCTCCTGCTCAAGCTGTATGCCCTGCAGACTGGCAGGGAGGGGGCTGAGCCAGCAAGGTGGGGGGTCTCTGTGTCTCAGGTGGGCTCAGGCCATGGGACATAAGCAACAGAAAACCACAGACACAGCCAGCTGCGAACAGGACTCACGGTGGAATGTGAGCTGGGGGATCCTATTCCAAGGATACGTAGGTTTCCTTTTGTGTGTGCCTTTTATTTAATTTTTTTAAATTTTCTGTCCAAATAAGTGTGGAGCTACCTGCTTCTGGGTCACTAAAAATAGCTGTAACCACAATGCTAAGGAAGCACTGAGCAGGTATGTGGCTAGAATGCTTGTATTTCAGGGACAGCTTTGCCATTTAGAGATGCACACCACGATTAGATTAAAGGCTTAATGGCTGCAATTAAACTTCCTGTAGGAATGATTTCCTTGCTGAGCTTTACTCGGCAGCGAACTCTGCGGTGGCAGCATTTCTACAGCAGTAAGGAGGTGTAGAGGCAAAGCCCAGCCAGAGGTGTGACCCTTTGCCTCTTGGCCAGCTCTCAGGTTAAATAAAAACCCTCTGCAGTTATTTCAGTAGCATTTCTGATGCATCAGATACTTTGCAGAAAGGGTGTAATAAGGCATGAGGAAAGCCAGTGAGTAGGTGTCAGGTTGCTATCGGGCAGTGTTCAGCTTGGGAAAAATCCACCCACTTCCAGCAGTGCTGAGGAAAACCACTTGAAATGAGCACACAGTTCAGCTCAGAAGCAGGGGGAAAGTGCCTGATAGGCATGGGGCAGGCAGCAGGCATTCAGCATTGGAGATTTACAGGTACCACACTCCTTGTGCAGCAGCCCAGCCAATGTATGGAGTGAGGAGGGTCCCCACGGTTCCCCATGGGGCCTCACACCCACATGCCAAGGCAGGAGCCTGCCCTGCCTGTGCTTCCTGGGCATCAGACATCCAAAGGCACCTGGGTTTCACAGCCTGCATTTCTGGGGTGAAGAGCAGCCATCCCCAGGGCAACGGAGATTTCCCAGCAGTGGCTCCTTGAACTCAGCCTGTGCAGCATTTCATTCCAATTAGTCCTCATTCCTGGGGACACAAAGACAAGAAATAGGCTCTTCAAAACTAGAGAAGTGAGTCAAAAAAGGATTATTTAGCAAGCCACATTCACCCACAGAGAGGAAATATTCTGAGGTGTTGCACATGGAGCTGCAGCCAGGGCCCACAGCCCCATGCCTCCTCAAAACACAGTCCCAGTAAGCACAAGATTGCTGGTTTGACTTTTATTTCAGCCCCTTCAGCAGACTGCTGCTGCCTGTTCAATATGAAGTGTTTTGCTTTCTGACATTAGGGCAGCTGAGAGATGCCCAGCCCAGAGGTGAAATGAGTCTAGATGTTCATGCTGGTCCTGGTACTTGCTCTTGCAGGATGCGTCTTCTTTACGCGTAGAGCTGCTCTGATGAGTCTGGGGACATTCAAGGGTGTGTTTGCACCATCACCTGGGTTTGCCCTGACCAGGGCCAGGATTTGGCTCAGCCTGTGTCATGGTGTGCAACTTCCCAGGAACAGCCACACAGAACAAGGCACACAGAAGCCAAGCTGAGTTAGCCCCTCTCAGACTAAAGCCAACTCTCTTTATTAAATGGGAAGGCCAAAAAAAAAAATCCCGAGGAGGATTCAGCTAATCAGGCAAGAATGAACCTCTCCTTGGCCCTTGTGCTGGACACCACAGGTCCCATAGGGCCGTCACTGGGAATATCTTTGCTCAGCCAGGAAGGCATGGCCATGTCCAGGGGGAGCAGGAGAGCTGATGAGTCTGATTAACAAGCTGGTTGTGGGTAGAAGAATGCAGCAAAGAAAGCAAAAGCCGTATTTCTGCTCACCTATATAAACAGGGCTGCTGACAGTGAGCTCTGTTGTAAAGCACTTTGCTGTCTGAGGATGAAAATTGCTAGATGAAAGCTTTTTATATTATTTTTGCTTCAAGTACAACTGTTATCATTTAAAGTGATCTTTAGAGCCTGCTTTTGACATCTTCTTTTCAACCTTGCAGACTTATTTTCATTGGCTTGAAGAGCAAATCTGGCCATTTCTGAGCTGAAACAATTTTCTGCTAGAAATTGCAGCAAGGTCAAAATTAAGGCTAATACAATATTGTTTGGAACCATTGTATGAAATGGTGTTCAGATGGAAACAAACGTAACAAGGGCCCAAGAAAACAGCCGAAAGTTACAGCACCGAAACACTATATTTTTTTAAATTACAACAGCAATGTGCCTTTTGAGCTGGCCATTAATTTAAAAGTCTTTAAAAAGAGGAAATGCAAACAAGTTAAAAAAGAAAAAGGATCAATCAAAGCAAAGGAATGAAAAGCAGTGAGACCAGGCTCATATGGAGGTTAATGTCCAGCTCTCAATAATTACACCTTCACTGCAGTGGCACTGTCAGGGTTCACAAAAACAAAGGCCACACCGTGGCTACTCTCTTTGGAATCACAATGGAAAGATCTGAACCAAAAGTAAAACATGATTAAGTTGTTCTGGTCCAATGGCAGAGGAGGCAACCTGAGAGGTGATTATGCTCAGTAGTTAGGAGGGGGTGTGCTCAGCTGTGCTGGCAGCTCTACATGTTGCACTTCGGATAGGCAGCAGGTCTGCTTTTTGATGGTTAGATGAACCTGAAAATCAGGGCAGAGGGTGTCTGAGGTGCTTTCGGCCAGAAGGTTTCCATGTGGGAAAGAAAGGGCAGTGAGATGCAGAGCAGTCATTTATCACAGCAGTGGTTTCCCTCAGAGAAGCAAAACTGCCTGGAGAAGGGTGAGTGAGCAGTGATGCTCCAGAAACAGCATATCCACAGCAAGTCCTCCCTCTCCAGGTAAGGATGCCACTCCTCAGATGAACCAGCTGGCATTTCCCCAGGGAAATGTTGCCTATTACACCCAGGACCTGAAAGCTGCCTTCATGTGCCCTTGAAGCAGAAGCTGAGCTTGGATTCAGCAAGTCAGTATCAGGACCATGCCTGACACCTAAGAGTCTGGTGTAAGCTTCTCTGCTCCCAGCTGGACATGCTGCTTTTCACCTGCTCCCACCCAGTCTGTGGGCACTGGTGGGTACACAGTGCCCCTCTTTCTTTTTTTTAGAGACCAGCCCTGCAAAAGACATGGGGAGCAGGAGGCAGGAGGAGGGTGGCATCACTGTGGCTCAGGTACAGTATCCATGGCCACCCACCCCTTGGTGGTGTCCACAGCCCCACAGTTTCCATCTGTTTTCCTGCACTCCAGGTAGGGGAGTGCTCTGTTCTGGTTCAGACACTAACCACAGGGCAGGAGTGGCCCAGGCAGTGCTGTGGGCTCAAGAGAGACAGCTAGGTAGGTCAGCCAATTTTAAATATGACTATATGACTCTTTGGTGAAAATAGAAGAGAGAGCATCCATCACCTTCAGCTGGTATAAATGCATGCCCTCTTTCTTTCAATCACACCTGCCTGCCTTTTCCAAGCTGCGAGCCTTTCCTGCCCACAGGAGGATCCGCTGTCTCTTTTCTCACTCTGTTTAAATTCTCCTTGGAACATTGGCATCTATACCAACGTTACTTTGCTTTTTATTCCAGTATCCTGTTCTTCTTGTGGCATCTTCTTCAGACACCTTTCCCTTCCTTGTTTCCCAGCTATTGTTTTCTTATTTCCAACAGCTGTCAGGCTAACTTTTAAAGTGTTTCCTTCACTGTTTCTACAACACCTCTTAAAGAGCTCTTTAACTTTCTGCTCACAGCTATTTAGTTACTAGGTTTTTTTCCACCCAGTCAGTTTTGCTGGTAATTTCCCCTGATTTATCTCAGCATTTTTGAAGCATCGAGTGGCTGTATTGCTGTCTGGGGCTGCCCTCTGCTCCTACTGACTATAATCGGACCACAGTCAGTACTTTCCAAGCAATTACCACTTCTTTAGCAATTAAATCAATGCAGAAATAGAGCATCCTCTTGCATCTGTTTCTATATCAGGAAATGCCCATGTGAACCCTTTGGAAAGTCTCTTGACACTTGTCCTGGTCACACACATCCCTGGTAGGGGTTGCTCCACAGCATCACCATCCAGACAGTGTAGAAGGGAGGCTGCTGGTACCTGTCACCAATTTCTGCTTTTAACACAGCAGAATTTTTTTCCTCTTTCTTTTTTTTAATTTGCAAAAAGAAAAAAAAAACACTAGAAATTGTAAATTGCCTGACGAAGCCACCTGAATGAATTATCAAAATGTTTTCATTAAAACACCCTTCTTCAAGGGTGCCCCCACTGCGGAGTCCTTGAAGCTTCCAAGCACATCTAATGCCAACTGCACCGTCCTCATGACATTAGCCTGTAACGTAGCAGGAGCAGGAAATGTGTCCCATGTGCTATATAATTCTCCTACAACTATAAAACAAGTGGCTGGGCCTGTTTTCCCATTTATTCTAGTTCAGATGCATCTGATCAGATGCAATCTGATGCAATTCTGTCCTCATACTGCACAGAATGGCTGTTAAGTGTTTCTGCTGCAAGACTGTAAGAAGAATGATTTATAGCCCAGGAATTTAGTGACATCTTTTTCTTGTTAAATCATCTCTTTCTCACCCAAGGTGTAGGACTCAGTGTCTTTCCGACAAGAAAAAAAATTAGCTTTTTGTCTTTCTTTTTTTCCAGTGGCATCTTACGGGGCTCCTTTTTCTGTTGTGTCTTCAGCACAGATTTTGGCTGTGCTGAACAGTCCAAGGAGACCTGCTTCTCAGAGCTGAGGGGGAGAGAAAGCCTGGGTCCTTCAGATGACTTTTCCCTGCCAATGTTCTCAGCTCCCTTCAAGGCTGAGGATTGGCAGGGGAGGACCTATATTACCTTGGTTTTTTACAGCATCTCTTCTCCTTTCGCGCCATCTGCCTTGCCCAGGGAGGGAGCTGCAGTGGCCAGACCCAGCAGCTCATCTGGAAACATGTCAGCATCGGGGCATGGCTGCTGGAGGTGACCTGCATCCTGTCTGCAGCCCCCCAAGAGGTGAACTGAAGCCTCACTGCCCCGACTCTGCTTGTGGCAGATTCCTGGGCAGAAGGAGCTCCAAACTCGGCCCTGCTCCCTTCATAGTTGGAGAGGTCTTAGCTGGCCCCGGGGTTGCTCCCCTGCTGTGTAATGAGCTGAGCCTGTCACCAGCCTCTGCAGTCCTTCCCTGCTGCTTCCCTGCAAAGCACTTTGCACACAAGAAAAAGCTTTGCAGAACCCCCCCATCCGTAAAATAAATTCTGCTTTGCCTTTCTCTCCCAATTCCAAGCAGCCTTTTGCGCCAAGAAAAATAATAATCTGGTTTTTTTTTTTTCCCAGAAAAGATTTTCTACCTTGCCCTGGTACCAGTCCCAGACCGGATGGTTTTAACCCCAATGCTTTGCCACAGTTCCCCTTGTCCTGCCACCTATTCACACCCTATGGAGGTGTTTGGGGGAGCAGCTGTGAGGCCTGCGGAGGTGTTGGAGGTTACAGACACTTTTCTCTGTGCTGTGATGGCCGAGAGCATTGCCGTCATATTTTACACACGGCTCAGTCTGTATTTGCTGGGGTTTGTGTTATATATTTTCATTACTGGAAAAAGCTGAGGGCTAAGGATACTTAAACTGTAATAAATACATAAATTGTTGCTGAAGACTCCCAAACACCCTGATGGAGGCCTGGCGAAGACACAATTACCTTACAGTGTAATTGAAGCCCTTGGAGAGGTCACTTTATTTCCATAGCCCTTAATTTTTTATGACGAATGGTTCCTAATATGCGCCTGACAAAGATGCTCATATAGTGTTGCTAAGTGAGAATAACAGAAGAGAGAGGGAATGTGATTACAGGGCCACCAAGGGTGACACACTGTCTTTCATGGCACTGCTGCCAGTGCCCCCTGTGCCAAATGCACAGTGGGGCTGAAGTGGATGAGGGGCAGTCTGGCTGTGGGGGGGCCAGAGGATGCCAGTAGCATGATTGCACCTTGTACACCCAATTTTTGGGACCCTTAGTCTTCCCTTCTGGCCTGCTAGGGCTGTTAGGAGGAACAGGCAGACTCGCTGCGGTGGGCTGATTGCCCTCAGAGATACCAGTGGGTGCTGTGGGTGGCTGTGGGGTGGCTGCCAGGCAGTGGTCCAAACAGTCCCTTGAAACACAGACTCATAGAACAGTTTGGGTTGGAAGGGACTTTAAAGATCATCTGGTTCCCACCTAGTCACCCTTGCCAGGCAGGGACACCTCCCACACAGACGAGGTTGCTCAAAACCCCACCTGGCCTCGAACCCTTCCAGGGATGGGGCAATCACAGCTTCTCTGGGTGACCTGTGCCAGTGCCTCACCACCCTCACAGTCAAGAATTTCTTCTGTATATTTAATCTAAATGTCCCCTGGTTCAGTTTGAACTCATTACTCCTTGTCCTGTCACTACAGTTCCTGATGAAGAGTCCCTCTTTGGCTTCCTTGTAGGCCCCCTTCAGGTACCAGAAGGCTGCTATGAGGTCTCCACATAACCTCTTTGCATATCTTCCAAACAACTAATTAGTACAACCTGGAACTTGTTTGTTGCTAATTTGTGAAGGGAGAGAGGGAGGGGAAAAGGAAAAGCAAGTGAGGAAGTGACAGCTGAGTCAGGGGACGAATGTGTGCCCCAGGCTCACAGATAGTGCAGCGCTGTCCCATGGGAACAAGTGATGGAACCTTTCTTTTTGGTTGAGGGAAAGCTGCTGGGAGAGGTTTGCACCTCTAGTAAGTGGGCAGAGAGCCCCTGTGCTGCCTGTGCCCTGGCAGGGGGTGATGCTTTGGGAGTTCCCAGTGAATCCTGGCAGGCACATGGTGGGTCAGAGGAAACCCCAACGCAGAAGCTGCTTTTGTTGTGGTGCTTTATCTGGTGCATTAACTCCTTGGGACTACAAGTTATTTAGCTTTGAAATGGAGCTGGGAGTCTGGATGAAAGGGACTGACAGCTCAATTTTTCAGAAATTTATTGTCCCCAGTATTAATTATATGACTAGCATTGGCTGCAGGCTTTTATCTTTGCCTGCCACTCGTTTTGCTGTAAATCTCTGTCCGGGAGTTTTGACTCATGGGGTACCGTATAATTTGGTTCTGTATATTCATTAGTACTTTCTGATATCGCAATAAAACCTTTTTGCATAAAAGTGGCTATTCATTTTCCTGCAGTAAGTGTAAGAGACAACCAATGTTACCCATAAAAGTAGCAGTTTATTCCAGCAGCAAGTGTCTCCATGGGAAGCAAAAGGATCACTGCCAGGCCAGCTGCCTTGTGTGCTTAAATACTGCCCACTTATAAGGAAAAAGTGAAGCCTTTAATGGGTACTGTTCTGTACTTCTGCAAAGGGGATGGCTGGTGCAGGCTGTGAGATCACCCTGGGGACCTGCCAGTTCCCATCCCTGGGGACCCTGGTCAGGTGCAGTGGCCTGTCGGGAAGAGGAAACACAGGAGCTGAGATCTTCTCAAACCCATGGAAAAGGACGTATTTTGTTTGTTCTTCCCCTCCCCAGCCCTGATAAACACAAGGCGGTGTGTCTTCAGGCTTTTCTTTGGATTGTTTGTTGGCATCTCCCCTGCCATAACAAGCACTTTCCATTTTATCCCACCTAATAAATGACAGACTCTATTATTGGGCTCATTACTGAGGCAACTGGCTGATATTCTCTGGCGTGGCTGTGCTCCTCCTTAGGCAGCACCATGGATGCTGCCAGTGCAGGGTCCTGGCTGCTCCCGGGATGTGGGCAGCCTCCCTGCTCCCCAGCCACAATTAGGCATTCAGAGAAGGTTCGTATCAGAGGATGTAATTCCATTCCCACACATTCCCCAGAGAAATGAGAGTTAAACAATGAAAAGATTGATTTTCCAATGAATGCCAATTTGTTGTCTAACTGGAATATCAAATCACAGAGAGCTGGGAGGAGGGGAGCACGGCACAGTGCAAGAGGGGACCTCTTTTAAATGGGCAAACAATTAATTCCCAGATTCATTACAATTATTTTAAGCGAGGGTACATGAAATAGTAAATGCATTTAATTTGGAACCTAGCATTTCCCCTGATGAGTGGGGAGTTCCAATATGCTCTTGCCATTGGCGAAGCTTCCTTTCCACTGCAAAATTTAATTACGTCTTCATTACTTCAGGAAATTGATGGGAGACTGATGGGAGGCTGGAAACTTCACAGGATGCTCCCTGAGTTGCTTCCTGCATTATGCCACAAGGGCTGTCGAAACGGAACTGAATGAAACTCCATGTCCCAGGTATGTGATTGGGATGCCTTGCATCTCCTCAGTGCATGTCTCTGTCTGCAGGAGAAGCTTACCCTCACTCCTCTGGGTGTCTGTGGCCTCTGCAGGGATGGAGACCCCGGCCAGAACAGGGCTGGATGCCCCAGGCTTCTGGCAGGGTGGAAGCGTGCCACCTCCCGAGCTTGCCTTAATGGGGCAGTGGGCAGTCAGGGGGCATAAGGTGGGAGTCCTAGCAGTAACAGAAGCAGCTGAAGGACAGGACAAGACACCTGCACAGATGATACCCTGCGAAAGGGCAAAAAAGTGGGGGATGATGCTTTCTGCTCCACCAGAGCAGCTCAGCATCTCCTGGTGCAGATCCTGAGGATCCTGGCCACTTGCATCAGTACTTGGGAGCAGCTCTTCACAGCTTGTCGGCCTGGGAGAAACCAGAAGGATGGGTGTACAGTAAATAAATTGATCCAGGCAAGCCCAGTCGACTTCACAGGTAGTTACCTAATGACTAGCTCAGAGGAGCACAGTAGATAGAACAGCACAGTAGATAGAACAGCACAGTTTCCAGGAGGGCTGCTCCAGAGACCTTGCACATCCCAGGCATGACAAGAAGACCTATTTGATGTGACAGGTTCAGAGGGTGATGCTGAGTAGGGATGCTTGCATCATCATGGCACTACCCACCCCCCAAAACCTCACCCTGCCAAGGGCTGGTGAGGATCCAGCTGCCAGTGACTGCTTCCAGAGCAGGCAGCACCAGAAGGGGACACTGACCGCTTGGCACCAGTCAACAGAGACAGGTTTCATCCCAGGAAGGGAAAGGAGAGCAGTGTCCCTGGACCGAAGTGCTGATTAACAGGTTTCAAGTGCATGTGACTGCTGTATCCCTTCCACAAAGCCCCGGCAGTGCCTCCAGCACTCTTGAGGTGCTTTCGGTGGAAAGTCAGCTGCAGACAGAGCTGTCAAACAGTGCCAATGCGATAACAGCTTTTGTTGGCAGTGCTGGTAAACAAGTGCCTTGGAAACTTCAACTGAAAATAGAGTTGTGGCTGTCTCCTGCTCTCCTAAGGAGAATGGAACATTTCCCCCCGCCCAGGCACTTTTTCCAAAAAGTCCCCAGATAGCTCAATCTGCCGGTGAAAATGCAGCAGTGATCTGGTTCAGATGGGGCTGATGGCGTGGAGCCTCCCCCGGGTCCTCCTGTGCTCCCGAGCCAGCGCCAGTATGCGAGGCAGACCTCAGCTGAGCTTGTGATTACCTGCCCATGTCTTTTAAGACAGATGATCCATTTTATGGGCTGCCGTAAAAGAACAAGGAAACTCACACAAATCAGGCAAAACTGCCATTTGCCTGAAATGATCCTTTCTTCGCTCAGCGACAGGGACCCACGTGGAGCCCATTAGCAGCACTCCTTGGAGACCCTGGGGATGCTGGGGAAGCTGCCAAAGCACACAGCCCACCACGGGGGAGCTGCTGGGAGAGGTCCCAGCGTGGCAGCTCGCCCGGC
The DNA here is from genome assembly GCA_013396775.1 of Cephalopterus ornatus. Classification (NCBI taxonomy): domain Eukaryota; kingdom Metazoa; phylum Chordata; class Aves; order Passeriformes; family Cotingidae; genus Cephalopterus; species Cephalopterus ornatus. Next base: position 1,229,692 of record VZRE01000627.1, read on the forward strand.
ACACACAGCTCCCCAGGTTTGATGAAGAATTGCTGGCAGCGTGGCTGCTCCCAGGAATACCCGGGCACTGCAAGACCCTCTGGACAAGGTTTGGCTCCTTACAAACAGATCCATGTCCTGCACACTGACCCTCTGGCTTCCAAACTGCTCCCTCTTTTAAAATGTATTGTAGTTGCTTACAGTAAGAGGAAAGAAGCACAGTAATTTGGGTGATTGGAAATTGCTCAGGGTTTGAGGAAAAGGGATTTTCTATATTATTTATTTTACTGCAAAGTGAACGGTAAAATTGCCCCTGAGGCGCTTGCCCTGGTCCCCCCAACTTGCTTTTACCTTCCAACACTACAGGCCTGTTGAAACCCTCAAATTTGTGACCAGCAAGATACGATTCAGCAAGAACATTACAGCACCTTTTAGGTATGAAATTAACGGTGTGTAATTAGAATAGCAATAATGAGAAGTTATTTAATAATTCATTTCTTCTCATAAATTATTTGGTGTGTTCTTAACTTCACGGCCAATGTGTTATTTGTCAAAGAACACCTCTGTAGCCCTCCCTGGGCATCCTCCGGGTGCTGCTCACGCTGGAGCCTCCCCCACCGAGTGCCAGAGGGGCAGCACCATGGAGCTGTGAGCTGGATCCTCAAGTGCAAAACCTTTCAACAACGGAAAATCTCATTTCAGGCAATACTGCAGTCACAATATACTTCTGCTTCTGTGGAGGGAGGAGAGACCTGTCACCCACTTGCCCATGTTTATGGTTTGAGTCTGTTTGCTCTTGTTAACTCTAAGTTACTAAATTTATAAAGAAGCATGTAAATCAGCCTTGGCCCTTCACAGGGCATGAGACGTTATCTGCAGGCTGGGTTATTCACAGAGGGCTTGAGCTCAGCTCTCAGGATAAATGAGTTTTGGCTGCAGATGCAGAGCCATCTGTCCTGCCAAGCTCAAAACCCAGGGGAAGCATCATCCTAGGGACTTGTGGATGCTTCCTGCTGATGCCAGTCATCACCCTGCCCACAGCCTGGTCTTGTCTGCCTTTCCTGCCAGCCCTGCGAGGTGCCCAGGCTCTACTGGGCACCACAAGCCTCTGGGCTTTCCAGGCCTATCAGCCCCATTGCCTTTGGCAGCGTCTTCCTGGTGAGATGCTGACACAGAGGACCATCTCTGACTGCATTTCTCACTGTGGTGTTTTGCCTGGCCTAGTTAGAGACCTGTGTCAAGGCTCATCTTCTCTGAAGCAGAGCAGCTTCTCCCATGGGGTTTGAGCACATCATTAAATTCATCGCCCGTTACCAACTCTACGACACCAGCCCTATTGCTCTGGCAGGTTCTGGCTGGCCATGTCTGCTCCCCTCACCGTTCAGATAGATGGCTCAAAAGTTTTTGCCTCCATCTGGAACCGTGAGCCCCAGGGTGCCACAGGCCAGCAGAATTACTGCTTTGCACACCTGACTCTGATGCCCCTTGCCAGGGGACACTGTGACCGTCAGTGTGGGTGGGCATCGCTCACCCCACCTGCTTTTCCCATTTGCACACAGCCTTTCCATGCAGGCTGAACCTCACATCCAGGCTCTTGGCACCTAGGGATGGTTTAAACCACCAAGACATTGAAGGTATGTCACTCATATGCGTTGATATCCGGCTGAGCGTGGGGTTTACTCCATTGGCATCTCCATCCTCATCACACATGTTAGAAGCTGCTTACAGACATGACCCTCCTGCAGGACGCTGATCCCTGGCCTTTACTGCTGCTGAAGTAGCCAGGGAGCATGCCTGTCACAGCTATACCTGCCTGAAGATCCAGCCTGGGAGAAGGAGCTCAGCACTTCAATCACAAATGACTTTAAACTCATAGCTTTTTATTTTTTTTTTCTTTTTCCCTCCTTGTATGCTCTTTATCGAGCAAAACCCCCATGGTTTTTCATTGCATAAATCTGTTGGCACAAAGCAATCAACACGCTTCAGCCCTTGTCCTGCCTGGCTGGACCCTGTGGAGAAGATGGGTTTGGAGTGTGGAAATGCTCTTCTGGCTCCCAGTGGGATGGCCAGCATGGCACAGCCTATGTCTGCTGAAAATGCATAACTACAAGATTCCCATGATGTCCCAAGCAGCTTTTCTCTTTCCCACAAACATGACTAACTTGCAAAGCATGCCAAAATAGGCTCAATTTGTTCTTGGGGTTCCCTCGTTTGGGTGTCTCTCCATTTTCAGAGTTTTACAGGGACTGCAGAGGGACCATTCACCTCCTGGCTTTGCAAAATGCATTGTGTTGGACATTTACACTGTTATTACTTCTGACCATTGCATTTTCTTTTTCTGACATGTTTTAATTAAATGAATTTTCCTTTAATTTTTTTCTTTTTTTGCTGATCAAGAACAGCATTGAAAATCACGATAAACCCAAGAGAAAAAGGTCATTCGTTAAAGCAATAATTTTGTTTTTTCCACCTTCTTTCCCACTGGCAAGGATTCAAGCAACCACCCACAGCCTGGTTTCAGTTTGAATTTAACAAAGTGCCAGTGAAGTGCCTCCTCCTCCTCCCAGTGAAGGACTGCTCCTGCTGCTCTAGCAGGAATTGAAGCAATTTATCATTGCAAACACGATGCTGCCAACGTGGGCACGTGGTCCCAGGTGGGCATCTTGGAGCTGCCACAGCAAGCTTCAACTCTTCCCATATTTTTTTCATTTTCTGACACAGTCTTGGCACATAGTACCTGGCAGTAATTCTCTGTATACCAACAGAAGTATTGATTTTTGATATTCAGCAGTACATCTCCTCTTGACCTCTCTCCAAGGGGGTGCAAAGGGCAATGTATCCTGTGAGAGCAAAGGCAGTGGCTAAACCCAGTACATGAGCAATTAGCTCTTCTCCTGTCAGCCCTTTCTCAGCACCCACTGCTGTGCCCTGCTTGTCCTGCCCCCCCCCTCTTTTCGGCTCTACTATCGAATTTCTTTCCTTTAGGACTGCCTCCCAGCAGTGTCCTTGACAATGGCTCTCCAGGCTGGCATGGCTCCTCAATAGCATTACCTTACAGTAAGCTTTTCTAAGCTATTAGATGGCAAGAGTTTGATTTTTTCCCCCCCTTTTTTATCTCTGCCTTCTGAAAACCTTTACCTGCAGTATCCTCTTGTTCCCTTCCTCCTGAGTTTATGTCTCAGTGACTCTAATAAATTGCAATGGAAATAATGCTCTGTATTTCCAGGAACTAATCAAGCATGATTGTGCCGCAGCAAAAAGCCAGGGCAGCTGCTCAAAGGAGTAAATCCCAGGGAAGGAGGGATATAAATCCCTGTCAGGCCAGGAGAGCAGGGTGGATGGAGGAGGAATTCCAGCTCACCTGGCCTCCATCCTTCCCCCACTGGTGGGGACTGACCAAAACCAGCCATTTAAAGCACTAGACATTGAGAAAAAATCTGCCTTTCATTTCACGCAGGTTTTAGTCGTTTATTTGGTGGAGCTGGTTGCAGTCCAGGCTTGGTATACATAGGAGAAGTTATCCCATGGAGAGTCTCTGAGAAGAATTTGGGACGAGGGATCTGCTAATATCAGCATCAAGATGAAATGATGTTGTGATTTATATACATTGATGTCAATCACACTTCCTTTTGGTGCTTTTCTCCCTGCAGGGAGATGCAGTAAATCTCATGTTGCTTGGCCTTGGAGGCAGAAGATGAAGCCCAAGAATCATGTGGGTGGGAAAATACAAGGACTCCTACGAACATCAAGGAAAACATCCACAGCTGGTGCGAGCCAGCAAATCCAGCTATGCTGATCCTACCCAAGGTCCCATACAGCCAAAAAGAGGCTTTAAAATATCCCAGGGAAGAAGGAGCGATAGAGCTTGCTGTGTCCAAGTCCATGCATTATGTATTTCTCACCAGAGTTTGCATAAGATCAATGAGGCTGCGTCCATCGACAGCCTGCTCTTTGATGAACGCTGCGCTGAAGCCTGGGCATGGCAGCACTGGCTGGTGGTGGGAGTGCAGGTTGGGCAGGGCAGGGCACAGCTTTATGGCAGAAGGAGCAGGGGGAGAAGAGGAAGAGGATGCATCCTAAATCTTGGGGCAGTCACCACTGCAAATTCCTTGCAGCCTGGATGTTGTGATGCTTCCCTGCGTTAAGGTGCTGTGTCCCTGCCTTTTACAAACTCCTCACTCTTACTTATGCACTCTTCCCTACACCCTCTTATTTATACACACAAATAAAAGCTGGGCGGTGACCCACTGCATTATGAAAAATCCTGTCATGCCCATTTTACCTGATTTAGTATGTGCTAAGTAATTTTCAGAAGATAGCCTTAGGACTGCTTCACATCTCTCTTTTTGAGAAATGCAGCACCCTCCTGGACCACAGCAAACTGTCTTCCCTCCAGCTTCTTCCCCTTTGCCACAGGGAATGAATTTTAGAGCTTTTTTCAGCTCATTATTCTAAGCATTTCCCGTTATGTGTCTGATTAACGTTTCACAGGCTGTGTTGTGGTATAATATCTGCTTCTGACGTGGGCTGCTGCGGCAGGCAGAAGAGAAATCCATTGCATTTTAGATGGAGATAACAGTTTAATCTGATCTGCGCTTGGGAAAGAAAAATCTCTCAGGGAAACCCAGGCCCCTGAAGGCAGTGTGCGAGGCAGAGGCGCTGCTGGCTCCCATAACCATCCCTGCAGAGAGGTGACCTATTCTCACAGAAAGCACTAGGAGGTCTTACATTTTTCAAGCTGACTTTAAGCCTGCAGTAAGACCCAGGAGCAGGCTCTGTGCCATGAAAGAAGAGAGAAATTGAAGCTTTCCCTGGCTTTGTGGAGGACTCGATGCTCAGCAGAGAGAAACTTCTGGGAGTTTGCAAATGCTGCAGGGGGGAGCAGCAGAAGTCTGTTGTGCTTGAGGGGAAAATCAGCCTGTGGTCTGAAAACAGGGCAAGGACTCTGCTTGGTTTGTGGAAGGACTCTCCCCTGTACACCACATCAAGTGCTCACTCTGCTTCTTTTAAGTGCTACCACACCTATGACAGCCTTGAAACCTCGAGGTCGGATTTGGTTTTAAGATGAAGTTAGCCAAGAGCAGCAAACAGATCTCTTCATGTGTGTTGTCAAAATTTTTAAGCCTATTCCTTTTTTTGTTTTTGTTTTTCCTACTGGCTGTAGTTGCATACAAAATCTAAACAAAAAAAAAAAATAAAGTCTCTGTTTAATCATTTCTTATGTTTGAAGAAGAAAGGCTTTGGTTTTGAATTTTTCTGAAAACAGTCCTTCCATGCTGGGCAAACAGAGTTACCCAGCAACAAGGCAGGGGAAAATAAAGAGAAAAGGAGATGAGGGGGGAAACACAGAGCCTGTGTTCTTCCTGATGTCCTTGGTAGGCTCAGCGTGCAGATGCAAGGGTGGGTGTCCCGAACTGGTGCATCTCCTGGGGCATCAGCCACTGCCTCTCCTCCTCTCCAACACCTTGGTTGGAGGCTGGTGTGCAACCAGCCCAGTCCTTGGCAAAGTGTAGGGACAGTCGCCAGCCACCCATGGATGTTCTTGCTCCATGGAAAGGCACCTGCTCCAAGAGACCCAGAACACGACATTGCTCAGACCCCAGATGCTATCATCATTTGCTTGTTCTGGACAGTTTGTTCCAGCTATACCCTGGCTCTTTAAAGAGTCATCAAAATCTGCCTTTGAAATGCCACACGATGGAACATCTAGACTGGAGCTGTGGTGGAGCATCTGAGGGTCAATTACACTCCCTGCATGAAAAACATTAGGGGGCATCCTGTCCTTAATCTTTTTTATGGTTTTGCCTGCTTTAAAAGCTCTGTATATAATCAAACCTTTAAACAAATAGACTTGGAAGTATAATCTCCTCACATAGATTCTTACAAAATTGTGTTCAAACCATCTCAATCTTCAGGACAAACTAAATGGGTTGAAACCATTACATTTATCCCTCTAAAGTGGCTTTTAGAGATGACCCTTCTATGAGCTTTCCCATTTTTTCTACATGTGCTTTTAGATGTGTAGGCAAATCAGTAAGTGCCAATACCAGCTTTAGCTGGTAAGCTAAGCCTCTCTGCTTAGCTTTTTCCTTTTTATTCATCAAAGGATCTTACCAGCCCATTTGTACACAGCATTAAACTCCTCATGAGCACTCATAATTCCTCTGCACCCTGACAGTGTCTTCATCCACAACTGCACAGCACTTTAGAAGAATTACACTGTGTTTGCTACCTGGCTGATCAGAACAGTCCTCCATCATTAATAAAAGCCTCTATGAACAATACCCCATTGAATCATGAGTGGGATATTTTTAGAGGGATAAACTTCAAAGAAAAGTTTGGGGCTAACCTATGCTCTCACCCAAGTACCAGCTGGAAGCTGGGAGCTTCTTATTCCTGACCAGGACAAAGTGCTGTGTCTACCCTTCTACTTTGTTTTGCAATAGAGAAGTTGTAGCTGAGCCATGGCTGAGAGAGGGGTCGGGCACGTGATTCATCACGTAAGTATAGTTCATTGTAACTCAAGATGGCAGCTGCATATGCCAAACAGAACGCACCTTTCCACGTGGTGGCTGGTGGCGGTGCTATTTAAAGAGGAAGAGATTGCAACAGAAGAAAAGAAATGGATGCAAAGAAACAAAAAATCTCTGTGAGGCACTGTGCTAGCACAGAGATATGGGGATGATGGAAAGCATTGTATTTCCTTTGGGTCTGTTCCTTGGGAAGCTTTACTTTGAATTTCTTTGTGTTGCATCCATCTGTTCTCTTAAGAACCTTCCCATTTTGTAGTTGCAGCCAGCAGTAGCATCCACCAAGCCTTCTCCTCTGAGTAGACACTGTGCTCTTGGCCTCTCCTTGCCTGTCATGTGTTCTGTCCACCTCAAAGTCTTGCTGGCCTCCACTGCACTCACTCCAGTATATTCACAGCCTTCTTGTGCTGCTCCGTTTTCTTACGTGTCCAGTGCAGAAACAGCAGGCTCTCTGAGCCTTGCTGCCATGCAGCCAGGCCTGGTTTGGAGACAAAAGCCTTTCCTGAGAGCCTGCCTTTGACTGCTGCTCCTTATTGTTATGCTTTCTTATGTTTGAGCCAGTATCAATGATCAGCCAAGCCTAAGGAAAGCAAAATCATTAAAGTGCACCAGTTCCTCCTCTCTTTTACTTAGTGAAAAAAAAAATCATGCTGGCAGCAGACCTGGAAGCAGTGTGTCATGTACTTTTAGCAGACACATCAGCTCAGTCCTTTCCTGACCATCCCAGGGCAAATGGCCAAACAAAGGACCTCCAAGCTCTGCAGGGACAGGGTTCTCAGAGTCCCCTCGGTAGGAACATGGTAGGGCCAGGACAGAAGCAGGACAGAAGCACAGGCTGCTGGGTCACTAACCTGACTGGATCTGGGTTACAACGTGTGGCTTGCTGTGCAAGGATGCCATGAGCAGCCTGGGTTAAATACCCCAGAAACTGCCTTGGTGCAGAGCACGCAGCTTTATCCAGGGGGTCTTTCATTAGGAAATAAAGCCACCATGGCTCCTCTCCCCAGCCACCCTCTCCCAGACTCCATCTCCTGCATTTTTTTCCCTTGCTGGTCCCCCACACCCGTTTTTTTCTCCCCCTCCCTCCCAAAGGGCAGGTTAACACTCTCCCTTTATGTTTATCTATTTCCTTTGCTTGGCCTCAGTCACTTTCCTGGGATCCATCACCTGCAAAGCTCTCCTGGTCAGAGTACCAGTACTGCCTGACAGAACATCTCATCTCCAGCTCCTTTCAGCATGTGTGCACCTCCTCCTTTTCCAAGCCTGCCTGATGGCCTCAGTCCCATGGAACAGGCTACGCATTTGTATGGATGCTATATGCAGCTCAAAACTCGTCATTAGGCTAATTAGCCATTAACGATGCTAAAGCATGCAAAGTACATTAAAAACCTCTTCTTAAACAGCAAAGTCACTCCATGGCTTTTAGGGTCAGTGCAAATTGATATGTATGGCATTAATGCAACTGCAGAGCACCAGCAAGTTCTGGCCTCTCCTTCTCGTAGCAGAACCTTTGACCTGTGGAGCTGCCAAAATGGCTTTGAACTTGTACAGCAACCTGCCTGGCCAAAGAGATTTATTTGTTCCTTTCTACAGATGACAGCAGTTTAGATGTAATTTACAGTGCCAGGCCAGCACAGGAAATGCAAGAAGCACCACCTGCAGCACAGCTCCAGCTGAAGGTGTGCCAAGGGTCACAGAGCACATGCTCCTGCCCCAGACAGGTTCTCAGTCAGCATTGTGCTGCTGGGGGTGTCTGTGATCCCCTGAGAGCAGGAGGTGGGCCCAGGGCAAAATCTGGGATGCCCACATCACAAGAAGCAGGATGCAGAGCAGGTATGGGTGGTAGGAGTCTGTGGGATGCCCACATTCCCTGGGAAGTACCAGGTTTGAAGCCTAGTAGGCTTCAACTTTACTTCACTCCTGGAGGCTCAGCCTTTGTGCACAGTGTTGGACAGCCAGTATCAGCCTGTTTCAAGCCTGCCTCCAGGCTTTCAGAGCCAGTGTGATCTCGGTGAGGCCTCCATGACTTCTCCCAGCACGAGATAAAAGTGGTTTATTGTGCAGTGCTAACAATGTGATTTGTTCACACATTACCCAGGGGTGGCACAATCTGTACTGGTTAAAGGGAAATGTTAAACCTGTCACTTCAGCAGGAGATATTTGAATGTGCTAAATGGGTCCTGCTGTTAAAACAAATATTCCCAACCTAAATTTATGAAGCACTGTAAAGGGACAGATATCAGAATGCTGCAGCACCCAGAGCCTCCCTCCTTTTGTGCACACACAGAAATTCCTGTGCAAGGCAACAAGTGCACTGGCAAGGAAGGTGGTGTTCCCAGAGGAACAGTGGCCAAAAGAGCCCATTTAGTTGCCATTTAGATGGGGTCTGACAGCACCTCTGGGAGTGCAGGTGCCACCTGCCCAGCACTGGGTCGATAAGCACGCCCAGGGCTGACGGGGCACAGGGGGAGGGAGAACATCATGGGTTTGGTTCTCATCTTGCAAGGACACCAGAGCAGAGGTTTGTGGTGCAGGGGCAGGTTGTTTTGATGCACTGCACGTTCCTGCTGTAGCCTAGAGATGCTCTCCGAGACAGGGGATGTCTTTGTCTGCATCTCGAAAAAGGCCCAGAGGAGTCTCCTAGCAAAAGGAAGAGGTTCTTACCACCTCTGCTGGAAGCATTCTGCAGGAAAATAGACTTGCAGAAATTACCTTCTTTTCACTGAACACACACATGAGGAGGGGTTCCCAAGATTTCCTGTTCTTCTTCATCTATTCCACAGTGTTATTCTCAGCTGGCCAATTCCATAGGAAAAAAACCCAGTGTTGGATGCTGGCACTGGCCTGGCCCTTGGTGCACCTCGCTAGTAGGAGAGTGGAGATGCAGCCTGGAACTTGTGTGTGCTCTGGCTTACCTTCTCCTCCCAGCTGGGGTGGGGGCTGCTGGCCTGTGGAGATCTGAGCCTGCACAGGCTGTTTCCTCCCTCATATGTCAGCTCAGCTGTGCTCTCGCATTTAGCCCTCCCTGCCCATCCGTTCGAAGGTACGAAGAGAGCTGTTGCCCTCCACGCTGCCTGCGAGAGCGATCCTGCCAGCGCCACGAGCAGTGCTTCACCCAGCAGCACTCAGTAATTACACGGAAAGGATCAGCAAAAGGCAAATCCTGTTTTGTTCCTGAGATAAAAGGTCCTCAAGGGTCTCTCAGCCTTGCTTGCACAACCCCCTGGTATCTGAGCAAGGCACTTGTGCTCTGCCATCCCCTCCAGGTGCCTGATTTGCTTAGATGAAAAAGCCCAGGCGCCTCATATCCCAGTGCTCCAAGGACAGCAGCTTTTGGTTGCAGAAGGAGCGGTGTCTTACTCTACAGCCAAGGGGTGTGCCTCGCTAACTGGCATGGGAACTTCTCTGGTTTTCAGCCCCTTTAGCCCACACTGGACCCCAAAAAGGTCTGTGTTTTTGACACCAGGGAAGGAGAAACTTGGAGTGCTGGGCACTCCTGCACCAGCAAAGGACCTAGAGATATTCCTTCAATATCTTCATCTACCATAAGGCACAGCTGAATTTGCACATCTCCACCTTCTCCCTCCTTCATTTTCCTGTGTATAAGCTCTACTATCAGATCTTTTCTTCCTTGGATATGCCAATAAACATATAATGAAAGTGCCGCCTGCTCTATGAGTAGGAGCACACTGAAATGCACACAGCAGTTAGTATCTTGCAGTAACTCTTTCAGGCTCTCTGCAAATCATAGCAGCTCTCTCCAGTTCAATTACACATATTTTCCATTCTGAAACCAGTAGCTGCAAAGCCAGAAGCATTATTTTTGCTAATGCAGAAGGTCAGGGGATGGGGAAGAATTCCCATTTTAGATGGAAGAATAAAAAAAGAATTCAACATTGCCATGAACTCCAAAGCTCTAACAATGCAGTAGCATGCCAAGTGAATATACTGCTTCTTAAAACCCCTAAGGTTTGAAAAGACCTCTAAGATCACCAAGACAAATGTTAACCCAGCACTGCCATGTTCACTACCAGTAAACCATGTCCCTAAGTGCCACCATCTACACACCTTTTATATACCTCCATGAATGATAACTCAACCACTTCCCTGAGCAGCCTGTTCCAATGCTTGACAACACTTCCACTGAAGACATTTTTCCTAATACCCAGTCTAAGCCTCCTCTGGTGCAACTTCAGGCCATTTCCCTTTGTCCGTCACTTGTTACCTGGGAGAAGTGTCCCATCCTCACTTGGCTACAACTTCCTTTCAAGAATTTGTAGAGAGAGATAATGTCCCCCCTAAGCCTGCTTTTCTCCAGGCTAAATCCCTCCTCAGTCCCTCCTCATCAGACTTGTGCTCCAGACCTTTCCCCAGCTTCCCTGCGCTTAGCTGGACACACTCCAGCACCTCAGTGTCTTGTGGGGCCCACTTCTCAAGCTTGTTTTGATCCCCCTGGATGACATCCCTTCCTTTTGTTGTATCATGTATTTCTTGGCATTGTGTCATCTGCAAACTCACTGAGGTGCACTCAATCTCCCTGTCAATGTCATTGGTAAAGATATTAAAGAGCACCACTACCAAGACAGAGCCCTGAGGAGTTCTTAATATAATATAAAGCAATCAACAGAAATGGAAAAGTATCTTAAAACTAGATATTGATTTCCTGTCCAATGAGATATATCTCAGTCACTTCCCAGCCTCACTGAAGTCACCGCTGTGGGGCTGTGGCTCTGTTCTCAGGCTGTCCTGAGCAAGGAGGGCCCTGACCTCCAGCAAGAGCAGGGCTCGCCCCATTGTCTCCCAGGGAGCTTAGATCAGAGCAAAACAGGAAAAATGAGATAGAGTCAGTTTCAAAATCATCAGAAGTGGAAGTCTCACACCAATAGCCAGAGTTTGGAAACAATATTTTAAATTAAGAGCCATATTCAAGCAGTCCCCAGCTGATTTCTCATTTATAGTCCTCTTCTCTCTCAATCTGCAACAGAAACATCTCCACACACCTGCCTGTCACAAAGTACTGGAAACATTGCAAATATCATTCCTATGGTGAAATCACCTTTGTGTACATAACTGTGCACACCCCAGCCTGGACACAAGGAGCTCGCTACAGGGCAACAGCTGAACTTGTGCAGAGATGCTCATGCAGCCAGTGACTACCACCAGCAGCTTATCAGAGTCCTGGTCAAAGCTTGGGGCACAACAGAACACGGCCATCCAAGGCTAAAACTATCTCTGTTGCTGTGTATAACAGTCAGGGACAGGTTTCTTTTCCATTACTTGCCTAGAAACGTCTGGTCTTTATCATTCACTGCACCTTGTGACACTGAGCCCCACCATTCCAGTACCCACCACATGGAAAGGAGCACGGAGGCCAAGCATACAGGGCTTTGTTCTGCTCTTCCACCCCTCACCAGCACAGATCCCTCAGCTGGCCCTTGGAGCCATGGCTGGCATATGTTGTGGGATGCTTTATTTCAGAGAATCTCACGATTGCCCAAGCAGAGCCGAGCCACTCCAGAACTATTTGTTATTGTCATATCAGTGCAAAAGAATTATTTCTTTTTGTTGCTACTTGGAAAATCAGGAAAGGACTAAGAGATCAGCAGAAAAAGCAAGGGGACTCTTGTGTGCTGCCCATAATTCTTTTATTCCTGACCAAACCATCCATTCCTGTCTGCTCAAGTTGTTGTTCGGCATGAGTGAGCCTTATAGAGCCCTGGAAAAAACCAGGGCTGAACAGCAGAGTTATCAGGCTGCTTTGATCATCCTCTGCTTTTCCTAGGGTTTGCAACCAAGGTTATTAACCAGAGGAAGAACTAGGATCCACTTTACTGCCTGCCTGTCACCCCCACCCTTGAAAATGCCTGCCATTGCTGCAGATTCACAGGCAAACTGGCAGGGATCTTTCTCTAGGAAGAGGGAAATATAACTGGCATAATTAAATCAAAGACCTTCCTTATGCTGTTATCAGTCTGTTGAATACAAATAAATTTCTAGCAATAATCTGTGAGTTGCCAGCATGCTAAAAAAACAGAAGGGAATATACTTTTCCAACTTTGCCCTTTCTAGTTTCTGAAATGTTATACTGACTGTCGCTAAATATGGCTAAAGATGAGCACCAGTTGAATAGGAGGACCTAAGTTTGTAAAACCTGGGTTAAGTAAAGCAGAAGAACATGAAGGTACCTCAGAAGAGCTGGAGGCATTGGAGGGAAGGTTGAGATTTTCCTTTTTTATTAAATCTGATCTAGGGCTATTAAACCTTCTGTTGAGGGTGATGTAGCATACTCAAAACATGTTCCCATGGGCAGATGTACTGTATTTTACCTTACACAGATCTCGATTTGGCAGCAGACATTTGTGTATACTCATGTAAGTCAACATGTAAGAGCCAAATAGTCATCTCCTTGCTATTGTTAACAAATACCCTCTACTATTCTTGCTCTGTATGACATGGTTCTCTGAAACCCCCACAGTGTTACTGTCACTGGAGGTCACCAGTAAGACAACAAAACAAGGCAAAAAAAAAAAAAAAAAAATCAGTGGAAGTCTTTCATGATCTGTCCCTATTGTAAGAGAAAGGCCCTCACACAGCAGAGACTGTGACCTTGCCCCATGCCAGGCAGGTTTCTGCTCCCTGAGCTGCACCAGCAGCAAGTGCATGACTGGGACCTCAGCCAGACCTCAGCTTCTCTGTGAACAAGGGGGCCCAAGGGAGAGCAGAGCTCTTCACCTCTCCCGTGATCTGGGAGGCAAATTACTCAGGCTTCAGAGGCTGCCTGAGGAACTTTATTTTTAGAGGAACCTCTGAATTATGCATGAAACACAGGGAGGGAATGTGGCATTTCATAGGAGCATGGGGCTGCATCAGCCCCTTATTAACAGGGGCACTGGGGATTCAATCAGGCACCTGCACAGAGTGTGGGACTGCTCCAGCACGAGCTGAAAGGAAAGCTTAGCTGCAAGTACCCCTTCGGGACCATACCAGGCCCCAAAGCCAGCTGCAAACTCATCTTAAAGCACAGGGAAGCTCAGAGGGGAGCTGTAAAGGATCACTGGACTGGGACTCAAGCTTTCAAGGTTCCCTTTGCTTGGTCGCCACCAGTCCCATGCAGCACAGGGGTAGTCCCAACAAACACAGCACTTGTTTGAGCATGGTGCCTACAGGCAGAAAACTGTGGCAAAGAGCTGTCTAGACAGGGAAGCACAGCTTCATCCTCCAGTGCTCATCCTGGCTCCTCTGAGATCCCGTTCAGATGGATGGAGAGCTCAGCTCCCAGCAGCCATCAGAGATGGGTCCAGCTGCTGCCCACCTATCCAGATGCAGGAAAGTTTCCAGCAATTGCCGTGCAGGCTGCAGGGAATGGGCAGCAGTGGAGATACAGAGGAGAGATCACAGCTGGAAGATGCTGCAAAGCTCTTTCTCATCTGCTTTCCTACGGAAAGGGCCAAAAAAAGAATTTGCTACAAGACAGAGGTGATGTGGTGTATTTCTCCTCCCAGCTACACTATTTGAAAAAGTTCATCCCTGCTCGCTTGCTTTCCTTGATCCTCCTTCCCCTGTTTTTGCAGAGGCAGGAAGCATCCTGAGGTGGCCTCCGGATTCACACACAGTGACCTGGGCTCTGGAACTAGCTTTGGATCAGCTGATCCAGATCAAGGTAGAGAGAAGCATCCCCTGTGGACTGTAACACTGACTCTTCCTGAGATGGCACAAAGCCCACAGGATTTGCTCTTAGAGGAGAGTTTCTCTTCAGGCAAACTCTTCCCATGTCCCACAGCACAGCCAGGGGTAAGGGCTCAGCCAGACTGTGACACCTTGCTCTGGGCAGGGGGAGTGAGGGGAGGCAGTGGGAGAGAGGCCAGAGGCAACCCAGGCATCCAAGAGACTGGACAAGGACAGCAATGGAATAAGTAAACATGTTGCTAGGAAACACCAAATTTGAGATCATTAATTCATGAGATCTCTGCAATGAAGTGAATAATTTAGGTTGTAGGAGGCAGGGGGAGAAGTGGGGAAGAAGTTTAAAGCCCCCCCACCTCCATCATCACTGGTCCCTGCCCACACATCATGCCAAAATATCACCCAACCTGACATGGATGGAGAAAAGGACCTGGGGCTTCTCCATACTTGCAAGAAACATTCAGGACACCAGCTCAGCCTGGCCACATCAGCACTAGTGGGCCCCAAATGAGGCTTGGAAAACACAGCCATCTGTTCAGAGGCTGTTCACCATTTCAGGCTCACCTAAATGACTGTACTGCCAAATTGTTTTTTCCTTCCCCCAAATGTGATTGTTTGTAAGTCATAATGTTAATAGAAACAATCCTGAAAGGCTCCAGTGATCCATTAGAAATGTTTCATTTAGAAATCAAGCTAAATTTAAAGAAGAATGGTAAGTACTGCAGACTAAACTCAAAGTATTTTCTTATGAGTTGAATCAACTGCTCAATTCAATGTGAAATAAGGCTGTTTTTAAAAAAAAAACCAAAAACAAAAACAAAACAACCTAAAACCAAAAAAACAACCCACCTCTGGTCACTGCAACAGTAAGAAACTTTTTTTCCAGAATGTTGCTCAAAATTAATTTCTGCAAATGAGTTTAGGGAGGTAACTTGGCTGATAACATATGCATCTTTGGATACGTCCCTGAACACAAGGTTAAGGCTTTACCCAGACTCTCAGGAGACAGTTTTTCCCCCCCAAACACATAGGTTCATGTCAGCTTCCCTATACATCCCTTCCGACCTTGCAATTCACACAGCCACTGGAGGATGGACCAGCTTCTTTTCCCTCGAAAAGGAAAGATGCCCTTGGGAGTCTCAGTACGATGCGAAAACATGGAGGGAGCTGGGAACCATCCTACTCACTACTGGTTTGAAAAGGATACCAAGGCCAGGAGAGGAAGAAACATGATCTCTCCCCCGCCCCCTTTAAGAAAATCCACTACATTGAACCTGCTGGGAAGATTTCCCATGGCTCTGTAAAACCCAGTATTCATCGGCATTCAAGAGAAAGATTGTTGTTTGAAACTGCCTCTGCTCCTCACAAGCCAGAAACAATTGGAAGAAAACAACCAGAGTTTGATTTGCTCCGAAATGAAATGGACTTCGGACAGAGACAGGCTCCAGAATTGCCTGGTACTACCCAAGCAGTAACAGCTGAGTGAGTGAGTTGTTCACGCAGTAATGAAGAGGGTTTTCTCCCCCACAGAAATATCACTTTGCCACTAGCAAAGGCTTTGTGAGCAAGGAGGGTCAAATATTTCCAAACCCAGTTATATCCTCCTGTCAGGCTTGGGAGGCCTCCTGACAGCCAGGCTTTTGCACCCTGCAGCTCTGAGCTGGGCACCCCATGGGAAGTGCTTTGGGAAACGGTTGAAATGGAGAGAAATGAACTACTCAGAGCTTGGAAAGGAAGCCAGAGACCTGAGGGGGTTTCGATAACAGAGAAACCAATTCCGCTCTATTTGCAATATTATATCCCCTCACTACGGGCTTTATAAAGTGCTGGGCCCTGATGAACTGACCTTTTCCTCTGAACATATTTTTGGCGCTAGAACTGCAAGAAGCTCCTTGTAGGAGGCTGAGTGTAAATTAAACAAAATAAGTACTGATGTGCTTTTGGCTCCAAGAAGACTGGGAATTGCTGTGGCTATAACTCCAATTTGTGCAGCTGACAGGAGGAGCAAACCACAAACCCACCTCCTCCAGCCTCCCAATCCACTGCTGCTGGCATTGGGGTTTGTGAGCATCACCAAGCTGTCAGAGGTCTTTGAACAGGGAAATAGATCAACTCAATCTCTAAAAGGACAAAGCTCAGCTGATCTTAACATCCTTTTCTTGCACACACTGTGCAGTTGTAAGACACAGTCACATTACAATGATCTACAGGATCTTCTGCTGGAGCCTTGCCACATCCTGGCTGGGTTCCTGGAGGAGCTCGCGTGCCCTGCAGAGACAAAGGCTTCAACACTTTGTGGCTGCATGTCCCTCCCTCCATTAGACCCCACGTTTCTCCTCCCCAAGTGCATTCATTGACATGCTGCATGTAGACATCCCCTTTTGGAGCTGCATCCAGCACTGCCGAAGCAGTGCTCCATAGCATGTGCAAAGGCAAGCGGTTTTACTTTCACAACAATAATTACTCCACAAGGCGCTTGTCAGTTATTGTGCTCTGTGGTAATCAAAACCTCCACTTTGAAAACACAGGGTGTATTCCCATATGTTTCTGCTCTGCTCTGTGTGGGAAGATCACTCATTCATGGCTCTGTCTTGCAGCCAAGTCATGACAGATGGGTGGGCTGGAGTGAAATTCAGGATGTGGTGACTCATGAAATTGCTCCAACAGTTCAGGGGTTTCAATCTCCCTCCTAGCACCCAAATTTGTGTCCTGGCTGCTTCTCCTTTGCAGCTTCTCCAAGGCAAGGCACCTTGCTGCATCATGCCCCTATGGCACTTCATGAGCAGGGCTGGGGGCTGCAAGGGGAGTCCTTCTCACCCCAACAGTAAGGAATGGGAAGGCATCATTGGTGATTCATCCCAATTAAGGGAACAGTCCTCATCTGTCTAATTCCACAGTCAGCTTCATCAACTCCCAGCTCCCTCTGCCACTGGATCAATCATACGATAAAGCTGCACATCAGCACTTAGTAATCTCCTGGTCTCATCTCCGGCCAGCTCCCATACACATCGAGCTGTCTGAGCTCAGCCACTCAAGCCGTAGCCACCCTGGAGACCCCTCTACCAGCTTGGGGGAGGTCTGGAGGGTCTGCAGGGTGCAACACAGGATGCTGTGAGGGTGTGTGTGCAGTGACAGGATTGCACAGGCAGCCACCACCACAGCTTGCAAGTGGCAGATCCTGGGACCTGCTGCCAGAGCCACAAGAAAACGCACCAGACTGGGAGGCAGTGACACAAATCCAAGAGTCTGCACATGGCCACCTGCAGTAGCCACTGCAGTGAAGGCTGAGACCACTCTCCATCCCCAGCACCACGCGTGATTCTGGCACAGCACACACACCACTGCCTGCTCCAGCTCCTTGCCATTCACATGAGCTGAGCATTCCCTACAAGACATATCACATGAATCCAGCATTTTCAGCCTTTGATCTTGGGGCTGGGAGTTCTAAAACCTTAACTTTCCTTCTAGGGGCCCTTTCCTGATCAGCTAAACCCTTGGGCACGTTGGCTGAAAAGTGCATGAAAAAGGTCAAATTCACTTCTTTCCATGCTGGAAAATTGGTCTGCAGGCCATGCCACCTGGACTGGGTGCACCAAGAACTGTGTCAGGCACATGCCCTGGAAAGTGACACAGCACATGATCCAGGTGACAAGTTTCAGCCAGAGAAGTGGTTTGCCTGAAGGCAAAGACTGCTGGGGTAGGGGAGCACCGTGAGCAGAGCGCAGCAAGGTGGAGGAGGCAGAGGTGACACGTCTTAGCTGGGGGAGCACACAGCAGCCCCCTGCACCATGACCAAGGGACGCAGTGCTTTCTCCTGCTTCTCCAGGATGCGCACACAGGCAGGGACAGGAGGCTGTCCCTGAGAAGGGGCCACAGAAGCCATCTGGCAAATTGCCGGCCGAGAGCCTTTGATTGTAGCAGCGACATTGCTGCCATGAGAGCTAATGCATAATACTGTGGTTCTCTGGCTACAGGTGCCTGAATCTAATTAGGTATCTCAGCACAGTGATCATTTTAATTAAGTAAAGCCAACTGCCTCTGCTGGATGCGCTAGTGTCCAAAATTCCCAGGCAAGTTTCCATTGCATCTCCCCCACTCTGTTCATTTCCTCTGCTTTGTAAACAGTTAGCTTGAAAGAAGAAATAAATTCAATTCCCTCCCCCCC
>VZRE01000627.1:1248057-1264626 GCA_013396775.1 Cephalopterus ornatus
CCCCGCCAAGTACAACAAAACAAAACTATGCCTCAGAAACATGCAGAAGGCTCCTGAGGCAGCAGGAATGGGGCATGAACTGCAGATCAGGGACTGTGCATGCTGTGCAGAGTCAATGCAAGGCTCTGCTCCAGGCTGGATCCATGGATCAGAGGTTAAGGATCACAGGGGCAGTCTTCAACCATCAGCATCAGCTGCAGTGGATTTCCAGCTATAAAGAAACTGTCAGGAGCCTTCACCAGGCCAGTTTTTATGTGATAGTGAGAAGCAGCAGGAGTAAGAATCATGAAACACAGATCAAGAGCACAATTCCATTACACAATTCCTACTTCACAACTGATTAAAAAATAATAGAAGAGATTGCTGAAGCAACAGCTTTAAGGACTCTGGTTAGTCCAATTTCATTAGGAGCTAAGCCTTTCTGACATATATGATAGATCTTACTTAATGTATGTACTTCCACTGCATACAGAGGTCCTATTCCATCACTAGATAGCAGACTGCAAGGGACTGCAGGATCTGCACTTCATTTGGGGGGACTAGCAGAATTTGCTGGCTGTCCCACGCAGGCCTTCTCCAGGAACATCCACACCTCTTGGAGCACCAAGAGGCTTCATCCCATCGTTCCTCCGTCCCAGGGAAAGGGACTGCCCCAGCAGGCTGCTTAACCCAGTGGCACTCACCATTTTGTGATGTCACTGGAAGAAGCAAACCATCATTTTTTCTGCCAGAAATTCACCATCTTCTCCACAGCAGCTTCCAATTCTTCCTGAGAGCCTATGCCACATTCCCACCCCTAATCCCACCCCTCAGACCTTCCCATGAGCCTGGGGGCTGCCTTTTATCCCCCAGAAGCCCTGCCCCATGCCAATGCCCATCACCTGGCACTGCCTCCCAGTGCTGTCCAGGTGTGCTCAGCAGCCCTGGTCCAGCCTCCAGAGTGAGGTAGGCTCATGACAGGGAGGATGTCCTGCATGGGCAGGACCTGCCTTGAGCTCCATCATTCCCAACCATGGCAAGCTCCTGGGGGATACTGGGAAAAGTTTGGATCTGACTATCCCAAACTGTCCGGCTAAGTAGCTTGCTGGGCTCCTGACCTTGCTGCTCTGCAGGCAATTTTCCAGGCAGCAGACATTTTTCCACAGACAGTTTTGCCAAATGGCTCCTCATGCACATCCCCACCTTCCTGTGCAAGAGCAGCAGCAGCAGCTCTGGGAACTCAAATCTGTAAACTTCTGGAGGAACAAATGGCCCACAACTAACATTTTCTTCAAGAAATAAAATAAAACAACAATATATGGAAAGACCACATGCTTAAAAGGAAATCATTGGGGCTGCTTAATTTGGGAATCCAACCCTACTTAACTTTTTTTAATTACTCCCATAAAGCCAGCAGTTTCAAGCACACATGCAATATTGTGAGCAGATTTAAATCTAATTAGCTGTGTTCACGTTAATTAGATTCACTGTGTAGTTCATGCTCAGCTCTTCCTTCGATTTTTATCTTGGAGCATGTGTTCATAATTAACCCAAATTTAGTGTGCAGTTAAGGCCAGTTCTGTAGGAAAGGCTTTGCTCTTGCTTTCCCCATGGACAGTCCCTGGCATTTGTTGCCTAGGTTCCATAAGGGTTGAACGGAACTGGTCCTGCAGGGAACGAGGTAGAACGATGGCTCTTTTAATCCTAAGTGAGATGTGATTTGGAGCTGCAGAGAGACATGAAATGTATGGAGAAATCATCAATCTTAATGAGTTGAACCTCCACAGCCCAATAGCAATAACCCTAGGGGAGATGGTAGCGCCTCCGCTGATGCTTGGGGGCTGAGCACCAGGACAGACCCCCTTTTGACCCTGCCCATGGCTGCTTGGGGCTGGGACACTCTGGCTCTAGCAGCCTTAGATAGGTTTGTGCTTTACAAACATCACCTCTGGCATGTAGTTCTGCTTGGTCCTGCTGTGAGCACAAAGAGTGAAACAAAGGCTAAGTGCCAATGAAAAGTGCAAGTTTTTGTTGGATAACTGACAACATACCTCACATGGGCTTCCTAAAAAACATATCACCGCCAGATCTCACCAGTTACACTTGTGAGGGTTCTATGCTGGAGCTGCATGTACCAATGGAGAGCGAGAAATGAGCCCTGGGGGATGAAGAGCAGCACTGGGGACACGACATCTCCATGAGTTCAGAGAACAATGTTGGTTTTGGGAAGGATGTCAGTCGTATAAAGCCTGGCCGGTTCTATTTCAAACAAGCTCTTTTTTTCCTGACCTTGGTTTCATTAGCTAAATATTTGCTCTTACATCTCACTGGTAATTAGAGTAGGGTGTATTTCTTCCTTATCTGAGAGGAGGTTTGGTGGGCACAGAGGTTCCTATGGTTTGCCTGCCTGTGACTGCTGAGAAGCAGCAACATTTCTCCAGGGCTGTCTGGGAGAGAGGACAGAGGGGATGTAGGGGATGGAGAGGATGGAGGAGATGGAGGAACCCCACTGGTGGTCAGGGAAGGCGTCAATGAAGGTCTTGGTATTGTGTTCCCAGCTAGGGGTTCCCATGAACCCAGGGAAACATTTGACCAATGTCTTGGAACAGAATTTGGAAAGTTGGATTTGCCTTCTCCCCTTCAAAAAAGAGAAAAAATGGTGAAGCATTCAGTGGCACCCACCCATATGTAATATTTCCTTTTTCTTCTTTAAATGGAAGGAGCAAAATTCTTGGTCCCATTCAAAGAAAACTGTGGAGGGTAGTGACGAATGGGTCACATCAGAAAGCCTCTCTCATTTGAGAGTCAAGGAAATGGTTTCTTTCATAATGGTAAATTACATTATTAATTTATTTTGTATTTATAAGCCACAAAAAAACCTGATGAAGTGCTCCGTTTTGTTGACAATGACACAAAATAACCAAGACAGGTCATGCCCATTCTTCAAATTTGTCAGAGGAGAAACAAAAGCAGAGATTTTTGACTTGTCCAGCTCTGCACCCAGAGAAACCAGGGTGGTGCTGAGGCAGAGCCTGGTCCTGGGTATCATTGTTGGGTGAGAGCAAAGCACCTCTCTCTGAAAGGCAATTTTTAAGAACAGCATTACACAGAACAAAGCAAAAAGCACTGACTTTTAAACTTTTTTTTTTTCTTTAACAGGAAAAAGGCTTGTGGTTTTCTTTTTAAGAAAAAAAAATCTCTGAAAGGACAGCCCATTTATTTTTCTTTAATGTCTACAGCAATACCTTCCGGAGTTCAAGGTATTTGGCTGCTGAGAGGTTTGGGCTGTCAAAGGGAATTCCTGCCAGCTGGCAGCGCACAGGCAGCCTCTGTTCACAGAGAGATGAACTGCACCGCAGGCGGCACCGGGAGCTCGAGGGGCAGGCAGGGAAGAAGAAACTCTTGGTGCTCAAAGTCGACCCTTTGGAAATTATTAAGTTTACTGCAGTTGCTGATATTCTGCTTAAAGAATCACAGAACTGTAGAATATCACGAGTGGGAGGGGACCATAAAGCATCATTGAGTCCAACTCCTGGCTCTGTCTTGTGGGCTGAATCACCCCGTTCCCCAGCCCTTCACCCACCCAGCCACTGAGCCATGTCTTGCTGCTTCCTTCACCCTGATGACATCTGCTAAGTCCAATACAGCTTCTTCTGTGAAGTTCAAAAAACTAGGAGTTTGACCTTTTCTAGGCAAAAAAAAAAAAAAAGGGAAAAGAAAGTCCTTAGTCAGTTGAGAGAAGCCGTGTTCACAGATAAACCCACATAAAATCACAGATGTGGTAAAGCAGAATAGAGTTGGCTGGACACCTTCTGACACAGTCATTTCATTCAGAAAATGCTATTTCATCAAAATATTCTGGAGGAAGAAGTGCATTTAGGTATAATTTCCCTTCATAAGAAAAAAGAAACACATACCCTGCAAAACTCCTTATCTCCCCATTTATTCCTTTTAGAGCAGAGTGTTTTTCTCCTTCTCAGTGACTTTTCCAGTTTTTCCCAGCTTTTCCAAAAACCCTTTAGTTGTTCAAGCCATCCTTGCAGTTTTCCATTCCTGTGTGCTTCCCAGCTCCCTAATAAAGAATTGCAGCAGACCAGGGATCTAGCTACAGAAATCAATATGAAATTCATCTTTGCAGCTGAGTTCCCTGGCAAGCTGTATGCGACGCGGGAGCTCAGGGAGCACAACCTCCGCAATACCATCCCACTTCCAATCCCTATGGGGCAATGGAAACCTGCTCCTGGAAACAGGGACTGCCCTGCCTGACATCCTACAGTAGCTATTTTGCTGCAGATTATTTTGCAAGAAATCACCTGGCTCTGGGGACAGAGGGGCACGACACCAAGGAGATGGGCTGGGGGAGTCCAGGAGCCTGGCAGAGAGCCTGAGGACACTAGGGACTGCTCAGATGCTCAGATGCCATCCAGCACACCTCCTGCAGAGGTTTTCTGTTTTATCCCCTCTCTGATGGATCGCTGGGTGATTTTTCTTGGCTCTGGAACGAGATGCAGAAAGCTTGACAAATGGGGAGAAGAAAAATTTCTCACGCCAGAATAATTCAATTTTATTGTATTCTTCACTGCACATCACGCCGCCTCAAACTTGCTGGGGGGTGAAAATCATTTGACAGAGAGTATAACATGCGGAAAGTGTCAGAAAGCTCACTAGAGGTGGCTATGCTTTGGTCAGTCGCTGTTCCCAGCCAGCCCCAACTGCACTGTCAGGGTGGGAGGTGCAAAGTAATAGGGCTCTGGGTGCTGTGGGATTGGTGTCCTCTCCCTAAAATCTTGGTCTGTGTGTTGGACCAAAAAGGGAGCCCCAAGCATCTCTGATGAGCATGCATTTCCTTGTCAAACTTCCAGGTCATCCTTACTTTACAGCTTCAGTCACAGCCATGGTCTCTTCTGGGTAATGGCATTTTCTTCTTCAAAATTCTGCTGGAATTTTTAATGAATGAAAAACCTCCCATTCTGCCAGTTTAGGAGCTGAGATGAAGGAAAAAAACCTGTTCCTCTATGGCATGTGGGGTGGCTTGTTGAGCCCTTTGTGATGCTCTGCCATTAAGGAGGAAACAGAAATGTCAAACCCCACTGGCTTTTTTTTTTTTTGGCAGTTTATCACTAGAAGGTCCAAGGGACGCTCCAGGCAACCAGAGAAGGATAAAAATTCTTGGAAAGAAAAGTCAGCCCACCATTCCCCTGTGGGATTATTTTTAGCCCTTTGGACCTAAAAATCTATGCTGGAGAGTGGCAGGTGACAATCTGTGAGATGATCACAGCCGTGCCCATATTGGGGGGATGCAGTAGGTGTGGCACTCAGGGACATGGCTTAGTGAGGGACTTGGCAGTGCTGAGTTAACTGGTGGACTCGTTGATGTTAAAAAGACCTCTCCAACCCAAGTGATTCCATGATTCTTTGATGCTGTCTCTCCCCAACACTGGGGAGGCAGTGGACCTCCTCTGGAGCAGCAGGTCCCTGCTCCACATCCTGCCTCCCCTCAGGGCTGCCTGGCATCACCCATGCACAGCTCTGTCTCATGGGCCTTCTCATTTTGGGAGGGATTCAACATCTCTCACTGCTGTGATTTTTGAAATAGGTGCTCGTACCCACTCACTGCAGGGGATGTGTTTCTTTGAAGGTCTTCTGATGCTGCTGCACTTTTAAAAGCCTTATGGACTTATGTGTCTGGAGAGGAGGGGGAGCAGTGGGGATAAATTAGATCCATTTGAAGAACCTCAGTAAGTGCTGTTAGCAGGACTTGCACAAAGGACAGGAAGCTCCTGCAGTGGGACGGGCAGCACAAGACAGGAGAAGATATGCACCAAAGCTCTCCTTCTGTTTCCTGGACTGAAAATATGGTCCTGTCCCTTTGAGCATTCGTGTGTGTGTGTGTGTGTGAGGGCCTGTGCATGCCCAGAGGACCATGCTTGGGCACTGTTCAGTGCCTGGCATCACTCCCTGCCCATGGGACTTCTCAGAGGCCTCCCCGCATCAGCAGCAGCATCCCTGGGTGATGACTCCCTGCTGATGGCAATTTCTAGCCCGGCCAATTTTTCTGCCTCTGACTTCATTAATGTTAAGCAGGACTATTTTTTTTTAAATAAAAAAATAGTTGCAATGCCTGAATCAAGTGTCTTGCAAAAACCATGAAGGCTAAATATAGTTAATTTGCACAGTAATATTCACCTGCCAAGCCAATGTTAATCAGCAGGAGAGCAAAGACTTTGCTTGATGGGGGAGCCTGGGGGCTGGATTTTAGCTCCTCCTTTGTATAATGGCACTCATGGAGGGAGGAGCCGGCAGAGGAACGCGGGGGAATGCTGTCAGGAGGTGGGCAGTACAGTTAGTCCCAGTGTAGATGGTGGTACCACAGAGGTCAGGTAGTTTTGGAAGGGTGTGGGCTGCACCAGGGTGGCTGGCCTGGGGAGGGAAAGAACCATCAGCCTTGCCAGTGTGGGGTGAGGAAGCTGTGAGGAAAGGTGACCCTTCCCTGGCTGTCACAGCTGGATCCTGCCTTGCCTCAGGTCACTCTCAACATCCCTTCCCTTTTCACTAATAGGATTTGGGAACTCAGCTACCTTTGTGCAATAATGACAGCTTATCCCAGAGTCTTTCAGGCATGGCTGCTTGGCTGCCTAAAAGCCTGGAAAACCACTAATGAAAACTAATTCCTGGCTGGAGCCGTGGCACCCAGAACACCTTGGGAGGGTGATTCAGCCATAGGTGTGGCCGCTCCTTCTGCATATGCTGCCCACAGGGGCTGCCAGCCCCACACCACCCCACAGCACATCCTGTCCTTTGGGGACACAGTTGGTCTCCCCGTGCCTATGTCACTCATGCTGTTCCACAAGTCTCTCCAGCACAGTCTTCCAGAGAGCTGCAGAGGGGCAGGGGCATTGGTCATGGTTGCAGAGCCCTACCTAGCAAGGGGGGCAGCTCTAGCAGCAAGGGGGCTTTTAGTCTCACAGAAAAGGCTTAACAAAATTCAGAGTATGGAGCATTTCTGGCTGGAAATGAGGATGATGTGAGTGTGCTTTGGCTTTCCTACACCCAAGGCTTGGAATCCATCCTGACCTCCTCACGGATGCCTAGGGAAAAACTCATGTTTTATTTAGCCCTCTTGGCCTACTGAAGCAGTATTTTGTCTCCTCTCCCTTCTTCCCACTTAGCTGTTTCCTTTTCCTCTTCTTGGACACAGCCTGATGCCTCCCCAGCTGCCTCCCCAGTGTCTCTGCCACAGGAATGCAGCCTAGCTCTGCTCTGCAAGTGCTGCCGAGTCTAGAGAATGATTCTTTTTTTAATTTTTGCCAAAAAAAGATGAACCTTGCAATTATCATCCTAATGGATGTGACTTGTTCTCCACGTACTGACACATAACATATGGCGCAAGATTACATCCCTATAAATGATTCATGCAGTTCATCGCCACTACGATTATCTGCTCCTTTCCACAGCCATCTCTTCCATGCAGCTAAAATTCACACCCCCTCTCCCCATGGCCCCACCATTACTCCAGCTGCCATGATATTTTCAGCCTCAGGTAGATGTTGGGCAGCTTTGCCCATCACACAAGTCGTCTCCAGCCTGGCCATTTGTGCAATCCAGCCAGGCCACAAAACATGCAGGGCTGAGTTCCCTCCTTCCTTTTTTCATCACCCTTTGCCCAGGCCAGGGCTTCCCTGCTGGCACCTCCCTGATAAGGCTGCAAGGGCTGGGGATTCACACCCCACAGGTGAGATGGTTGGAGCAGTTTACGCACAAGAAGAATTTATTACTCCTGTAATGGAAAATTCCTTCAAGGAAAAAAGTATTCATTGAGATGCAAATTCACTATCCTTTCTGCAAAAAATAAACCCATTTTCCCCTGCACAAAGCTCCAGTAACCTATTTGTAATAGCCCCGCTCAACAGCGATATCTCCAGCTCCCCAAGAAAATTAGTGCACATTAGCACGGAGCAGTGTGTGGGAACCAAGAGCAGCATCCTGGCCTTGCTTATCCTTGGGACATTCAAGACAGAATTAACACAATTTAACTTTTCTGATCGAAAGAGTTTGCTGGAGAACTTTAAATGAGTTTTTAACATAGAAGCCTGGTCTGCAGCATGTGAATCAAGAGCCTACTGGGGCATTTACCAACCAGCCTGCTTTAACAGAAAAAACATACCATGGCACATGCAAAGCCTTGTATTAGGGAGGCAAGGTAACGATGATATATGCTGCTCACTTATAACTAACAGTTAATTATCTGATGAATTCCATGGGAATGGAACTGATACCGAATTATTTAAGATCCTACAGAAAGCTCTTTTAAAAGAAAACATTGCTCAGGCAGCAAGATAAGTACTCAAATGTTGGGAAAGGACAGATTTGTGGTTCCTGCACAACTTTAATTCCGCTCCCTCTGCCCCGGAATGAGTGAAAAGTCCCAGGAGAAAGGAGTAAGTGATCATTTAACTAAACATTGGATAATAATGTAGATGGGGGCAGAACGAAGATCAAGCCAACTATTGTAAAACTAGCCCTGCCTAATTTCTGACGCTTGAGCTCGCAGCCTTTTAACAGAGTTTGATGAGATTTCCCAATTTTTTATTTATTTTTTTTTTTTTTTAAGTTTTCCTATGACTCAAGGGAAACTCAAGGGAAAGGAGAGATACTGTGCAGAGCTTTCCTGTGCCTGTGCCATACCAAGCCATCTGATTCGCTGGGTAAAGAGCAAGGCCAGCCGCTCCAGTCCTTGGTTGACCTGACAGCTTCAGCCGGGGTGTCAGATTAATAAACCTCAGCTGACAGATTTCCCTCATCAGACAGAAGTTCTTGTTGTCCAAACAGCTTGGGGCCTGAATCATTTGTCTCTTTCTAAAGTGTATCAAAAGGCTACCAGTTGCCTCCCAAGGTATTCCTGGGCAGTTTGCTTTGCCAGGGCTGAAGCCTGCCTGCCCTTTGTCCTGCCAGGGGTCTGGGGCCACTATGGCCATACAACCCCCCTTTCCCTGGCCTTCCTCCTGCCTGAGACCTCTCCTTCTCACTGAGCAGAGACATCAGCACTGTCCCAGCTTCTGACAAACTCAGCAGGTGCCTGTATGCTGTCTGCAAAGAGCCTTAGATATACCTCAGCTGTATCCCTATTAGCTCTCAGTCTGAAATCCTCGCGGAAATCAAACAGTAACCCTCCGGGCATTTGAAATTAAATATAACCCAAATTTGCAGCTGCCTGGGCTTCTGCGGGGAGCTTTTGTCTCGCCTGCACAGTCTCCAGCCGTGCATTCCCCATACAGTCATTTGGTCTCCAACCATAAATTGCACAGTGAGAATGTACTTTGTCTCATCTCTGAAGGGTTTGGGTACGAGAGAGTATTTCAGGGTATCACTAGCCTCTGATAAGAGCTGCTAGCCAAAGCAGCCTGTCCAGACAGCCTGATTTAAAAATATTTATCTCCAGTAAATATTGTTTAATGCCCTTAATGTCAGTTAAAAATGAACTGGGAAGTATTCCCCCTAGCAGAGGAGCAAGAAGAGTAATTAGCAATAAACCCCCCAAATCCACTAACAGCCAGAGTGGGAAAATAGACAGCAATCAATGTGAAAAACAGCAAATTGATCCTGGAAGCAGAAGTAATGACTGGAACAAATTGCTGGTCCAAGGGGGCAAGAAAGCAGCAAAGGAGATTTTCCAAGCTCTGAAGGAAGCTGAGCTATGCGGTGCTGGGGTCTGTAACCCCAAAGCTATACAGATGTGAAAAAGGCAGAGGTGGACAGTGACTGCTCCTGGTTTTCCTAGGGAGTGCAGCCAGCCAGTCAGACAACTACGCCCTGGCTGGAACAGCCTTGCCCTCCACTCCACTGTGAGCTCCCAGCCACCCATCCCCCTGCCTCCACGACCGTGGCTGCACAGCCAGCAGCCTGCCAGCTCCTCTACACCAGCTCCGTATAATTGCTCTTACAGCTATAAATAATCTTTCTCTCCTTCTCTGCTCTTTTCATGACGGTCCCTGGGATGCAGAGGTATGGCTTCCCTGTGACTCAGCCCCTCGGCGCTGCCGAGGCCCTTGGGTGCTGACAGGTGGCTGAGCAGTGAGGACAGGCTGGCGACAATGGGGAGGTGGCTCAGTCTTGTCTCTACAGCTGTGCAGAGCCACGTACTGGTCACATGCTGCATCCCATGGGGATGGATTTGGAGGAGCGGGGAGGCATTTCAGGGATAGAGACACTTTTAAGTGAGTTTTGTTTACAAAGGTGAAAAACAGAAGAAAGAGGAGAGAGCAAAAGAGAGAGAGAAAGAAAGAAAGAGAAAAAGAAAGAGAGAAAGAGAGAAAGAAAGAAAGAAAGAAAAAGAAGGAAAGCAAGCAAGCAAGCAAGCATTTTCTTTTCCCTTGTACTGATTGAAGGAAGGAGAGCTTGCAGTGATTTGTCTCCACATTCTGTGCTTTAGAAGGAAAGCGCTAAGGAAAAGCTGCGTTTTCACCAACTCCTCCCCTTGCCATGAGAAGGCACCACTAGACTCCAGTGACTGGCATCCCTGCGTGAGCTGTGCCCACCTTACTCTGGCACCAACAGCAGCAGGAGGCACCATGCCAGGGGTGTTCAGGGGGATGAATGTGCAGTTCCTCTCTACAGTGAGTGGTACCAGGAATGGCACAGCCTCATTCTTGCCCTCATTATCCCAAGACATGCCAGGTCTTGGCATCTCAGGGGGCATTTCTCAGCCATGGCTGCAGGAGCAAGGTGTATCGCTAGCATGAGCTTGGCCACCTCCTCATCCTGGTTTGGATGCAGAGGCACCCCAGGGAGCCCATGGGGACAGACAGCTGCCAACAAGCATGAAGAAACCTCTCCGTGGAAACATTGCTCTCCAGAGAAACACTTTTTCAGCAGCAGCTGTGAGATTGAAAGTCATTCTCCCCCCTTCCATTTAAGAAGATACCAATAAAAAACAAGCACAAACCCACATCTTGGCCCTATTTTTTCAGTGTAGAGGAAAGCAGAAATTGCGCTATTGTCTAAGAAAGTCACGATCCAAATGCCCAAAGAATTTTCCCTCTGAAAACAGTCGCTTTCATCAACTGGAGGTAAAATCCATAAGGTTTCCCACAGGCAATTTCCTGGCTCTTTGAAAGCACCAGCTCCCCACTGGGTGCCCAGGTGGGCTTGGTGTCACCCCACCGGAGGACAGCACTCCGTGTGACCCCTCCCTGGGTACCCAGCCCTGGCAGTTGCCCACCCACCAGAGCCAAAGCCGGCTGGTAATTGGGACCTAATTGAATCCACTGCAATTACCTTTCCCCCAGTTCTGTGTGTCCCCCCCCACCCCCGGAAGGTTGTGCTGTTTTGGGCTAAGAGCAGCATCTGAAATTATCAGTGCTAATTCCCTATGGCTCTGTTTATTAGGCCAGAGGACTTCCCCAGAGTAATCAAACTCAGCCAGAGGACGCATTAAACCCACAAAACAAACATCGGTGTTTGCAGCACAAAGACCTTCCTGTCTCATTAAGATCAATTAGGTTGTCTTGAGCAAACTTTCCCCTTTCTTTCTTCTAAGCCGGGGCCATTAAGCCCATCCTCCACCTGAACAAGCTCAACAGCAAGTCTGAAGGTGAAAATACCCGTGCATCACTGCTTTACTTCCAGGCAGGCTCTCTTCAAAACGGTCTGCAAAGATAAAGGCTTCAAGGTAGGGTGGGTATTCAGGACACCTCTCTCAGAGCCCTTTTCCCCTGAGGAAGGACGCACACACACAAGACACCTCGTCTCCGTTTGCTCGGGGGACCATCCCATCTCACCGAACCCTGGCACAGGCTGCAGGATCCTCTCTGGGTTGCTGAGATGGTCTGACAGGCTGCCCTCCCTGCTCAGCCTGGGTTGATGTCTTGGTGTATTTATTGGAGGCCACAGCACAGTCTTCCAGGGCCAAAGTCCCAGCTGGTGTAGAATGACACGGCTCATCTGTGGTGCTGATTTACATGGAGCATCTGCTGCAAGGGGAAGGGAGGAATACATTAAAGCACTGTAAATTCAGGTGGTGGAGCAGCCCTGGCTCCCCAGCAGCCAGGGTTAGCTGTTCCTGGCAGAGTCAAGAGTCGTGGGGGAGAACAGCCCCGAGAAACGGAGAGAAGTAACGAAAAGAGTTATTGGCTGGCCCCCAGCACCAGCTGTGAGTGGGGCTACATCCTCGGCTGCATCCTGACCCTCATGGGGGGATGCACACATCGACACAGCAACTGCAGCCGAGCAGGGGGGATATCCCCTCTCTCTTGGGTCGTAAGGACGGCATGCAAATTCCCAGCCTGGCATCAGCGAGCAGCGGCTGGGTGTAAGCACCTGAAGCAGGGACTTCCACTGCAAACCCTTAGATCTGCAGCCTGCATCCCCAACTTCCTGCTCTGTAACAAGCCCACTTTCTCCCAGGCGTGGCTGAGTATCACAAAGAGCAGAGCAGATGTGACTTTGCTGAGAGCCAGCAAGAAGAGGAAAGACATAATTAAACTCCTGACTCTGGCTACAAACATTGCATAATGAAATTAGCCCCTCAGTCCCAGACTGTGAACTTCCTGCAGAGCAAGCGAGCGCAGACCGCAGTAGCAGCCCTCTGAGGCTCCCCCAGCAGTGCCAGCTCACCTTCAGGGGTGTTCATTGGCCCCACTCAAGGCTGGGCATCTGCTGAGCTCCTCACAAAATCACTCCCCCAAACCGCATGAGGCTGGTGGGTGCCCTCACAAACTCATGGGATTCCCTCACAGAGGGACAGCAAGGTCGTGTGCTCTCAAGTGTCCTATTCCCATTAAACTTAAACATAGTAGGACTTCTGAAGGGATTTTGGAATCACCCCAGGTTCAACTGGAAGAGGAGATTCTCATTCCCAAACAAGTGCAGCCTGGCACAGGATAGCATATACTCCAGGCAGCTCCTGACTCCTGCTGCTCGGAATCCCCAGCATGGGAGAGAACAAATTTGCAACTGCTTGTGAGCCAAGAAAATCATTCCAAGATGATATTGCAGGGGAAAGATGATGTTCATTCAATGGAGAGGGTGTCTGTGTGTTGCTTGGGGGTGGAGGGAGAGGAGGGAGGGGAGCTGCCCCTGCCAGATCTGAGAACCACAGGAGAAGCTGATAGGATTTCTGCTAGAAGGAAAATAACATCAACCAGCCTCTGGAGATTGATTGTTTTCTCAGAAATTTTAAAATGCAAGAACTGCCAAATAAACAGCAATTTTAGAGAAAACACAGAGGGTTTTTTTCCTCCTCTTTTTTTAGAACCCAGAAGAGGCAGCCATGTAGGTCTTGCTTGATTACTGTGCCAGGATGCCTGCAAGGAGAGGACCAGGACTCATGCAGATGCAGAAAAAATTACATGCTTATTTTGCCTGCTTAAAGGTTTATGCTGTAAAAATGGAATTAGGGCCTGGCTCTGCCAGGCACAGCTGGAAGCTGGTGTAGGGTATTCCTCCTCTGGTGTGCTTGTCCCAACCTTCTGCTCCATCCCTTCACCAGCCCAGCTATAGGGGCGAGAGGCAGCGTCTCTGCCCCAAAAGTTGGCTTCACAGGTACCTGATGGGACTAGTGCAACAGAGCAGAACTGCCATGTGGAAAGAGCCTGGAGCTGATGATGTCACGCACATAGGAACTTGCATCTTCCCCTTCCTCTGGCAAAACTGCTAAGTGCCCTTGATCCCAAATGGAAGGTGTTAGCTGAGTTCCACTTCGAAAGTTCTGTGCAGCCTGGAGGACCTGTACCTGCAAGGACACAGAGAGGAAAAGAAAGCTTTGCAGTGTGAAGTGCAAAGTAGTGGATTGAAAGAAGAGCCATGGTGAAGTGCTCAGGCTGTTTTGAAGAGCAGCTTCTGCACCGAGCCTGAGAGAAATCCATGGGGACCCATGCTGGAGTGCCAGAAGCGTGAGGTGCTCCTGCAAATGGGCAAAGCCATTGCCTGAAAAATTGAGTGTTTGCAACTAATTATTTTCAGTAACTGACCAGCTTTATGGATGGTTGAATAATATTCATCAAATAAATTATTCATGATTCCTTTCCAGTGATCAGCAAATCAATTAGCCACAAACCTCTCTCGAATTATTCACCCAGCTCGAGCAGGATAAATGGGAAGATTTATGACACAACAAACTTAATGATATCTCCGAACAGGGAGCCTTAAGATCCGTAAACATTGTTCTGAACTGGCTCAAATAACCCAGCACTGTGAGCTCACACCTTGTGTGCTGCCTGCTCTTTAATGTCTCCTGTTACCCACCAAGCCTGGGAGGGGAAGAAGTGTTGATGTGTGGGCACGGGGCACAGAGACAGAGTCTCAGGAGGTCCAGCAGGGCTCACAAGTGATCTGGAATGTGATCATAGACGTGCTCCTTGATGAACAAATTGGTAGATATGGCCAAGGCAAACACAAGACCTGACGCAGAAGTAACAAGGTAAGCAGCCTGTGGTGTGCCTAACGTCAAGTGTGATGACGTACAAATCTCTACAGCTATAAACTCCACGGATATGGGCCTGTTGGAAAGCTGCATTTGTGCAAATTAACCTCTAGTGTTATAATTCACTGTAAAAGCACTCACACACCAAAATTAAGGAGTGTTGACAATATTAAGCTGCACAGTAAATGTAAGTAAGAGTTATTAGACTAACAAATAGTCGAATTAGCATAAGAGCTGGCTCTGCCTTGCTGGAGTAACAACATTAGAGGTTGTGTAAGTGAAGCATAGTTCAGTGTAAGTGTGATAAGTGACCAGAACTGCAGAGCTATCTCCAAATTGCCCTGCTTTGCAAGACTTCCCATTCCAACTATGCTGGTGCTCCATCTCAGAATTGAGGCCTTCCTGCCATACTTGGCATGGACACAGGTCTCTGTGTCTCACATGGTAATCTACAGTACTGCTTGTTAATATGGTTGGAAATTAGGGTTGTGGCTGGCCTGCACAGATAAAGCAGGTCCAGATGTAGGAGGGCAATTGCTGTACATGTCAGGCAGAGCTTCTTTTCCTGCAGTGATGTAGGAACAGGCACAGGAATAGCACGGCAGTCTGGGGGAAAAGCATCACTTGCAGCTTTGATTGATCTGGTTAGTGGATTAAGCTCATATTCATCTAAATACACTTGCTGCCTTAATCTGCTTTCATTCCGCTGCCTGGGAGAGCTCCCGTCTCACATAGTCCCATTCATCACTCCATAGGTTTCCTTCATTTGGAGCAGCTTTGGTTACAGGCAAAAGGCTGTGAAGACAGCTGCCTTCTGTGTGATGACCTGGTGCAGAGCAGTCTCCTGGCTTTACCTCCAGAAATGCTTGGTTTGTCTGGGTTCGCTAACTCTCCTGTAGTTTCATCCCAGTACAGATGAATCGTAGACACATCAGTGACCTGTCAGTCAGCCATGAGAAGGGCAACTGCAGCTTGAGAGGAGTGAGAGACTCTGGGCCAGCCAATTCTGCATTCCACAAGGGTCCCCCATTCCTACCATGAAGAGAACACCGCTTTCCTTTGCAAAGTGTGAAGATGCAATGGTTCCCTCTTTGTGAAGTGCTGTGAGCCCCTGTGGGTGGGAAGGTGTGAGCAGGGCTGCACATCCACGGCAATGACGACAGCTAACCAAGGAGCAACTTGTCCTGGATCACTGGTTCTGCATCCCAGGAAACACTCAAACTGAGACTGGATGTCTAAGAAGACAGGACTCACCACGCTTCAGTGGCCACTCTCAAAAGCCAAGGTCTGTGGAGTTAAAAGGTTTATACAGTGGCATCAGTTCCCATCCCTGTTACCCCCACACAAAGACCACAGATAGCAGGGTGCCTTCAGTGCTGTTCAGGTTGGAGCTGCCACGGCAATGAAGCATCGTACCTGCAGCTGGGCAGGGCTGGGAGAGGTAGGAAGGCAGAGAGCAGTGGCAGGAGGGGGATTGCAAAATGGATACTGAGATAGGGCAAGGGCCTTGGCTCCTCGTGGGATAGTGTAGGACTTGTCATGGCAGGACAGGCTACGGGGTGGGGGAAAAGTCTGGGCAGTCCCCTTCCCATTTCCCCTTACAGCTGCTGAGCCACACCCGGGGCACAGCCAGGAGAAGAGCTTAAGGACAGTGTCCGGGGCTCTGGGACTGACCACATCTCCCCAGGGTGGTGACAGGGAGTCCTGGGCGCTGGCAGCGGGATCAGCTCCAGAAGTGGTGCCTGAGGACTCGGTGGCTCACGAACTAACAGCAGTGCCCGGGGATGGAAGCGGGTGAAGGAGGCAGGGGGTCTGGGATGGAGATGGAGGCAGGGGGTCTGGATTCCGGTGTCTTTCTTCGGTCTCAGGGATGGGGACACCTGTCCCGAGGTCTGGGACCAATCCCAGACCCCAGCGATACAGGGGACTGGATCCCAGAGGACGGACTGCTCCCGGGTGCCAAAAACGGGGATGGGGCACCCCGGCCGCCGGGATGGCGGCGGCGGAAATCTCGGCTCCAGGTGACAGAGGTCCCAGGGGACGGGGCTGCGCCCGTGTCCTGCGGACGGAGCAGCGGGCTCCGGGGGACACTCCCGGCGGCGGCCGGCGCCCCCCCCGGCGGCGCGGGGCGGAGGGGCGGTGGGCACGGCCCCCCTCTCCGCGCCGCCCCG
>VZRE01000627.1:1265329-1300629 GCA_013396775.1 Cephalopterus ornatus
GGTGCGGGAGAAACCTCTGTTGCTCTTGGACCAAACTTGGCTGCGGGGTCCTGCTCTCAGGGTGAGAGCCCCGGGAGGGACCGTGGGACTGGGGAGCCCCGAAGGGCATGCCCGGAGCCTACTGCTGCGCAGGGTGCGGATGCCTCGCCCCACGGGGTCCGTCTGGCTCCTGGGGTTGCTCTCCCCTAGGCCTTGGCCAGAGGATGTGAGCATCGTATTGGAGCTCGATCCTCCGCAGGGAACACGAACTCCCTCCAACCTCCTGGCAGCAGGGCTGAGTGCTAGGAGGCGCGGGATGTTCCCATCTCCACCTTGGAAACACATCCCCTTTGCAGTCGACCACAGAAAGCGAGTGTGGGAGAGGTGGCACAGCCCGTGGGAGAGGTGGCACAGCCAGGGACACGAGGAGAGGATCAAGTCTCCCTGGGGATGCTGAACTGGGGATGCAGTGTTCTGAAGAGAACCTGTCCCTCTCCTCCCCTGCTAGCAGAGGCGCTGCACACCTGCAGACCTGATGTGCACTGAGGGACGTGGGTGCTCTTGGGGGTACTGCCTTGCCAGTGCTTTTTGGTGTGCATTTTACTGCGGGGTTTTCCTGCATGTGGAAAATCCCTGTTTGCAGCCTTTTCCTTCTTTTTCCTACTCAGTGGCAGACTGTCACCATCGTGCAGACGGGCTGTGCAGCTGAGCTGTGACTTGCCGTGGGCGTGGGGTATCGATCTGCAGCTCTGCCCTGCAGAAGGTGCGCTCCGCCTGGCACATCGCCTGGGGAGCCTGGTTCTATGCTCCTCATCTGGAGGGAGGTCAGATCTGGAGTCCTCTCTCTGGACATGTCACTGTCATACTTCTCATTGGGCAGCTGAGCTGCTGACATGAGGGTTTATGGGTCCCGTGGTGGTTTATGCTGGGAATCTGGATGTCTCTAGTTGTGAGCCACTTTCACATGGGCCCACAGTAGTGCCCAGTCCCGGTACCATCCCCTCCATATCTTCCAAGCTTGCTGAGCCCCACAGGTCCTGGGTAGCTCCTTAATCTGCCAGCGTTGATGCTGTGCTGGGCTGCATTCAGGCTGTGGGATGTCAGAGCTGTAGCCACATATCACAGGTAGCCCTTGGCTTCTCTCTTGGATGCCTGTTGTGTGCAGAGGGTGCCCTGGGTTTATCTGCAAGAGTGGATGTGAGTGCAAGAGTCTGATCACTGCATGCAAAATCCTCCTCCAGAAATCCGTTTCTCCCTAGTGTTGCTGACATAAGATGAAATAAGCACAGACCCTGCAATTTTAGGGCTCTCTGTCAACAGTAAATCGGGCTGAATATAAGCTGTGTTTTTATCTGTTTCACCAGGTTTTTATCTGTTTCCCAATGCAAAGCTATTGCTGTCAGAATGAAAACAGATGTTTAAGCCAGTTTTACACAAAAATGCCTCTGGTTAGGACACTAGCAGTATGAGGATCTCCAGGCCCATCCCATTTACCCGTGACTTCAAGGGCTGGCTGAGCATCACTGTTCTTAAACTCCTCTGGTTGCTATCAGAGAGGTATCTCCCTACTCCCTTTAGAAAATAATCTAAAATACAAAAAGCTGTGCAAATGGTGGAGGAGCAGTGAGCAGAGGAGCATTTCCTCAGAGCGATGAGCTGAGAAAGCAAGCGTGGCTTGGCACGGTGTCTCACTTGGAGCTCTAGTCTGGCGCTGAGTCCCCAACACTGCTTCCCTGTGTCCCCATCTGGCTCTGGGTGCCTTGCTGTGCACTGCAGGCACCCCAAGGAACTCTTCAAAGGAAACCCAATGGAGGATCTGGGCCCTTGCTGTGGACAGGCAGCAGCAGCGGCAGGATGGATATCCATCCCCAGGAGCGCCGTGTACACATAGAGACCTGGGAGACAGCCTGGCTTATTCTGTTATTTAGCACATGGATCCAGAGAGACAGTGCTTTCCTGTGTCTGTTTTTCTGCTTTAACAGACTGATAGATTGCTATTTTGCTACGGGCCACCTAAAAGCACAGCTCATACACTGTGTTGGAGCTCATCATCTTGCTGGTTTTCTTGTAGCTACTGAGACTGTAATTCTGCCAAGGGGTGGTGGCAGGAGAGTCCTGCAGGTCCTGCTGCAGGCTTGGGGTCTCTTCCTTTGTGCACAGGGGTACAGAGCAAGCTAGCACTGGCCCAAAAGGCCACAGCTGCTGCTCTGACAAGTAGCTTTGTGTGTAAATGATGATTTCTTCAAAACTCCTGGGAGGAGCAGCTGGCAACAAATAGCTCACAGTGGCAAAAAAACCTGTGTGTTTGTGTGTGTGTGTGTGTGTGTGTGTGTGTGTGTGTGTGTGAACTCCAGTCTAAACGGGAGAGGGAAAACATCCAGAGTTACAGAACTAATGCAAATGGAGTTGGCTTTCATCTCTCCCTGCAGCATCCTTTGTGGAAGGCATTTGCATTTCCCCAAAGTCAGTTCGCTACCTATCCTTCAAGCAAATCTAGAGCTACAGAGCAAAGGAAAGCCTGTTTACAAGGTGTGGGGTGGCTCTCCAAATCTGAAGAGAGCTGAACTCAAAATATTTGAGAATTAAAGATCTTATTTTAAGGTAGCAACACTGAACTCAGCAGAGGATGGCACACACAGACTGCGATGTGCCTCACTGCTGAGTGTAGGTTCAGGGGATCACGTCTCAGCTCTTCATGTGGGAGGGTGACTGCAGAGGGAGGGGCAGACAGGACACTCATGAATTCCTCTGACCTCCCCCTGGCACAAGTCTGCAATGCCACCAGCATGTATGTGTTCCTGCAAGTGGATGCTGGAGCTGTCCAACCCTGTTTAGATGTGCAGGAAGATTCCTGTGGCTCCCATCTAAGATCTGCCAGTGTTGGGGTCCCCAGGAGTCCTTAGTGGTGTATGGGTCTCCTGGGGCTGGGAGCTGCAAACAGCTGCCATTCCGGAGGAAGCCTCCAGCCCAGCAGAGGCACAAACAAAACAGGATTTTGTGAGCACTCTAGCAATAGCTATTAGCTATGCTAAAAGGATTAACAGCTGTGCAGGAGTCATCAAGTGTTTAAAACATAACTCGAGCATCAAAGGCGGCTCTTACAGGCTCACATTTTCACATCAAGTAACTGTGAAAATTTCTATCCAACTTAATTAAAACATCCACTAGGCTTGTTAAAAGCAAAAAAAGAAAAAAACAAAGGCCTTTCTTCCTTGAGTACCAAGACATTTTGAAGAGAGGACTTTACAGGAAAGTATGCAGACTTTTTTGTTAAAGA
This sequence comes from Cephalopterus ornatus, assembly GCA_013396775.1. Taxonomy (NCBI): domain Eukaryota; kingdom Metazoa; phylum Chordata; class Aves; order Passeriformes; family Cotingidae; genus Cephalopterus; species Cephalopterus ornatus. The sequence continues at coordinate 1,268,586 of VZRE01000627.1, forward strand.
ATCACCTTTGTGAAAGTCTCCTGTCTCCAGATCACTGTGTCTGATTAATCTCAAGCTTTCCAAAAGGGAAATAAATATGATTTTGGTTTTGGTTGTGTTGTTTTGCTTTTACCTTGGCTAGGGACCACAGAAGAAAGATGAAAAAGTGAGAAGAGCTTTGTAGAGAAAGTTAGATAAGAGGGTGGGGGAGTGTCAAAACTAGACCTATAATAGGAAACAAACCACTGAAGTGCTGGTGAAAGTACCTTTCATCTTGAAGGCTCCAAGTGCTGTGCAGTGCATGAATGCACACAAGAGCTGAAAAATAATTGACAACAACTAGCGTCACCACCTTTGCTGGTACAGAGTCACCCCAGGCAGCTCACAGACTCACTTGCCATCAATCCCTGACTGCCTCTTCACTTTGGATTCAGTTTAGGGCCCCTCCCTCCACGAAGGACTTTGAGGTGCTGGGGCATGCCCAGAGAAGGGCAACCAAGCTGGTGAAGGGTCTGGAGCGCAAGTCATATGAGGACCGGCTGAGGGAGCTTGGGGTGTTTAGAAAAGGAGATTCAGGGGAAACCTTATTTCTCTCTACAGTCACCTGAAAGGACGTTGTAGGAAAGTGGGGGTTGCCCCGTTCTTCCAGGTAACAAGTGACAGGACAAGAGGAAATGGTGTCAAGGTTCACCAGAGGAGGTTTGGGTTGGATATCAGGAAAAATTTCTTCACTGAAAGGGTTGTCAAGCATTGGAATATGCTGCACGGAGAAGTGGTTGAGTCACCATCCCTGGAGGGATTTAAAATATGTGTAGGTGGGGCACCTAGGGACGTGGTTTAGTGGTGGATTTGGCAGTGTTTGGTTAGTGGTTGGACTGTATGATCTTAGCAGTCTTCCAACCTAAATGATTTCATGATTCTCTGATTCCATGGCCAAGATGTGTTGTTGCTAATCAGCCCCTTCCCAAGCCCCTTCCCTTGTGTGCTTGGTTCCAGGCAGTAGCACCCTCATCTCCCATAGGAGATATGATTTCATTCTCCTTGCCAGTGATGTGTCCAGTCTCAGTAATGTTGGGTCATCCCCAGGCCTCAGCATGTATTCTCCCCAGCCACTCTCACGCTCCTCCGTCTGCCTCAGAGGTCTCAGTTATTTCAAGTGCCCTGGGGAGATGTAAAATAGGTAGACAGACTACCTCTGTACAAGGTGTAACTTGAATGATGCCGCTGGAACTAGGGGTGCATTAAACACAGTGTTTTAACTTAGTAAATGCTTTTTTGACATCCATAGAGGTCCTGAACATTACAGGATTTCATCCCATTATGCTAATTTTCTTGGTTTTGATTAATAATTAGCATCCCCCCCAAAAGCATTAAATAACTCCTTTCTTTCCTCTTGTTTATGTGTCAGTTTGATTTCTGCCTCTTCACACTGTCCTGCCTTGTCAGAGGTTGTCTGGAAGGGCAGTGCTGTGAAATGCCACCAGGAGCAGATCTGCTCCTCCAGTGTCTTCCCAAGAGGATTTGCAGCACTCCTTCCTTCTTTCCTTCCCACTTGGCCATTTTCTTGAGGCAGATTGTGGGTGTAGTAGTTTTGATTTTAGACCTTCCTTGGTAACCAGGTTATATCTGAGGAAGTGGTCATGTTCCCAGTATTCCATACGATTTTGTACGTAAACCAGGGTATAAATAAGAAGGGGGAGAAGCCTCATCCCTCTCTTTCCTTTCCAGTGGATCCGGGAGCAGGTTCTCTGCTATCGACTCTGCTCGTGTGGAGGAGTGAGGCCCAGTGAGGCCTTGTGGACCTTGGGAAGCGGAGAGTGCCGGCGGTCGCTTGGTGCAATTCTGCTATCTCGAGGAGAGTAATAAGATTTTCTTTTGTTAGTTCTTTATTGGTTACTCCTAGATTTTGATTGTGTATATCTGTTTTGTTTTTTTTTTTTTTCCTCTCCTGGGGGGAGGTGTTCAGGGTCCCTTGTTCTATATACATAATATTCTAGTTGTATGTAAGTGTGAATACATGTGTATATTTTTGTACAGCTTTGGTCTGCTCATTTCGGCGTTTCAGTAGCTTTGCCCTTCTCCCTTTCTCTTGTGTTCATAGAGAGGGTGGGGGGAGGAGAGGCTGCAAACTGTAGGGTTTGAGCATTCGGCAGGAAAGTCGGATCCAAACCGTTACAGTGGGACTTGAGAAAACAGCTTCCTGTCCCTGGGAACTCTCTGGGTTGCCCCTGGGGACCAGCCACGCTCCAGTGCCAGGGACAGCAAGCTGCTGTCATTCAGGGCTGGTGGCATGGGAAGGTGTGCAAGCACAGACTTTATACCCGTGCATTCAGTGCACAGTCAGGAAGTGAAATGCAGGAATTAGGAGGTAGACAGGGTTTTTCCATCAAGCATTTATAGCACCTTCCTCACTTTGTGTCTAGACGTAGCTATAAATGAGGGAGAGGGCTATTACCTAGGAATAAAAGTACTGAAACCAGCTCTGGAGAGCTCACTGCTGTATTTCCAAGGAACTGGGAGATTCCTTATGATTAATGCACCAATATCAAAGGCTATAAACTCACCACGGTTGGGTACTGAGTCAGGGGACACACAATGTACCTGCCACTTGCAGCTTAGACTAAGCATTAGCTACGGTCTCTCACCAGCCCCCGGCCATTCCAAGGGCTGCTGCTTGCTTACAGATCAGGGGTTGAGCTCTGCTGACTCCACCAGCTGCAGTGGCATCATAAAACAGCCCAGTGATCACCGAGGTCCAATTTCTCATTGCAGTGTGGACCAGCAGTGGTGTGGAGGAGAGGAGAGGTCGTGAGTGGAAGCCAGGCTGTGTAGCTCACTGGGAAACTGCCTTTGTGCCTGGTAACTTCAGGCAGGGACAGCAGAAGCTCTGCTGTGTGCATGGCAGCGCCTGTGCAGATGGGAAATACCTGGGATCCGATCCCAAAACACCCAGTCCCTATCCCAGTCCCATAAATAGTGGTGGGAGAAGTTATACCGCAGAGATCTCATTTTTTTGGATGCAAATTCTGTTCTCTGATCTCTGCTTCTGCCACGTCCAGCACAGCAGGGTCTCAGTCCGCTGCCTAAGGCTTTACAACACTGTTATAGCATCAGCAAAGGTAATAAAGAAGAGAATGGACTCCCTGGAAAAATACCAGGAAGCAAAACACTGACACTTTCTTGACACTGTCCACAGTGAAAGCACAAAGACTTATTTTTTTTCAGGTAAGAGGATCCTACCTACACTACTCTGAATGATGGAGTGAAGTGGCAGGGGATGTCTCTTCTGATCTATTGGTTGAAGGGCTGTGATTACAGAATGAAAAAGGGGAGGGAAAGGGTCACATGGACCTGCTAGCCCATGGCTGACCTGCCTTCTGAGGGAGGAACGATGTGAAGGAGCAGCATGGCAAGTGGTTGTGCAGCAGGCAGGAGGTGGAAAATTTGGGTCAGCACCTTTGTGTCTGCAGGAGATGCTCTCCAAGTTAGGTTTTGTCCCCTAGGTTAGGTTTTCCCCTCCAGATTAGGTTTCCTCTGGAGATTGGGCACTGTGTCTGGGTTTTTCCCCCCCTGTGGAGTTTTCTTGTGTTGCACATTCAGAATTAGGAGGCACTTGGGTAACATGGCCCTCTAAGTTCCTAAAATCTATTAAAATTGCTCTCATTTGACTCCATAAAGAATGCCATTGGGAATATAGCAACGTTTCTTGGATGTGAGTAAATATTGGCCTTGAATGAACTTGCTGATAATGGGAGATAAGCTATCAACAGCTGTTTAACCTAATATTACTTCCATACAAGATAACACTGAGCTTTTTCAAGAGGTTAATAACTAGATGCAGAATCCATCACTGCATACACAGACACCTGACAAAACTCAGCCTTAATTTTTCCCCTGGAGCTTTATTACAGCTGAAAGAGCACAAAGCAGGGAAATATGCTGGGTGGGTCAGACCTGGCTCCAGCAGCAGTCAGTGTTGTTGAGCATGCGGCTCTGTGCAGCAATCAGGGGGACAGGGGTGCTTTCCTGTGGGTCTAGGTCCTCCAGATCAAAGGGACTAAGATGGCAACATTATATTAAAAGAGCTTTTGCTGCTGCTAATCAGGGCTTGAATGTGGGCAGTGCTTGTATTGCACATCTGAGCACAGTGACAACAGAGCAAAGAGCGAAGGAAGGCAGGTGGGTTATACCTGGCATTAATACAGATATTTGGGAAGTGGTGTCAAAACACGAAGTGTGGATTAGTTGTGGATCACAGGATCACCGTGAAAGGGATTGCAGCTGATGCTATCCAAGATTTTAGCCCACAGTTATGTGTCTGTTCCAGCCTGCTGATGGACCTGCAGTTCCACAGGTTTTTAGAAAGAAGAGTTTGGCAAAGACCAGAAGCACACAGGGAAACTGGAAAGGCTTTGCTAGGTTTCTCTGCAGAAGGGCTTCTTCCCAGGCATCTCCCAAAGCATGGAGCTCAGGCAGAGGGTCCTACATGTCTCCAGCCACCTCCCCACTGCCACAACATAGGACTACACTGGCTATTTTAATTATGTTTCTCTCACTTGATCCTGGCCGTGGATGCTGTAGAACTTTCAGCATTCAGCTTCACAAGTCAGAGCCAACTGCAGAGGTAAGGGCTGGGGTGGGATGTGGAGGGTGTGGACCACCGCCTGATCTCTTCTTGCTGAAGGACCCACAGAGCATCTTAGTGCTTTCCCTGATCACCAGGCGGACATGAGGTCACCAGTGTTAATGCCCGGCTGGGACATGCCTTAGATATATCTGAAGACACTGATCAGCTTCACTGAGCCCTCAGTGGAGGCTCCTGGCAGGGCTAGGCTGGCTTTCGGTGCTCCTGGCTCCCATCCCCTGCTTTATCCAGCAGACCACACTGCTGCTCAGCAAAGCTGGCTGCAGATGCTAGGACATCAGCTGCAGTGCTGTTGACTCCTGTGGGGATGATAAGTCTAAATGAAGACCCTTGGGAATTCAGCACAGACTATGAAAATCTGGCTCCAAAACTGAGGCTCAGACTATGATAGCTCTGCAGACATGTGAGAGTCCAGCTGTGCATCCACAGAGAGCATGCTTTGAACATGGGTTTGATGCTTGGGATACATAAGGAAAACTTCATCCTTTCCCATGAGCCCATCACATCTTTCCCTTCTCCCAGAGGAAGCATCTGGAAGTGGATCCAGGTCCCTGCAGCCACGGGGGAGACAAATCCTCAGCTTCCCTGGGACCAATTGGTTCTTCCTTGGGTTGTGAGTCGTGAGTCTGGAGGGAGCAAACAGATGAGTACCTTGGAAACATCCAAACTTCTGATGGTCTCAGGGCTGGAAGGGTCAGAGAAACACTATGGCCCCCCAGATGAAAGAAGTTTCTCCATGTCCCACCACTGCAAGAGCTGCTGCACTAGTAGATGGGGACGTGCATTTTCAGGCACTCCTGCTGTTTATATCCTGTCTGTTGGAATAGCTGGGAGCAGGAGCTGTGTGTGCTGGAGGCACTCTGGCCTTGGTCACTCTCCAGCATGTTACAGGCTCCAGGTAGATGCTTTTGGGCCAGCCCCATTAAATGGTTTGTAGTGTTCCCTGCTTAAGCAAGCACATCTCTGGAGTCTTGATAGTAGCTCCAGTTAAGAAGAAAGCTGTGCTATTAATCCTTGTATGTGGCTGCTTTTACCCAACTCAGGCATTCTGGCTGAACTTCTCCCGCCGTGCTGTTTGCAAACCAGGCAGTGTGCAAGCATGCCCTCACCCTTCCCACACACCAGACCCAGCAAGGCAGCAAACAAATGGCAGGTCCCTGGTTGTCCTTAGCAATTAGCAGATAGCCCCAGCTGCCACTGCTGCAGTCCTGGGATGCCTTTTCTCTTCCCTGTAGGCTCATTTCTGCAACAGGAGCAGAGCCAGGCAATGCAGGTTCGCTCTTTTATAGCACCCCCTGCCCTTTCCCATCATTTACACGGCAAGGTTAAAGTGTAGCGTGATAGCAACTTTATTATTAAAGATCCTGAGTTTTTATGTTATTAAAGTTACGTCAGCCTGGGCTAACCCTTGTGGACTTGCGTGCCTGCATTTAAAAATTACAAGAAATTCCTGTAGAACTGTCAGCTTTCCTCATTCTAAGGCTGGGCAAGTTCTTTGTCCAAGCAACTGCTCCCTGCTGTGGACTGTAACCTTGTGATTCTCTTCTAGAGCTGGATTTTAAGCTCCTGCTGAAGTTTGCCTCTGCAAGCAAGATCCTGGCAGGCAGCAGCTTCCCTGGTTTTCTGCATTTCCAGGAGAGCCTACTGTGTCGTGGTTCTGCTGACCAACGCCTCCCCTTGCTCTGTGCCATCTTCATGCTGGCACTTCAGCTCATCAGTCTGCTGGTACTGCTACCAAAGTTCATGCTGCTGCTACACGTTCTTTTCTTGGGCAGCTTCCACATAATTAGTTTACCTGTGGAGCTATTGGCTCCTCTTTTAAAGCTTTCTTTTAATCCCTTTGCAAAATATCCAGCTTCTGGTTTACTCTTGTTTGAATTCCCCTGATGTATCTTGAATTTCGTGGAGCATGACTGCTCATTTTCAGGATGCAGCACAGCAGCAAGCACCTCAGGCTCCCTGGGAAGGGAAGCCTCTTCCTTCCATTCATCCCCATCCCTCTGCAGTTCAAGCGATGTAATCACTGGCTTGTTCAGCTCTCGTTTTCCTGATAGAAATCAATCTCATGTTTTCTTTGGTTTCTCCTCTGATATCTTGGCTTTTCTGATCTTCTCACTTTTTCTGCGGCTACACAACTCATCCAAACTAATAACCAGCACAGTTTTTCACCTCGTGTAGCATCGTATGCCCTCAGACCTTGAGCAGTGTTTGTGCCTCCCTTGCTCAGGCTGGAGGTCACGGTGGGGCTTAATCTTCTTGTAATTAATTTTGTCCTCCTGTGTAACCAGGCTTTGGCAATGAATCCTTGCAGTCCTACACAGATCTTGCTTCAAATTGATGGGAATTTCACAAGAGTGACATTGCTTTGAACTCCTTCTTCACACCCAAGTCTAGCAGGGGGAGTGTAGGAAATTTATAGGTGCAAAAAAACTTTCAAAGTTGCATTGTGCTCTATTTCTGTGGCAAAGGAAAAATAAAACAATGCAGGAGAGAGGGAAGAAAGAGTAGAGAAAAATGCAGCAGACATAAATGAAGAAGATGATGGAGAGGGGAGAAGAGGCACCCACACTGTGGATTTGTGGGGAATTTATAAACCTGAAGCCAAGTAATCAGAGTTTGGGTAGCTTAAGTGACTATTGGGACTCATTGTTCTTCATTAACCTTACAGCCACGTGAGTTCAGGTGTCAGCTCAACATCAAACTGCAGCTGATCAAAACTTTCTCAGTTTGAAAAATTGCGGGGAAATTGGGTTTTCAAGTGGCTGAATGTGATTTTATGAGGCCCTTGCCTTCCTCAATATTGTTAAATCATTCAATATCAAAAAACTGAAAATGGTTATTTGGGTCTGAAAACTCAGTTCTGGGCTCCAGCCGAGGAGAGCTGAAAAAATGCTGTTGTGTTTACTTGTAAGTGGGGAGCTTGTCTTTTTCCCCGTATGCCATGGGTGTTTTCTTCCCCCTGCCTCCCCAGAGAGCTGGGGCAGGATCCAGGCGGTATCTTGACCAGAGAGCAACATAGAAAGCAACTTCAATGAATGTCCTTGTTTTTCATCTGTCTCAGCAGGGGATGCTCTCCCTTGGCTCAGCGGTATGGGACGTGCAGGGAGAGAGTAAGAAAGACACCATCAAACTGGGAAACCTTCTGGCTCTAGTAGCTCTGGGATGAGGATTGTCCATCATGGCTGTTTATTTGTTTGGGAGGGAAAGTGGAAGTGGGTCCAGAGAGTGAATGAGGCTTTCCCAGAATAGCTACGACTTGTCAGGGGCCGAGAGAGACATGCCATGCAAGCCCTGTGTCTTCTGTTTTATTTATGTGTTGCTCATCTGGAATATAGGAATTACTGCTGGAATGACAAGGGGTATCAGATGAAAACTGCCAAGTGAGGCATTAGTTGTGGTGGATGCTGGGTGAGGAGTGCCCATCTTGGAAGATGTGGTGGAAGCCAAGGTGAGCAGCCTGGCTGCAGGCAAAGTGACTGAGTTTGGATTCACCGTGGGTGCTGATGCCACCAAGGCACCCCTGATCAAGGCCTTTCGGTTCCATGGTGGCTTCCTGCACAATTCATGGCCACTGTATGGCACAGCGGGACTGACCACACTTTTGCATTACATTGGCAGCAGAGCAACCTGGTCAGATAAAGTCATAGACAAAATGTATGAGATCAGGCATGCAACCTTCTTGTAGCATTCCCGAAACTCGCTGGGACCCTGTACCTCAGTGCTTGTCCTATACAGGAAGCAGGGGAATTGAGAGGCCCTCCTAAAACTTGCATCCTGGTGTCATGCTGCTGCTCAGTACTGGATGGGGAGAGCTCTGCCCGTCTTCTGCACTGGAGTGTTCTTCAGTGGATGTTGTTGTAAAGGTCTTAAGGTAATGCAAAATCCTACCAGTAGCTTCAACTGATCTTCTGCATCACGTTACTGGGTTTAAAACAAAGTATTTGCAAGTCATCGCTGGGCAGGAATTCATTGTCAGCCGGCTGTCAAGCTTAATTGGGTTGTCCTGTAAAACATCTTGCATATAAGTAAATCAGAAAGAGTGGGGCCCATAAAAGGGCCAGCGTGTGGCACGTTGATGTTATTTATAGGCTTCTCTGTGGTGCTCATCACCATGGCAGCTATGAAGGTCAGTGCTGACAGTTGTATGGGAATGCCACATATGTTTTTAAAAAGCCAAATATATGAAACGAAGCGGTGCTTACGTGTTCCTTCAGAGCTGGGAGGCAAGGCTACGGTGTCCTGGAGGGAGGCCCCAGCCCCAGGACCGTGGGATGGGTGGAGAAGGGGATGTGGCAGGTGATAGCAGGTCCGTGGGCTGAGGGCTTCTGGGGTTGTAGAGCCCACAGCTTTGGTGACCTAGGTGCTGCATCCTGACATCTCCTTGGGAAAGCTGGGAATAAGCCAAAGGGGCCAAAAGTACCCACGTAGAGGAGGGTGGAAATGCCTTCATCCGATTTCTCCTTTTCAGGATGAAGCAGTCATTACCAGCCTGTTTTTCATACCTTTCTGTTTAATTATACTGAAGCCAGTGGTCATTGCTCCACTAGTGTCCAATAGAAGCTTACTTTCTACAGCTGGCTTTTTTATAACATTCTTTCTTCTTAAAAAGCAAACAAAAGCAGCATCTCCTCATGTCAGTTCCATATCTGGCACATAAAAAGCCTGCTCCAACCACATCCAAGCAGAGCTGGTTTGAGCATCTGCACCTCAGCCTCCACCTGGAAAGCAGCCTCTTGCAAAACTGTTATCAGTCCCAGCAGCAGTGCTGTCTCCAGCAACAGAGCTCCAAAATGACTCTCAGGGAGATGTATAGCACACCCTCAGTGCGGTCTTTCTATTACAAAACTACCTGACCTTTTAAGTGGGCCAGTGATCCCAGTTCCTCCAAATACATGGTCAGGCTCTTTCATTGGATACATCTTTGTCTTCTTGCATCAAGGTGTCACAGCTCAGTTCTGACCCTAGAAACCCAGGACTTTAAGCCAGTCCTTCATGGATCTCTCTCTCCCTCTGAGAAAAGCTTGCTATAAACCTACATCTTCCTTCTCCTTAGCTAGCTGTGGCTTTCCCTTATTTTGTCAGGAGTTTTTTCTCTAAGGACAGGAGGAGGTCTCTTCAAGAGGGTGTTTTCTTAGCAATGTCCCTGGCGTGCACAGTGTCTTTCCTGTCATCCCTGCTCCTCTGCAACAAAAGCCAAACTATGCTGTATTCCCCTCCTATGCAGATAAGCAGGTGATTCTTCCCCTCCTGTTCATGTCTCCTCTCCTTGCTTTCCACAGGCAGCCTTAGTTCCCTGGCTGCTGTTAGTGATGGACCTTTTTTTTCCTATTAAATAAGTGCTGTATCCCCATGATAGCCACCCCTGGGCTCCAACTGCTCCCAGCCCTACACCTGAGCTGCAGCGAGGACACGTTCCTCACTGTGCCAGGAAAGCCCCAGGGGACATAAAAGTCATTATTAAACTCACTGTTTCCACCTGTTGATGGTAACAGTATTTCTGTTCCTGCAGGAGCATGGGGGCTCTCACATACACGTTTGTAAACATTCAATTTATGCTTTCTTCATAACAATAAAGTGCCTTTGCCAAAGGCATTTGGTAAAGAGTTTGAAGTAAATAAACTTGCCGTGAATTTTTTTTTTTCCTAGGAAAGTCAGGGGCTGTCCTGGAGCTTATACAACCACTCCCAACCACAACAATTCACTGCCCTGGCATCCACTGTTAGTCCCACAGACATGATGGGACCTGTTTGTAGAAATGAACCCGTGTGGGTAATGAATGTTAGGCAGTTGGTGCGATGCTTTCTCTGCCTCCTAAAACTCCATTCAAGAGCTGTCCTTGCAGAGCAAATACATGGGGTCTCTTTTTGCTCTAAGAGTTATACGGTTATTAAGCTTTCTTCAGTGGAAAAAAGATTGCAAAGCAATTCAGCTTGCTAGCTAGGTCATGAATCCATGTATATGTTATGAATGGAAACGATATGCATGTGCCCTGGGCTTTGCCCAATCATATCAAGCAGTAATACAAGTCAAGATGAAAATAAATCTTAATACCAACATGCCCTACATGAAGGAAATACTCATTTTACATAAAACCTAATTTTAGCACGTCAAAACTGTAGCTGATCCACTTTGTCTCACCATGACTTTGCATAATGACATACATATAGATATGAATATATATATTTGTATACATGCTTTTTCCCCCCCCTATTTTTTTGCTGAGTGTAAGTGCCCCAAGAGCCAGGACTTGTTCTCTCAGTAGGCAGTTTCTCTGCACACTCGCAATCCTTCTCTCCCTCACCTGGGCACAGGGAAGGCAGCAAGGGCACCCAGCCCCGCCACGTTAACACACAGCACCGTTTCTCTGAGCAGCAGCAGCAGGGAAATGCCAAAGCATGGCTTTAATGCTGACTTCCAGCATTGCTGTAATCAACTGGGTAAAAGGAGAGGCTGATGGGCGTCAGGCCCAGGGGATGCTGGCAGGGGATGCTGCCTGCAGCCCTTTCTCCGTCACTTGGCCCTGCTGTAGTGATCTCAGCGCTGGCAAAACAGCACCATCAAAATTGCAGCATGGGATTGAACAGTGTGCATGGCCTTTGTCTGGAAAGAGAGCATGGGGAATGCCGGAGGTTGTGAGGGAATGCCCTGAGGGAGTCAGAATATGCTCCAGTGCTTTGAAAAAAGCAGCAGAGAGTTTTGCTTTTCAGCAAAAGAATAGAAGCACTTTCTAGCATTATGCTTTCCTGAGTCGTCCCTGTGCAGTGCTGGAGTTCGTTTAGACAGCTGTATTAACTTTCACTTCACCTTTCCGTGTGGCTTCCTTCCCCCGCACACTTTTCCCTGTGAACAGCCCAGACTCCTCGAACAGAGATGGTTTTGTAGGAAGGGTTTGGATGTCCAGCAGTGGGATGGCATCAGGAGGAGCCCATCTCGTTCCTCCCCAACCACGCCGTGATTCACACAGCAGTCTGTGCCAGCCAGCTCCGAGGGGGCCTGGGAACACCCCACAGACCACAGCCATGCTGGGACTAACACAGCCTCTCCCCATGATGCTTCTGCCTGCCCGAGTCCTTCAGGGCTGGAGCGTGGGGCTGGTGACCCCCATGGTTGCGCTAAGAGCCTTGTGATCCTTGCTGCCTGGGAAGACACCAGGCTCTTGTGCGGCTGTGGGAGGATTTTGGGTCACACTGGGAGCCAGTGTGAAGTGTCTAACACTGGTGACTGGATATAAGGCTCTGCCTGTGAGCCAAGCCAGGCTTGCAGGCGTGGGAGCCAAAAGCAAAGTTTTTGGATCCCTTTATAGAGTACTGCTGTGGCTGTAAAGCCTCTCACAACAAGTCTGTTGTGGGAAGCCCAGATGCTTGGGAGCAGCTACTGGTGCTTATGTGAGGCTGTGGTGGTGTGGAGCAGCTCTGGAGAAGGAAACACCCATGAGAATGTGTAGGGGTGTGTGGATCCCCAGAAGTTGCTGGGAAGGGGCTGTGCTGGGGTACTGCCCTCTTAGTGATGGAGAAAGGGCTGCCAGAGCCATCCTGAAAGGAGAGAAGAGAGGTGCTGCTGCCCTGAAGAGGTGCAGTCCTTGCCCCCCCGCTGGAGGAGCACAGCCAGTATAGGAGATGAAATGACCTGCTGCTCTCTGCTTATTAAAAGAAAATGGTGTTTTCTGGCAGCACTACAGATCTGACACCTTGATCCATTGAAACATTCTCAAAATATAAATCAGGAGGAAGCGATCAAAGCCCCCGGTGCGGGGAGAGTTTCTCCTCCCCCTGCTGCCCTCTCCCAGGGTAGGAGAGCCCCAGTACCTGCTGGCAGGTGGATGTGGGCAGAGTGGATTATGAATGTGGGCTCCCACTGCAACACCAGGTTGTGGGGAGGTTTGACTGGGTGATGCATCACTGAGGCCTCACTTCTGGCTCAGCCTGAGTAGTTCTGGAAGGAGAAACTGATTGTGATTTAAAGATGTCAGAATCAGGAAATCAGTCATGTCGCTCACTAATTGCTGCTGTGATGGATTACCCTCCCCATTAACTGCCTGTTACAGATATACACCTTATTTCCAACCTAAATTAGTCCCTGGGCATGGCAGCATCATGTGATGATGCATGGAGGAGTGTGCAGGGGCTGAGTGGCAGCGGGGGAGCACAGGCTGAAGCCATGGACACCTACTGCCATGCTTGTGTGGCGGCTGCCAGCACCCATGGGCCAGGAGCAAGGGGGATGGGGGTCCCCGTGATGGATACCCCCAGAGCAGCTGGGGATGGGACCCTACTGAAGGGCTCTGGGACTTTGCAAGGGTGGTGGGGTCTGCAGGAGAGGGAAAAGGGATGGTACCCTGCCCCAGCCACTCCTGCTCACACAGCAGTCCATCATGTACCAGTCCCCTTCCCACATAGAAGGATCTTCTGGCAAACAAACAGAAAAGAGTCTTGCTCTGGCTCTGAGCTAAATTGTGCAGTAAATTAAGCCTGATCTGCATGAAATTTCCTCCACATGTACGTTGCAGGGTGAACCTGGGAACAGGTTTTATCCAAATTCTCCTGTCTTTTGTCTTTAATTTAGAAAGTTAGAATCTCCTGTAATTGCTCCTGTGCTCATGGAGAATTGGGTAATACTAAGAAACCCTCTGGTGGCTAATTGAATGCCTTATAAATGTTCCAACTGTAAGGAAAGTTCTCTGTCTTACATTATAAAGATATTTAGGTCCAGTTCTGTGCTAGGGTGATAATTTTATGAGGGATTTTCATATCTTTTGGATGCAATATGGAAAGGATCATTACCTTTTTTTACACTTAATTGCTTTTATCATCCGAAATATTCAGCATTTAATGATAATAAAGAGCACCTGTTAAGAGGGCCAAACACCACAGCCATTATTGCCTCGTGGTGCTCCAGTGCACAGCTCCTTGGCACGGCATGTCATGTGTCACCCACCCCCCCGGGCAGAGCGGGAGGCTGAGGCCAGGGGAGCAGCAGCTCACCACAAATCACCCAGAAGGGAAGAGCCCTTTTGCAAGAGGCTCAGACCTGCAAAATGGGAATTGTCTCAGTTTCTCTAGCATCCGTGTCTCCTGCCTTTCCGGTACCTTACCCACAGCAGCCAGCGCACCAAGAATGCTCCTGCAGCAACTGGATGAGGTGGCAGAGCCCCCTGGTCAAGGCACCAGGCTCAAAGAGGGGACCAGGAACAGTCTGCTTTGGTCCAGCACATGGTAGGCACAGAGCTTCTCTGGAATCAGCTGGATTGCCTTGAACAAAGGAAATTTGCTGCTCTTCAGGCAGCCGGATTGCCTACTGGGCCGGGCTGGCACCTCTCTGCCAGCTTTGCTCCTCAGAGGCAGGGATGCAAATCCAGGTCCAGATGCTTGGTTACTCATGTTGCCTATAGCTTTCCAAGAATGCATTTTTCAATGGCCTTCTACAGCTTTTAATTAAAAGCACTTGCATCATTTATTAATTATTTATTAACTCTTTATATAGATGCTTGCAAGCCCATCACAGACATCAGTAGAGTCCTGCTGATGCTTGTAAGCTCATCAGCAGCTATTGTAATTGATGGCTATAAGCAATCTGCTGACCTGTTGGGCCCCGCAACAATTGATTAACTATTCATTAAAACATCTAGAAATTATTTATGAACCTTTTATAAACTATTTATAAGTGAGTAGGGACAGATTTATTCATTACTGTGTATGGGCTTGCAGTGGAGGGATGGAAGGAGCCCTGAGCTGAGATTCCAGCAGCTCAGCTCCAGGCAGAAGGAAACATGCCCAATGTCACAAGAAAGCCTTCATCGCTCCACCCATTTTCCCAAATTACACTGGCTGCCTGCAGTCCCAGGGGGTCAAGTTCCCTGATGGATGTGGGTTGTTCTCCCAATGATCAGAAATAACACAGAATGGAGAATTTTCTCCTATTTTGCAGAGTCAGGTAGTTTAGCTAAGTAGGGGCTGGCGAGAATCCAGTAGCAGTTTTTTAATACACTGTTGGGCTAAACTTAGAGGAGAGGATGAGCAGGCTTGTGTGATACTTTGCTTCTAGTGGCATAGGATTAAATTACCATCCCATTTTCCTTCGTATTAGTATGCATGGATATAGAGAGCCAAAGGCAGCAGCTGCCAGCAAAACCCCATCGGCTGCTGGGCTCTCTCAGGCAATGAGCTGGTTCCTGCATAAACTGGGGATACGGTGCAAGGGTCAGGTTCAGAGCTCATGGCTGAACATGACCATACCATGGATTGTTTAGTTTTTGGGGTTTTAGATAATAAAAGAAAAAGCTGTTTCCTACTACTTTCAGTGCAGTAGGGGAAAGAAAGGTGGAGTGGCCTCACTCAGCTTGGACTTCATGATTCTTTTCCTTGTTCCGGATATATAGTGTTTGTACCAAGAATGGAGACTTTTCCAGGGACTGCCCAAAATGAGTAAGGCTGCTTTTGGCTGCAGAATCCCAAATCGTTTACTGCTGCTATGGGTTATCTCCAGCCCACAGAAACACGTATTGCTTGACACTGAGGAGCCTCCTCATCGCTGGAGCTCACCATCACCCAACAGAAGTTGCAGATATAAGCTCCCCATGTGTCGACAGATGAAATGACAGCTATAATGGGATCTTAGCATCTACTATCACTTCTAACAGTCCATCCATAATCTCACCTGCAGCAGATGCTGTCTAGCAAGACACACAGGGATAAGTGATGACTCCCTAGGAGCTGGTGTTTGGTGTAGCATGTCTATCAGCTAGCAGGGACAGATGTGCCCTTTATTTATTGTACAAGGTTCACTCTTTCCTTCCTCCTTATCTGCATTGTTTTCTTACTGAAGATGCTCAGCTGGGTGCTGAAGGCCAAACCATGGACTAACTGGAGGGCTGGCTTGTTGCTCAGCAGAGAAGGGGATCTCAGCATCAGCAGCAATCTGACAGTGGCAGATTTGTGTGGTGAAAAATGGTTAGTTGTGCTTCAAGACCTTGTTTAAATTTACAGAAGGGGTATGTTTATACACATGTAATTGGTTCAGTGGAAAGCTGTATATAGTTATTATTCAGGTATAAACTGGAGTAATTCAGGATTGACACTGTGTGTGCCTTAGTGAGTTTTGGGCTGAACTGAGATAGTGCAAGCCTGAATCTAGGTGTGCTCTCCCCATCCTGCCACAGCCCAGGGCCCGAGGCTTACAGGGTATCCTGCAGGGTGTAGCTCACACGAACATCATGCAGAGTGTCACTTGTGTTCCAGCGCAGAGAAAAGTCAGTTCTCCACAATCTGTCCTACAAATACACTTGAGCTATTTTGGAGTACAGCACAAAGAAATCAGCTTTCCATAGGAAGGAAACACAAAGATGCACCCAAAAAGCCATAGGTAGCTCAGTACTAATGTAAGAACACTCAAATCAGCATGGTCCTCATCCCCAGAAAGAGGGGAGATTTGGAGGGTCAGAGGACCCACCACCTCAAGCAGGAAGCAGGACTGAGAACCAGGGGCGACTGTATTCCCCCAGCTCAAACTGCAAGCTGGAGCTGCCCCTCTGGGGACAGGGAGAAAGCCCTGCCCAGGTCAGCTCACTCTGTTCCTGCGGGAGAACTGCAGGGTTTAGCTACATGGTTAGAAACACCCAATTGTCACCACAGTCAAGATGGACAGCCACCATCCCACAAGAGTAGGGTGATGGCTGTGCCACACAAAGGAGGCTGGGAAGAGAGGGTTTGAAAGAAGGGAGTCTAGGGAAGGGCTCCAGGGCTCCCAAAGCAGGAGTAAACACCCAAAAATTGAGCTGAAGCAAAATGCTGGGGGAAGCAGCCCAAAGAGCATCTCACAGAAGCAGGTATACCCTGCTGGCCAAGGTCTCCTCTGAGCGATGTCCCGTCCCTGGGCCAGCATTTGTCAGGGAGAGCAGCAGAGTGGGACAGAGCTAATGGCACTAATGGTTGTCCCCTGGGAAGGAAGCACAAGTTCTGTGGTGTCAGCCAGACACAGTCTGGGAGGACAGTCCCTCCTTTGGCAGGAGCCCACAGTTGAGTAAGCAGAAAACAGCTAAGTACTGAACAGCTCAAGCTGTGCTCTCATCAGGAGCGGGGCAGGACTCTGTAGGACACAGCACAAGGAGAAAGGAGGGTCCCACCATCCCCATGTCCTACCCCACTGTACTGGTGGTGGGTGCTGCTTGACTGGGGAGTGGGGCAGCTCCATCCCGAAAGCGGAGCTCCCCTTAGCAGAGCATCCAGGCCCCAGCCATGGTGGGCAAGCACCACAGCGGGGAGCACCATCACCCCCAGGCAGGTGCACCCTCATGGTGCACAGCAGGAGCAAACAACCCAGCTGCCATTCTGCACTTGGTTGGTTCACCAAGGCCTGAAATAATAGAAATTGCATTGAAATCAGCCCCCAGTGTGCTAGAGATACTCCAAGTCTGGAGAGAGCAGGAAGCTTCTGGTACTTCCCCTGGAAGAGGTCAGCTGTAGTGGGTTTTATGTTGGAAAGCTTAGCACTGCTTATTTCCATGGTGGGAACGCTTTGCATATGGTTTTGTGGTGAGCTGAGTCTTTGCCTGGTGCCTGTACCCTGCCTCAAAACCTCCACCACTAGGACAACCAGGAACTAGGTGAGGACCAGGGGGTGTGAATACTCCCCCCAACTGAATTTCTGCTGCATCCCTTAGACCACAGAAATTCATGATTTTCTGTCCCATGTTTGTCCTCTGTGCTCATAACCAGTCCCTCTGGGCTGCTTGCGCCCAGAGGGAAGTGTCTGTGTGGGACATGGGTACATCCCTATAGGCAGGAGCTGAGTGTGGTGGTGGCTACCAGGTGCAGGCTTCATGTGGTACTGTGGCAGATGTTGGCTACATAATTACACAGGAATTAACCACCCAGAGTGGGGCCATCCTTTACTTCATGCAAATATGTAAATACAAGGAAGTGCTGTTGTAACACATGGGGCATCAGAGCAGACAGGTACCCCTGGAGTTGCGGTGGTGGAGAATCTCCTGGGTCCCCCATGCCAAGAGGTGGGCTTCCAGGAGCCCTAATGAGAAATGGTTGCCTAATGAGACAAATGAGGCTGTGGGAAATCCCATGGGAGAGCACTGGTGGTCCCATTCTCCCCCAGTCTTCCCCGGTCTCCCTGAATCTCACCTTAGCAGGGTTTCATCACTGTACAGGAGGGATGCCTGTTGCCCTACAAACATCAATTTTCCTGTGCCTCTTAGAATTGAAAATTCAGTGAGAAACACCTGCCAGAAAGACATTTACCATGTTTCATGTTATCTCTCTGAAAAACTGGGAAATGTCAGCTCCATGCCACACTTTATTCCCAATTCCCCAGGGATGAGCTTCCCTCCCACCAGGGGAGGAGGTGCACAATGACTCTGTGGCCATTAGTGGATAGAAAAAGGTTTTATTGCTCTTGCCTTTGTCTGACATCAGTTGTGAATGAGGTTTGAATCCTAATCCTCTTCCCCTGGAACTGTGTTTTCTAGCAAACCACATTCATTATTCCTGAAAAGTCCAAACCATCTGCTATTTCAAAGTCAATCTAAAGTCATCAGCAGAGGGAAGGGGAGGTGGGGGGTAAATTAACCCCAGAGAGAAAGGATGCATTTCTGAGGCTGAACAAAGCATCCCAGGTTGGCTCCTAGCCATTCTTTGTAGGTTTTTTATTTTGCTTAAAAACCCATGTGAAGCTGGTTAATGTAGTCACCAGGATGGGCTGGTGTGGTTGTTCCCAAATCCCATGATGAGGCATGGAGTTAGCCATGGTGCATTTGCTTGGCTGGGATCAGCAGCAAGAGAGCTTTCCATGCACGTTTTGATTTAAAATGTGAAAAAAAAGAGAATGAAAAATTAGTCCGTTCTGAGCACAGTTAGAAAGGAAGAGCTTCAAAAGTTGACAATTCAGGGCAAGTCTCCCTTCTTAAAAGATGATTCTAAATTAGCCATTTTGGGTCAGTCTCCATCTCTCATCCTCTTGTCCCTCCCATTTCACAGAGGGGAGAAAAACAGCAGTTCCTCACTCTTAAATAGCATCTTTCAGCAGCAGTCTAAGCTGCAAAACGGATTAGCTTTGCCTTACAGCTCTGTACACAGCAATTTCAGGCTTGCACAGAAGTTGCATAGCCTTTCCAAGCAAAATATTTCCCATGAAGCCCCTTCTGGGGATACCAAAAGATAGAAATGAGACTTTGGGGCAGCAGCGTGCTGTGGAGCAGGGAAGCAGAGAACACCAGGCAGTGGGACCTCTGCTGTCACATACAAAGCTAGCAGTGAATGTGTGCACAGCACACTTTCCTGTCAGCAGGAATGAGGAGGGAAGGAGTGAGCCCAAAGCCTGGAGGGGACCCTGATGCTGGGAGCTTGGATTCAGGGCTGAGGAGGTGAAGAGAAACCCTGGGCGAGCATCTCTTCCATCCCTGGGCACCTGCAGTTGTGGGTACGGGGGTGTCAGAGGGACTGGTGGCAGGTCCTAGCCTCGGCCAGCTGGCACTGACACTCTCAGATGGGGGTTACTTAAGCCCTAGCAACGGGTAAGGGCAAGGCAAGCGCTGCCTCCAGGGGTGCTGCATCTGAGCACTTCAACCTGCTTTCTTCCCTTGTCCAAGCACCAGCTTTTAAGCTTGCCAGCCTCCTCTTCTGCAAGGGACCTCCCCCGGCCACATCCTCCTGGCAGGAGCTAAATTGCTCTTTTTATGGTAGGAATTAGCTCCCATCACCTGCTCTGGCTGTACTGTCCCACGCACACTGTGGCTGGGAATGGGTGCAGTGGGAGTCCTGGGGATGTGCTGGCCGGAATAAAGCCTTGGAGAGTCTGGGAGGCAACCTCTGCCCTCCACTGCTGGGCAGAGACCAGCACAGGCGATAACCTCAGCCGGGGGGCCTTAATACCAGTGCGGATGTCGGCAGCAGCGGCCGTGCGGATTCAGCCACTCATTTCATGTCCAAAGCACATTCATCGTGCGCCCTCTCCCTACCTCCCTTCCTCCCTCCCTCCACAGAGATACCGAATAGCAAGAGCCTGCCTTTGAGGTTGGAAGTCAGGTTTAGAATTTTAATGATATCCTGTATCCCACAGCCTTTCATTTGGGGAGAAACTGCTCTAAATGACCCATTTTTCTTCATATAATGATAATCATTACCAAGAGGAAAACGAGCACTGAAGCCAGGCACAAATGCAGTCACATAGTAGATGGGGTGTCTGATTCTGACTGGCAAAACGCTACATGGAGAAATAAACCTTTTATACTTAGAAGGAATGTAAAGATGACTTTAAACGTGCATGTAAATTTGGAACAAGTAAGTCACAGTGGCTTGAAACAGGAAGCAAGCGAGAGCAGCCATAAATATTTTATCTCTTTGGCAATGAGCTCCAGCACAGCAAATTGTCACATCCTCCTGGGGGAGAGGACGCCTGCTTGTGCTGTCGGATGGGGAAGCTGCAGCACCTCCCAATTTCTATGCTGCCTCTGCGCTGAGCACCCTCCTCACCTGGGACCTGGCAGTGAGGAGCACAGGAGCTTCCCCATGCTGAGATCAGGCTCCTGCTCCTGTCTGCTTGCCCTCCCCATCTCACACCGCTCCACGGGCCAGCATGACACATGGGTCCTTCCAAGCATGAATCTTCTACAGGGATCGATGATTTGGATTTTTTTTTCTTTTATCTCAGGAGGGAAAGAATTTCATTAGCAAGGAAAGCCTGAAAAACCAACAGTTCGTGCAAAGTAACAGCTTAATCCCAGTGAGCAGCAAACACCTCTGCACCTCAGGGTGCTGCTTAACCAACAGCTCAGACCCCTGCAGGGGCACCCTGAAGGTGTTTTAGGCGGTCTGAGCTGCACAAGGTGCATGGAAGTGTCCCCAGTTGGCTGGCACCACAGGACAGATGCAGAGGAGAGGGTACGAGAGATCTCGACCGGGATACACAGGTTGTTACTTCAAATCCCTGGGGTCACGCTCATCTCAGCCACCCCAACCGCTTCCCACTTGCGTGCTAACTGGTGCCCATGCAAAGAGCTGTGGGCAATTCCCAGCACCTCTCCAGTCATCCAGCATCACCGTGTCACTGCCTGGGAGGCACGTGGAAGACCTCTGAGAGGGCAGCACTGTGGAAGCCCGAATCCCTCCTGCTGGGAGCTCTGCAGTGGTTCCTTAGCGCATGTGACACAGTGTAAATGATCCCCCTTGTGAAGATGATGGGACCAGAAGCCTTCATCAGACACACTCCTCAAAGCTCAGATCAGGGCATTTGTAGCCCTGGCTCTGCAACCCTCCAAGCACTGCTGAACCACTGAGGTCAGCGACCAGAAAATGCACCACGGAGCAGAGCTACCATCTGTTTCCAGGTGCTGGAGAAAAGTTTGGGAACTAGGCTTGGTCACAACTCTGTGTGACCTTGGTAGCCATTTCCCTTTAGAGTAGGCATCAAAGCCCATCTACTCACTGAAGGTGGCATTAGGCTGAACACATTGCAAATTGCTGATGCTGCGTGAGGGTGTGAACAGAATGTTCTATGGTGAATTGTCTTTGAGATGAAACTCAAGGCACCTCATTTAGTGCTCACATTTCAGTCTAAAAGCCAACAGCTGCCTCTGACCGTGGTATTCAGGTATCTAAATAATTCTATTAGGTGTGACCCAAGGAAAACCTGTAAGCACATAATTGATTAGGAGAGTGAGTCCTGATCCTAGGTAATTGCTCTCTTTTGGAGGAGCCTGCAGCAGCCCCTTGGCCTGGCTTGCATGCCAAGGATGGAGCTGGTTAGGTCTGTGAGTGACATAAGAAGCCTGGTCTCTGGGTGCTGGAATTGAATTAAACACCAGCAAGACAGATTTTATTAGATGACTAGTAGAGAGAAGGCTAGAAACCAGAGGAAGAGAAATGTCTCCCCAGCAACCTCCGGGCTGGTGTTATTTTTCTTGCACCGCATCAGGTGGGTGCAATGCTCATCTCCCAAGTGATGCCAGAGCAGCAGATGCCACCATTGCCTCCAGCCCAGAGGCTGAGGCATGCACAGAATGAGCATGCACAGAAGGATCTGGCAGTGGCATGGACTTAAATAGTGGAGCACAAGTATAGAACAGAGTCCACTGAGGCCCATCTCTATCCTTTGGCATCACCAGCCCCCTACCGTGACTCAACTGTGATTTAAAACAGGTTAATAGCTGTCTGCTGGAAGGTGCACCATCCTGCTAAGGTTTCATGATAAACAGCATTGAGCTGTTGTCATCAATAATTAACATCGGACCAGCCTTGACAAAATAAATTCACTGAGTGCATGGCAAGGCAAAGGTTCCTTGATTTTGCAAATTACCCACCACTTCTTTCTTGCGTTCTCTCCCTGCATTATGAACGTTTGAGGTGAGCTTTGCAGCACTTGAACTCAGAAAACTGGCATGATGGTGAAGCTTTACTGGGATACACCCATGCCCTGCTTCCTGCTCATGAGTCACTTCACTAGGGAGAAGAAGTAGCCAAGCTGCCTTCTCATTCCATGGGGAACTGGCTCAGCTGTCAGTGTGACAGGCTGAGTGGCTCCACACCTCCTCTCAGGGGAGCCCATGACCTCACACAGGCCAGAGCAGATGGCTGGACAGACCTGCGGGAGCAGCAGCATGGCAGGTGTCACCAGGAGATGAGACATACTGTCACAGGAGAGGCTCTGTCTCAGGAAGGCCTCTGAGGAGTAGAGATAGGGGAATAAACCCTGTGGGGACCAGTCAGCAGTACCACCTTAGGGTGGCTTGGGAAACAGCCAGCAACAAAATCACCCCAGGGATTATCTGGATCCCCCCATCTCTGCTGCCAGTTCACACAGAGGCTGAACCCTGGTGGTGCTGGAGGGACAGAGTCCCCTTCTCTGTGTCTGGGGTCCTCAGTGAGGTTTGGCAGCAGCAATGGCCACAGCTCTGTGCATGGCTGGGCAGAGGGTGGCCTTGCCAGGCTCAGCTGGAACCAGCAGACACAATCTCCTTTTATCACAGCCACTGGGCTCTGCTCCTCCATTCCACCAGAGCAGCCAGCAGCTGTCTCCTGTTAATTAAGAGCAGAACAATCAGTCTTAATCAAAGACCAGACCTATGGCAGGAGTAGCTGCCTGCCTAGCCCAGCTCATCTCTCCTCTACTAATGCTGTGCTCAAGACAGAGAGGGAATAATAACAGGAGCATAGTTGTTTCTCTGAGATTGCTGCCCAGCTGCAGTGTGCCACCATAGCCTGGAGGCAAGGACAAGCTGGAGGCAGCTCCCAGGGAGGGCAGAGATGACACTTGCTTTGTATAAGGGCTGGTTGGCCTCCAGAGGTGCTTCCCCAGCTATATGATGCTGAATCCAACTCCTCTCCTTAAGCACCTCTCGAAAGCTACTGAGTGTAGAAAGTACTCAATACCTTCAGCATCAAGTAGCATAAGTCTCCATGACTACAGTTTAAGAGTCAGACCCCTCCATCCTCCCAACTCTTCCCTTTGGAGCTTGCCTGCTTTACATGCATCAGGCATTTGCCTCCTACGGACAGCCCTTTCTTCCAGGGTGTGGGTGAGGGAGGAGATCAGTGGAGAGGTGCCTCACCTGCTGCCTTAAGTCTGACAGCCAGCCTGGCCCCAGGTCAGCGGGACCAGCAGGTGACTCTCTGCCCAGGTCTCTAGAAGAGCCTGCAAGCCAGCCCCTCATCCCTTCAGCCATCTACTTCAGAGTCATCCCTATCTGAACACCCTCTCACAGAGGCAGGAAATGCCTGTGGATTTCAGATGCATCTTCCCCAGTAGATCTGTAGAGTTCTGCCCCAGAGCTCCCCACAGCTCCTTCCTTACAAGCATGCTTTTAACACCAGGAAACTCCCAGCACTTTCCTATTTATAGCTTCAAATACCAGCTTCCATTTTATTTTAATTAGCTGACTCCCTCTCCCACTTGGCTCTTAGGCACCTGGTGCACTGATTGAAGATGCTGGGAGCAGCACTCCCAGGAAAGTCTGTACCTCTCTGCCAGCACCTGGGAGAGTGAGGACAAGGATGAGCGTGAGCAGGGACGGGGGGAATTTCCAGCATGCAGTGGAGGAAAGCATCTGTGTGAGGACTGTGCTCTAGCTCTATGTTTTCCTTTCCCCCAGTACTGACAGTGTGAGGTTATTTGAGGACATGGCAGTGAGTCACATGCAGAAGTACATCCTCAGGCTACTGACATCAGATCCAAGTTTTATGCTCCTGGCCCGGCTTACTTGTGGTGTTTGTGTTCCTGCCTGTTGATAGCACAGGGAAAATCCAGCCTGTGGTCTTTGTGCGCAGGTGAAACTTGGTGACCACTTGGGTGAGGCCTTTTTATCCAGGAAGGTACCAGCAGAGGTCAAAGCTGCTGATGTGATGCTGTGTTTTAGTGACATGACTTGTGCAAATGCAAGTTGCAGGTGCACCGTCAGCCCTGCCATGCCTGGAGGAGGAAGGCTTCTGTGCACTGAGTGCCTTTGTTCCCAGCACAAAGATGGCACAGCATCTTCAGATGAAAGCAAAATAGTTTCCTAGGCAGGAGACAGGAGCTGGCATTGTCATGAGTGATCTGGCTAGGGGACCAGCGAGGTTGTTTGTTATACCTACTGGCAGCACACTGTGAGGTGGGCTGAAGTGTACTGGAGGAAATACATAAAATCCAACAGCATCTCAAAAAAAGTGGAGAAAAAGCCTGGGGAAAAAAAAAAGGTATAGGTTGGGTCAAAATCCCCTGGCAGGGGCAAGTCCTGACACTACTGAGAGAGCTGGTGCTGAGCACAGCATTTGCAGGAGCACTGGGGCTGGGAGTGCAGGGACATGGGGAAAATGCTTGAAGGACTTCGGCAGAGGACTCTTGAGTTAGCAGAGAGGGAGATGCCCCAGAACAAGTGAGGAAAGCTCTGCTGAAGGGAGAGCAAAGGGTGGAAGGAACCTGCAGTAGAGAGAGGAGGATAGGGACAGCTCCACAATCAAGACCTGCACTCCACAGGCACTGAGCTCCACGTGCATCTCCCACCGTGGCAAACACACACACAGACAGACGTTTGCCGGACATGCCCCTTTTGGCAAGAAAGCAGCAAATGATGGGAGATTTTAACACTTAAATCTGGGGTTTGATCCAGATCAGAACAAAATCTTGAAAATGAACCCCACTTGGAAACACCAAGAAATTCCTCTACAGAAATATTTTGCTCAGAAAACGGTAAATTGTTTTGGTAGAGTCAAAACATAGTATTATAATTTCACATTTTACATACAAGTCAAAATGAATCATTTACCTTCTTTAACTATTTTCAAACACCTGAAACAACTGAAAAGACTTTTTTTTTTTTTTTTGGTGACACATCTGTCAAATATCATCAAACTCAGTGTGTTTGTGAATGGGGAGATGTTCTCGGCAGCTGCAGCTGCCTATGTTGGCAGGAGAGCCCTGACCAGGATGGCTGCGGGGGACAGGACTGGGAACAAAAAGGCCATCCATCTATTCTGTGCAGGGCTCTGCTTTGGGCATGCAGCAGTTCCCCACCCTATCACCAAAATGATCTGACTGAGAGGGTAGTTTTAATTTTTCCCTATTCAGGGAACATTTCTGATACCTTCTGCTTGGGTTTGTTTTTGGGAAAGGGGGATGAAGTGAACCCCAAAGGGGACTGAGGGTGTTTGCAGCATGAGAGCACAGCTGATGCATTCACTGGTATAAGCAGGAGCTGGTTGTCTGACATTGCATTGTTTATTTTGGGCAGGTTCTGGGAACAGTTTGCAGCTCTTTCCCCATTTCTTAATGTGCCTACACAGTAAATTTTCTGTAATCATTAGCAAGTGGGCTGTTTCCTCCTTCAGACACAATTAGTGGGCAGGGTCCGGAAAAATCTTCCTCAATCTCATTTCCTTCACAGGATGCACTTGAGATCCCGGATGCCTTGGAAGAAACAGGGTGCAGCCGCTGCCCAGTAGCAACCTCCCGCAGGGTATGAGCATCCTCCTTCTGTCAGTCCCCAGGGACTGCCCGGGGGGACAGGTGAAATCTCAGCCTGCAGGTCAGTGAGGCTGAACCAAACACCCACCAGCACTGACTGTCAGTGAGGTGAAGCAGGAACATGCAATGGCATGGGGACAACATGGTTTATAGTTTTTTCTCAGTCAGAGGAGAATCTGCCCTGCCTCTAAGCCTCATCCTTACGTCGTGCGTGGACCTCACAAATAATTCTGGGGTCACGAATCATGTAAGCGATGAACAGCCTTGAACAGGCTTCCTTGCCCTCACCTCTGCCAAGAGCAGATCGCTTGGCTGCAATTCAGCCGCTCCCTGGAGCACAGCCGGCTGCCAGAGAGCAATGCCATCGCCTTGGTGGCTCTGCTGCAGCTGCCCCCTAGTCCCCGGCAAGTCCTCCTCCTGCCTCACACTGGGGACAGGGCATGGCAGGGTGGGTGCTGCCAGCCAGCGAAAAGGCTTGGTGGAGCAGCAGCTCTCCAGGGCGCTGAAGGTCTGAGTGAGGGGGAGCTTCGGATTTACACACAGGAGAACTGGAATAAATCAAAGCAATTAAAGTGCAAATGAAGCCTTAAGCAATGCGGCATCCTAACTACCTGGGAAGTATGTTGTGTATACTTTTGTCTCACTCCTCTTTTTTTCTTTTTTTAATAGACAGAATTCAAATTACATTAATAATTTAAATTAATTTGCCAGGGTAGAGCCAGGGTTTGGGAAACGCCTGCTGGCATTAATGAGACTGTTTTGCCAATGGCTCCACAAGCCCTCCGGGCTTGTCTGTGGCCCCTTGCTCCCCAGATGGGGAGATGGGATTTGTGCAGGTGCGCGGGAATGCCGGCATGTCCCTGCAGCCCCACCGCGCTTGGGTGCAGTGCCTGGTGCTGTGCCAGGTGGTGCTGGGCACGGGCGGTGAGCAGAGACAGGAGAGGATGCGGGAGGGCACTGTGATGGGTATCTGCAGGTTGCAGAGCTGGTGGTAATTAATCACACCGCAATGAGCCACCGGCATTGCAGGAAAAAGCACAGTTCAGTTTTCTTCCAAACTGCCTGGGCTGGTGGTGAAGCAAGGCTGTGACCGCACGTCCTTGGGTAACCACAGGTGCTTTATAGTGTCCGGGAAGGCTGGAAAAATTGGTGCGACACCAAGAAATAATTCCTCAGCCAGAGCAGAGGCACCAGAGTAATAGGGGAGGGGCTGATGCTGCTCACTTTCCCTCAGTGCCAGGGCAGAGATGAGAGTGCAAACCCTGCCCTTCAGGACCCCTGAATCTTTCCAGGAAATCACAGCTCCCCTATTTCCACTGAAGCCTCTCCCATCCTTCAGGGAAGCTGGGAAAGGGCAGGCTGGGCTGGGAAATGAGGTATCCCCAAGCACACCCCCGAGATGGAGAAGGGACGTGATGCTGCCCATCCCAATGCCATGCTGCTGGTCTTCACTGGTGGGGCAGGATGCTGCTTTTGAGCTGAGCCTCGTCAGCTGGTCCCAAGATGCTGTGGGTGTTATTGACGGCATTTGCTCACTTCAGTGCAAAGGAGCTGTTTGTGTAGGGTAGAATTAGAGGAGAGTATGCAATTAGGGATTGAATTTTGTCCTGGTAAGGAGGCCCATGGTTGCCAAGACTGAAGCATCACTGCAGTACTTGCTTGTGGGAGTACTGGCACCAAGCAGGATACATAGGCTGTTAGATCCCATCCTAGAGGAAGCTGCCAGCTTGGCTCACTGGCATAACACTCCAAGCTTGTTATGTTCAGGTGAGCTGCCTTTTATTTACAAGAATTCCTGCAGGAAGAAAGTTTTGTGATTACTTGGCTAAACAAATATTTGCCTCAGATGTGCTCCTGTGGCTCTCTGTTGTGCTCATTGTCTTGTTTATCCAGCACAGTTTTCAAACAGTTCCTGAATGTATTGTCAGATACTGTCATTTAGAAGTTATGAATCAGGATTTCCTGGAGTAATGGTTGTTTTAAAACTGCCTGCTTTTCTCTGATAGCACTCTGAGAGTTTTACGTGCCCCCTGCCTGCTAGTATGGTCACACATCAGTCAAATGGGCAAGATCTGCTCCACGGGTGGGCAGAGACATATTTCCAGACAGTACTGGGGCTGCAAGAGGTGGGGAAAGCAGCTATTGCACAGCTGGCAAATAAGGAGAAGAGCTTGCACCACAGCAAATGCTTAGAATCTATTTGCAAAAGGCAAGAGAGGTGCTCACTCTGGGTAATGTATGATTTAACCCAAGAGGAAGCAGTGCTTGAGTCCTGTGATTCAGCTCGGCCCTACAATCCCCTTCCTGTGCTCCAAAAGGTCACCGCAACAAATAGACACATTTATCAAACCCATCCCCAGCTGCCGCGAATCGTTCAGGAGCAGATTCGAGGGAAGGATCTGCCATTTGATCTCCTGAGCACCGGTGGTTAAAGACTTGTTGGTTGCTGTTGTAAACACTGTCAGTTAACACCATTCAACGCGGTTTTGAGTCCGCTTTCATGTAGGCATGAGGAGAGCTTGGCCTGGGAGCTGTGCCTTCCCCCAGCTTCCCAGACCACACAAGTAATGCACAGGGCAGAGAGGGCAGGATTTACAAGCAAGCTGCTTCCTAACCTTACCGTGCTGTGCTGGAACCCATTGCCCTTTAAATAACGGCTGTCTTTTGAAGGCATAAATACTTGCAGGGTGAAAGAAAAAACCCACCATTCCCTCCTGAAAGACCTAATTTGTCTGGAATTATCCATCCTTGGCTATAAATCCCCTGTAAAACTTGGCATGAGTTTCAAAGCAGTTACAGCAATGGCTGTATATTTTTATCCAAAAGCTCAAGAAAGAACAAACTGAAGCCCCAAACAGCAGCCATGAGACGCTGCAGAGAACTGCGCTGGTGAGAGCGGGGCTGCAGGAAATGCCTTGCCTGGGAAGCACCATGTAGCGGTACTCATGACTTCCCACATCATTTTAGGCTTCTTTCTGAGCAATTCCTGCTTGAGAAATTATTTTAACACAACAGTTTTCTCTGCTGGGCATGAAAAAGCAACTGAAGGTCCTGGCTGGGGCAGCATCCCGTCCTGTGACGTTTACTGAGCACCGCATCCTCTCCTGCCATATCCTTTGGGAACAAGGGCACAGGTACACACTTCCCTGCTGTCCACCTACTCAGGCACATGGCAGGGCTGGCTCTGACTCATCTGGCTTCCCACTTTCTCTTCTTTGTTCTTTTTTTCTCCCTGAAGCAGGAGAGAATCCAGCTTTAATTTAAATGAGGCTCCATAAACATAAGCAGCTGCAAAGTAGGGCAGGTTTTTAATGGCTTACATCTGCTTGGGCTTGGCTTCTTCCCTTCTGTCTCCACCTCCACCTAAAAGATGAGAGTGCTCAGGTTTGCGAGTGTCCTTGGTAAGCTAGTGGTGGGGAGCAGGAGCAGTGCCACTGAGTATCTCTGGCAGCTCTCAGGGCTCTCAACAGGTCCTGGTTCCACTCCTGTAAGAGGGGATGCTCCCGAGCCCCAAGGAATGTGGAGGGTTCAGGTTGGCACCTTTGCAGCTCTCCAAATCCAGGTCAAGTCTCAGCCTAACACCAGCAGGCTGGGCAGGGAGTGCTCGCAGACCCAGCAGCCTGGCAGCCATTTCCACCAGTGGGTGTGTTATGGAGGACTGGCAAGGTGCAAGCTGCATGAGAGACGAGGATCCATGGGAGTACACGACCACAGGGGCCAGGCTGCACAGGATGAGTTGGGGTGCTCTATAGAGGGGTCTGTGGGGTCGCACACTTCCCGGGAGCTGCTATACACACAGGGCTAGCTGTCACATCCTGTGTGATGGGTGTCTCTGGCTGTGATCATGATCTATCTCCGTTTAAGCAGTTTGATAGCACTCTTGAGTGCACTGGGATCTGTTCACTTCTGGGAGTGTGTTCCCTGCACAGAAAAGATTAACAAGTTAATTAGGCAAGTGCAGCATAGCGAAAAGGAGCTGTGGCTGTGAGCCAGTCAAGAAAGCTGCTGGGACCTCCTGCCACCACTGGGCAGCTTTGCTTCATTCCCCATGTGCCAGCCCTGACCTCACCCTTACTTGAGGAGGGATGTGCCCCACACCCTGGGAGCTGTTCAGTAGCTGGTAAAATGCCGTGGCCATAATTTAGCAGAACTGTCCCCAGGCTGGGACCTCCGCAGAGCACTTGAGTCTCTCTCTGCACTGCAGCTGAAACATGGCTGAGCTGGGATACCTGGAGGTGGGGTGTTGTGAGCCTGCCTGTCTTCACCGGTGTTATGGTTTTGTGTGTCTCGTGCAGAGACAGCAGGAGCACCCAGGGCATGAGCTTTCCAAGGAGTTTTGGACAGAGAGCCTGTGTAAGGGCAGCATGCTGTTTCCATGCAGGACACCCCATGCTGTGTTTATGCTCAGTAAAGAGCTATTCTGCATCGTCACGCACAGGCCACGGTGGTGGGTACCCCTGCGGTGGTTTGGGACCTTGTGGGAGCCCGGTTCATGCCCAGATGTGCTGGGAGCTGAGGGGGATATCATCCTCACCATCCCATGCTCAGCACACAGAGGGACCCTAACACTCATTCTCTGTCTTTTCCAGGGATGGAGGGATGCGTGTACAGCCCAGAACAGCAGGAACCCAGCACAGCCCTGTGGGAATAGGTGTGAAGGTGGTTCCCTGTGAGGACACAGCGGGACCCCCCAAGGCCCTGGAGGAACGTGGAGTCTTGCTGGGAAGAGGGAAAGCTCCTCTCTGCCTGCTGCCCATTCACCTTTTGTGTTTCCAGGGATTTATACCAGGATTTGGGGCTTGGAGCCTGGAAGTATATTAGTGCCATAGGATTGCTGGAGAGCCTGATAGCGATGGGGGACGCACTACAGAGGAGGGACATTCCTTCAGGAGGGTCTGCACGTCCGTGAGCCCTGGCTGCTGGTGGTGGAGGGTGCCTGGGGCTGGGCTGCTCACCCAGCCCTGGGCTGGGGGCAGAGCCGCGGTGCTTGCAGGGCACAGCCAGCGAAGGGCGAAGAGCTGGGGTGGGGTCTGCAGGGGCAGCCCAGAGCCCTGGGAGACCGGGGCTGCCAGCAGAGCCACTGCTCCTCCAGGCACCTCTTCCTGGGGTGGGGGTGGGGGACGCAGCGACCCTCGGTCCCTGGGCTCACCGTGGATGTCCCTCCGTGCACCGCCGGCAGGACCGCTCCCCTAGTGCTGGTGCGGAGGGACGGAGGGCTGCTCGTCTCACCATGGTGTTGCCACCACCTGACAAGCGCCACGTCTGTCTGACCACCATCGTCATCATGACCAGCATGGCCTTCATGGACGCCTACCTGGTGGAGCAGAACCAGGGGCCCCGCAAGATCGGTGTCTGCATCATTGTGCTGGTGGGGGACATCTGCTTCCTCATCGTGCTGCGCTACGTGGCTGTGTGGGTGGGGGCCGAGGTGAAGACAGCCAAGCGAGGCTATGCCATGATCCTGTGGTTCCTCTACATCTTCGTGCTGGAGATCAAGCTGTATTTCATCTTTCAGAATTACAAAGCAGACAAGAAGAACCTGGAGACAGTGGCCAGGAAAGCCCTGACCCTACTGCTCTCCATCTGTGTGCCAGGGCTCTACCTGGTGCTGGTGGCCTTGGACAGCATGGAATACATACGGACCTTTCGCAAGAAAGAGGACTTGCGGGGGCGCCTCTTCTGGGTGGCCCTCGACCTGCTGGATATCTTGGACATACAGGCCAATCTGTGGGAGCCACAAAGGACTGGCCTGCCCATCTGGGCAGAGGGGCTTATGTTCTTCTACTGCTACATACTCCTCCTGATCCTGCCTTGCGTGTCCCTCAGTGAGATCAGCATGCAAGGGGAGCACATTGCCCCGCAAAAGATGATGCTCTACCCCGTCCTCAGCCTGGTCACCATTAACATCGTCACCATCTTCATCCGAGCCATCAACATGATCTTGTTCCAGGACAGCAGGGTCTCCACTATCTTTATTGGCAAGAACATCATCGCAATCGCCACCAAGGCGTGCACTTTCCTGGAGTACAAGCGGCAGGTGAAGGAGTTCCCCCAGAATGCCATTGCCCTGGAGCTCCAGCAGAACTCCCTCTCGCACAACCAGACCATCCACAGCGCACAGGGCATCCCTCACGAGCCGTCGCCCACCAGTGAGATCCTCGACACATGAGGGATCCCCCAGCCAAGCGTTGGTTCAGATAGCCCTATGCTGAGCAGAGGAGGGATGCTGCTTTCTTGCTGCCTGGTGCGAGCGCGACAGACAAATCCCGGCAGGGAGGGCTCTTCTAGGCACAGAAACACCAACCGCGTTTTAATTGAGCTGTGGAGTGTCCTCTAGATGTCTTCATCTCAGGTATAACCCTAGGAGTCCTCCAGACAAACCAAATGTACTTGCAAAGGACCTGAACCAGCTAACCCTCTTTTTCCCTCCTGCCACAATCTCCCCTCCCAAGCAAAGACCGCTAAGGTTGCAATGTCCCT
>VZRE01000627.1:1300724-1340997 GCA_013396775.1 Cephalopterus ornatus
GGGGGGAGGGTGGGACATTTGAAGCAGTAAACCCTGTGATCGCAGCTGTCTCTTATCTCCAATGATTGTGTTTACAGTTTCCTATTTATATTGGCCCTGGGGGCTCCTGGGCTGCCCTGGGGGCTGGTATCCTTGTGGTGGGTAAGAGCAGGAAGGCCTGCAGTAGGGAGCAGGGCGGGAGGCTGGCGTGGCTCTCCTGCCCTGGGACGAGGGGGACCATGCCTCCACCAGCGCACTACGCCAACTCTGATGGGAGCAATATTTGACAAGCTGAAGCTAATCTAAAGCTGATGTTTTATGTATTTCATTGACTCCAAACAACTCAGCACAATATTTCTATTTTTGGAAAGGTCCCTCTCTGTCTCCCTGCCATCGTGAGCCTCCCTGCCTGCAGCAGCCTGCGCAGATGCTCCGGACCCCCAGCGCTGCTGCTGGTGGGAATGGGCACCCAGGAGTAATAAGGATGGCGATGATGCATTTCACTCTGGCATTGAGTGTTTTTAAAGAGGGCTGCTTTCCACAGCTACTATATTTTTAAAATAAATATTTGGAAAAAAAAAAAATCCCCTGAAAAGAGCCTGGAAGGATGTGGTGCCCTGAGCAGGTGTCTGGGATTGGGGATGGCCAAGCTGGGGTCTCCTCTGCTGGCATGGGTGGTGCTGACGGGCTCAGCCGGCCCCGAGCAGCGGGGTGGGAGGTGAGAACCAGACAGATAATAAAAGCCCCGTGAGAGCAATGGCTTCTGGTGGTCTCTTTCCTGCCAGTGTGGGGAGGGATGGGGGCAGCTCCCAAGCAAGCCAAATTACTTGTCTCCTCCTCTGTCCATCTCCCCTGGACCACCAAGTGCTGTCACAAGGTGCTGTGCCCTGAAGTCATCGAGTGGTGAATGCAAAAAGGAAATAAATAATTTTTCCAGCTGAAATGCTGCCCCGATGCTGGGCACATAGCAGCTGTCTGAGCCTGGGGGGAGGCACAAAGAGACAAGCAGAAAACCTGCATCTCAAACATGCTGAAGCGGGATATTTTTGCTTTTTCTAAACCAAACATTTCATATTGAGGAGACAATAAAATGCCTGGTGCTGTTTACATTTCTCTTCCATATTTTCTCTTGGCTCTGCTCATTGAATTTGACCTAAATCCACAAATCATTTTTGTTTCCATCTTTTCAGCCCATCATGATCTGTCCAAAACATTTCAACCAGCCCTTATCCAGACTTCCAAATTTAGGACCAGACTATCACAGTCCTGCTTGACCACCCTGTCACCCAAGGATGACTGTAGCGGTAATAAATCCACTGAGAAATAAAATGATATCTTTGCCAATAATAGTGAGATTGCAATAGATTTAGTCAACTGGAAAAGTTTCTTGCCCCTTTTCCTCAGAGAACATGAGAGGAAGAGGGCAGGTGATTTAAAAGGTATTAGCAGAAATTAATTAAATTGCTAAATTATTCTGGAATACCTGTGGAATTACATATTACATCTCTACTGGTTCCATTAAAATACATGCGATTAGGATCAGTGCAATTAACTCCCTAGTATCTAATAGCATTCTGCTGCTCTTTAGGTCATTAATTTATGAGCTTTTGTTTTATAGCTCTTCCCCAGAACTGAGCAGAGGAAAACCTTCAGGAAAATCTCTGGCATGGTGCTGTGCAGCCCTTGGCTGGGATGTGCCAGCTCAGGCAGCGCCCAGCGTCAGGCTGCACTCTGATACAGTGGTATTTTATCCTGGGGATAAAATCAGTTATGTGGGGGGTTACTGTGACAGGTCGCCGTGTGTATTTTTGTTCTATCTCACCCTGATGCATCCATGCCTTATATTGGAATAATATATTATTATATATTATAATAATACAATCCGATATATTATTCTTTGAGCCTGATCTATTGCTAAGGTTGACTGGGGGGATGTCTGGCTGTGCCCGCTGCGTGGAGCCTGCGTGGAAAGGGAATAGCGCTTTATCCTCCTTGTGCCGTAACCTCCAGGAAGGCTTAGGAGTCCCCACAAGATTTTCCCGGAGGTTGCAAGACCCCGCTTTCTGTTGATGACATGGGGTTGTTGTCTTTGTGGAGAGGGGTATCCCTGGGGAAGGGCGGCATTAGAAGCAGGAGTGGGAGCAGAGGTCCTGGAGGCGATGCTCACCTGGGATGCGGTGCATGGCATCATTCCCATAAAGGCCCATGAGCTCTGTGGTTAGGGGAGGGAGAAGAGGCTCTTCTCATCTTCAGCTGTTCAGCGTCCCCAGGGGCTTTGTGCATCATGTTCTTACTCAGCAACACAACACTTCCTTTTCAAAGCTACCTTGGAAGGAAAAGTTACAAGCTGGCCCCTCCACAGCAACTGCTGGAGGAAGGATGGGAAGCAGGAAAGAGGCAGGCTAGCTGGGAGAGGCAGCACGGAAATTGCTTGTGAGCAGGGGGGAGGATCAGAGCAGCCAGAAAAGACCTCGGAGATACGGAGATAGCACAGCAGTGGCAGCAGTGCAACTGTTCCCTGCCCAGTGTTTGCCGAAGGTGATGCCTCCTCCTTGAAATCCACCCTTGCCAGCAGAGAAAAGACCCCTGGAAGCTGAGGGACCAGCAGGAGGGATGGCACAGTGGCTGGGCAGGGTGACTGGCTTCCAGCCTGGCTTGTTGTTAGGGGAAGGTGGTATTTTGCCGTGGGCAATGAGAACTAAAGGAAACAATTAAAACTAAATAGGCTGGAACCAAGCAATTTTTCAGCTTTCCGCTGAGAAGGTGTGTTGGCAAAGGAGCTCCTTTGTGAAAAGCGAAATCCTCCTGGCAAGCTATAGAATCCCACCTGCTGAAGCAAAAGCAGAAAAATAATAATGCAGAAGGGATGAAAATTCCCAGCCCTCCAGTAGAAAATCCAAGGGGGCAGTGTCCCTCGCTGCCATTTGAAAACAGCCTGTGCGCACAAGGGAGCCCTTGGTGGGGGGAGGCCAGCAGTGCTTTGGGGGCCCAAATGCTGCTGTCCTACCTGTTACTGACTCACTGGGTAGTGCTGAAGCTACACCTCCTTCCAAGCCAAGTGACAACGCCTGAAGGAGCCAGATCCACCCCGTAGCTTGCAGGGGGCACCGAGTGATGGCACCCTCTGGAGATTCAAAACTCAAGCCTCTCTGAGCCTTCCTGTCAGACTGCTCTCAAAGGTCAGCAATTTGTCTCAGTCCTGCACAGCCACAGATGATCCCTGGGCAGCGGCAATGGGCTGCACCATACCCATTCATGTCCCAGCCATTGCAGAACTGCAAAACAGAAGCTCACAAGTAAGTGGAGCAAAGCAAACCATGCAGGCTGTTGTGACACATCAAGCCGAGACAAATCTATCTGGGTCCTGTCCCCCTGTCAAACATTTGGAGGAAGCGGCAGCAGTGGGCTTGTACTGCTGCAAGCCTGACACCATTTGTGAGAAGAGCCTGGAGTCAGCTCCTGTGTCCCAACAGCCTCATGGTATCTGCATTACCTCCTCACTGCCTCAGGCTGAATAACAAGATATTTTATCCTCCTGGGAGCTCACATCCAGCCCACAGCAGCCCAAGCCCCTTGCTGCTGCGCTGACCTGTGTGCTGGCCTGTTCCACAGCCAAGGGTGCTGAGTGGGGCTCGAGCCGTAGCTTTTCTTTCCCAGGGTCCTGGCAGCTCTCACATGTCCTGCTTTGTCCTCTGAAAGTCTCCTTTTGGCAGATGAAAATATCTGATGCTGCAGCCCCATGCAAGACTGGAGGAGGGTGGCAGGCACTGAGCCAAAAGCACCCTACAGTCCTGCATCCAGATTCTCCACATGGGCCTGGCACTGGTGACTTTGCAGGGCCCGAAAGTGCGTGGGAGAGCTTTTGGAGAAGAAATACACCCACCAGGGTGATGCAGCACAAGGATGGCCCTGCAAGGCTCTCTGCAGGGTAAGACTTTGCAAACTACACGTCAAGAGCAGGGTGCCTCGGGACAGGCTGCTCTCCCAGCCCAACATCTGCTTCTATTTCCTGAAGTTTAGTTACCACTCCCACTCTGGAACTTCCCAGAGCCCAGGCTCCATTGAAGACTTGGGGCACAGCTGCTCATGGGTGCCAGGGGAGCAGTTTGGGGAGCAGTTAGGGGAGCAGCTAGAGCCCCAACCCCAGACAAATGCTCTCTACGGGTACCTGAGAGCATCACCTCCTAAAGGAGCCACAGGAAAGAGTGGGGGGCAGAGGCTGCCTTGGCTACAGGAAACCACAGCAAGGCACAGGGAAGTGCTGTCCGATGGGCAGTGAAGCAGGGGGATGTTTTGCCTCCTAACCTGCACTGCTCTCCTTCACCTCTCAAGCGCACTCTGTCCTTGTGTGAACAGCCCAGCTGAAAGGATCGAGGCTGTCAGGTTGTGTTTCACTGGGCAGGGTATAGAGGCTCTCTGTTCCCCCTTGTGAAACCCATATGCTCTCCCCATGGGATGCCGTGCATCCTGGTGCCACCCTGTGCAGCTCCATGCACTGTCACTTCAAACCATGTATAAATAAGTAATTTTTTAATCTTTGGTTCAGTCTGGATTTGTTTGTTGAGCAGAGAGAGACTGAACAGTAACTGCTTTCCTCCTGCCTGCCCCAGATTTGCTGCACTTCTTTAGTTCAGGCCAATGCTGCAATAGAAAACAAAAGGCAAGTGTCCAGAGCACCCTGACAGCAATTCCCATCCTCCTAAATTCCTCCTGCCCGGGCTCTCTGGCAAAAGTTAAAGTTTCGCATCAATTACAATCCTAACTTTGAATGCCCTGGATTTTTCAGCTGTGTCTGGTTTTTAGGTCTGGCATCCTTGAAGGATAATATCCATTTAAGTTACTGATTTGGGCTTGCTCATTTAACTTCACCTTAATAAAGATTTTATGTGGTTTTTGACATGTTCATGTCTCAAGTGTGTTGACACTGCAGCCTGAAGAAGCATTATGACCATAATGGCTCAAGAAGCATTAAAAAAACCCTGGCAAGGTATATTGATTGCCCTCTTTTATAGCTGCTGGAAGACACAGACCGCTCATAGGAAAGAGCAAGTACTGTAGATTGTTTTTATGTGAGCTCCCCAATGTTACAGTAAAAGGTATTTGCAAAAAAATTTCTTGCAAGTTCTTCATCAGGATGTGAAGAAGAAGCAGTCCCCTTGCTGGGATGCTGTCAGCAGGGCGATTTTGAAGGAAAACTGCTGCACATAGTACAGAAGTCGCCTCCAAGGAAGGGCTGTCAAAGTGTAAATAAATAAATAAGGGATGAAAATGCCCAGATCCTTCCCAGTGGTGTATCCCAGAGGAGAAGCCCACATGCCTCATTGAGGACTTGCTGTAACATGGGAAATGGTAAATAATCTGCCGAAATCCGTCCTTACAGCTGTGGGTTTCCTGCTTGACTCTTCCCAGCTAATGTACCCCAGTGTCAGTGCAAAAACACAAACGCATTATGGGCATGGCACAATAAGTGCAACAGAGATGAAAATTAGTAGAATGATCCATTGGCAGGGTAGGAATGTGCCTGAGATGGGAGAGGAGCATAATTATTTGCATACAGAGATGGACCCCAGAGGCTCCTGCTCAGCCACCTGCCCAATTGCTAATGGGGGGAAGATTTTTTTAAAAGACATTTTGCTGATTGCAACCCATTTCCTCCAACACAAGCAAGGGTGCCTTCTGTTCAAAGAAGCCATGCACTGAGGAAGAAAACCAGCTGCAGCAAACCAGCTGCCTCTCTTGTCTGTGTGGCTACACGGTATTTTGCTGGGTGATGCCAGTGAGGGCTCTGGCCTCTGCACCAGCCCAGCACACAGGTGCAGGAAGCAGCACTGGGATCCTGCTTGGCTTTTGGGTAGGGCAGAGGGAAGGAGCAAGAAGCTTCCTTGTGTCCCAAGAACCAAGTCAACAAGACCCATGTAATGAGGTGCCTGGCACAGACTGAGGTCCAAGGAAGGACCTTCTTTCTTCACCCTTGAAGCATGATGTAGAAGAGTTATTGCTTCACCAAATCAACATTTCATGTCATAAGGCCAGCAGAAGCAAGGTCTCCAGGGTGCTGTAGCCACAAATCCCGTTCCTAGTGCCTTTACATTGCTATAGGTGAGTGATCACTCTTGCCTTGCTCTCCAGGGCTCCCCTGCTTCTGCAAATCTGCCATAAAATAGCAAGCCATCGCTCGCAGGACCTTGTGGGGCTGAGGATGCTGAGAACCAGAGTTCAGCACCTTGAGCTGCCACCAGGCACATTCTCCCACACCCCAGGTGGGCCGTGCCAGCAGGCATTTAATAATCCAGCATCTCATCTCCCAGGGCTTTGCACAGGAAGCCTGCTCTGTCCAGCAGAATAAATACCTTGAGCAGAAAAAGGCACTGTTTCCTTTTTCTTCACTGGTGCCAGGGAGAACTTAGTATTCAAAAACTGTTTTCAGATGTTTCACTTCACAGCTGGTGAATGAACTCAGAGAACTCAATAAACCTCTTTGT
Organism: Cephalopterus ornatus; assembly: GCA_013396775.1. NCBI lineage: Eukaryota > Metazoa > Chordata > Aves > Passeriformes > Cotingidae > Cephalopterus > Cephalopterus ornatus. The sequence goes on from VZRE01000627.1 coordinate 1,307,186, forward strand.
AAGACATTATCTCTCATTAATCTCTTCAGTGAGACTGGCACCTGGAATTGCATAAATCTTTACCTGCACATAGTAGGAGACAGGGGAATGGTCCATCCTCAGAAAACGTGTTATACTGGGAGAATCCCAAATGCCAAATAAAGAGGAAATCCTCGTAACATTTTCCTCCTGATCTCCTTCTGGCAAGAGGACATCAGCATTTGGAGGAGATGACTCCTTGGTGGGAGGGCTTTTAGCAGGAGAAAGGGCAGGGCAGCACAGGGGCCTCCAGCAGTCTGCAGGTGCTTTGGGGGAATATCTTTTTCATCAGACATCTCGGGAAATGACAAAAGCTTTAAATGTTGCTGCCTGCTCAGTAGCAAACTGCCCCACAAGGACTGCCAGCCTGCAGATCCCTGCCTCATCCCATCTGGCTGCTTCGGAGACCGCGTGGTTTCCCTCTCATCCTTCTCTGCAGCAATAAGCTGGGCTAGGTGTGCTGGAGCACACAGTGCACCTCCAGCACATACAATCACAATCCTACATGCCTCACAGCTACCAAATCCATCTCCTCAAGGCAGGGCAGCTCTGGAAAATGGTTTGTTTGGAAGGGAGAAAGATGATTTAGCAAGTCTTGAACAGCTTGCTGTAGAAATAGCATCCAGAGATTTCTCCCTTGCAGGGGATTTTGAAGTATATCTCGGCATCCTTTTTTTGGTACAACAGATGGCAGGAAGACATGGTGGCCTGGAATATTAATGCTTCCTCCAGCATCCATTTCCTCAGAGCAACTGGCATTTCCATGCTCTTGGTGAGTATCATGCAGCCTCATCTTCTCTGTCAGGGCCATGCTCTTCCCACGTCAGCTAGGAATAAAATGTGTGGCTCTATCTGCAGTGGCCCCCTTAGAGATGGGGCATTTTGCATCAGGAAAGCTACAGGGCAGAGACTGGGGCTGGGAAGAAGGGATGTGCTTATGGCAGACGTACCACACACTTTGTCCAAATAGGAAATTAAGGAAAAAATAAAAATGCGCTGAAGCAAATCTGTTCTGTGACCACAGCCACCAGATTGCATTGGAAATGGTGTTCAGCCTGTATTTTAAGAGTCATCTTTTATTGGTGCCTAATATCCTATGACCACTGTCCAGGGAGGAGCAGTTAAGCATTTCCTTAGATAAAATGTATGCCTTCAAGCCATAACTGGGCAAGTTAATCCTGCCATGGTCCTTCAGACATCTCCACCTGACAGGCTGTGGTAAAGGACTGTGAGCCTTTCAGAAAGGATAAAATTATACAGCTCAAAAGTTTAATAATATGAGCCCTGTCAATCACACAGATGAATTTAATGGTGACCACTTAGAAACTTGCTGGCTGAACTGTAATATTTGATGAGGCAGCTGAATAATACACCAGTCTTTCTCAGACCCAGGAAGGACGATAAAAGTCAGTGGGATGGAGATCAGTGTTTCAGCCTTCTCCAGCTGTGCGTAGGGAGGAGCTGGCATGGTGCTCCCATGAGTCTTACACATCGCCAACACAACACTGTCAACAGGCCAGGTTTTTTCTGCTGGGAAGGCAGTGCCATCAATCTGGTGGTACCCTGCATCTTGTGCCATCCCTGCTTTGGGCTGCTGGGAATTCCGAGCATTGCTTCCCTGGCTGGCTCCGTCTGGCATGTTCCTCTCTCTTTTACCTTACACCTCTATCAGGCACTTTCCAGGGGCTGTGCCTGATGGAATTCTTTCTTTATTGATTTTTCTTAAAAGTAGTACAATTAAGTGCAAAGAACACAAGTGCTGTGCAGCTCAGGATTTAAAAGATGGTGTTTGCTCATAGCAGCTGTGCCTGTGCCATCCTAATGCACACTCCTTGATTTTTATTTTTTTTTTATCAGGGCACATGGACTTGCAAGGGAAGGGATGTGCTTTGATGGATGGCTGGCACTGCTCTTCCTCCACAGGTTCATATGGGATGCTGGAAAGGTTACCAATGCCCACAGTCATCTAATATCTGGAGCCTTGTGGAGACATCAGCAGAGGTGCTTCGGATGCCCTGGCTGCAGCAGATCTCCTTGCTCCCAAACCAAACCTTTCCAAGGGGTGTACCCTGGGCATTTGCTTTTGTCAGGATCAAGCTTACAACAGCTTTCTGCTTCTTCCTTTTTTTCCCAGACGTCCCACACTGAACACTCAATGGTCCATATCAGGTTTCCAGTCTGTCCTTGGAAGAAATCCTGCCCTTGGCATGTTGACAATTTAATCCCTCTTTTCCTGGGTTGAGCAGTTTGTCATACCCATCTCCTTCAGCCCCAGCCTTTGCAGATACATGCCAAGGAGCAGGACGGCCCCAGGAGGGGTGGAATGCAATCCAGCACAGTTCTCAGGAGCATGGGAGCAAGTTTGGCATTTAATGTGCTGTGGCACCAAGAAGGATTTAGCAAAGGATCTACCCGTAACTGTCAGTGCCTAAAGGACAATTAAATATGTCCTTTAGCTGGTTTCTGAAGGACTTGTACCATGTTAATAAGCATCTCAGGAAAGAAAAGCTCTCTGCAAAGCATTAGCCTTGAGATCCAAAAGCAATCTTACAAATACATGACATCAAGTTTGATTGACACAGCAAATACCCGTAAACTGTGCTGATTGACACTAATTAACCTGACAGCCTCTAATTGCTTCTGATCATGTCCTACATCACTCTGATTTAATAAATTAGTCCCATGCAAGAAAATCAATGCAGCAGGGGGTGGTTTGAGATTTCAGCTGTGCCTGGGACTTCACACTCACTGCCTTCATTCACAGAGCATGGACCCATGAAAGGCGACAAAGGGACATCAAGAAGCAGGGGTGGGTAGGCAGAGAAGAAGACTTTCAGCCTGTTAGAACAAATCCCTTCTGCTCAAGGTAAGTTTTCTTTAGAGAAACTGAAATCCTAGAAGAAGGGGAGAGCAAGGTGAGGCCAAGCCTTGGTCCTGGGGACAACCCAGAAGGGACTCCATCCCACACTCGCACACAGCCTGTGTGGCTCAGCTGGAGTGTTCTACCTTGTCTCTCTTCTTTCCTTCTCTGTCACTCCTGGTTTCACTCAGGCCAGATGTAGCAAGGTGGTCAGTGACCAGCAGGGCAGGGGAGTGGGGAGCAGAAGTGGGCCAGGAGATGGACAGCAATGCTGAAGAACAGACTTGGTCAGGAAAGAAGGGATGAAAAAGTTCCAATGAACTGGTCTCTGAGGAGAACCACCCGTCAGTTCTTTGCAAAGACAAGGACATCTTGGTCATGAAGAGGTTCATCACCTCTTCCCTGCCCTCCTTTTGATGCCTAGAAGCCAGAGCTGAGGAGTTATGCGAAAAACACAGTTCCTATGGCAGCCGGCAACAGCTCCCAGACCGATAAAAGCCAGGATATGGTCACATTCTATTAGTTTGATAATATCATTTATAAGTTGACTTAGAACTGCGCCCCATCTAATTAAAAGGGAGCTGCTTGCAAAAAGCTCAAGAGCAGAAAAAGGCAGAGAGGATCATTGCCATGAGCCCTGTGCCTGTGCAGCTGACTTTTTGGTGAATGGCTTTTTATTTCCCATTTCACATTGCAGCTAATTTCATCCATCACCAGACCCAATGTGACTCATGCCCCCAGCAAGAGAGTGATGCAATAAATAAGCACCAAGAGGGAGGCGAAAGCACCATTCTCTAGTGCCAGCATCATCTGGAGCTCCTCCTTTCCTTAATTACACTCTTCTGTCTCCTGGGTTTTTCAGGGGCTCATGTTTCTGCAAAGTCAGGGAAAGGCAGGCAGTGGAAACACAGAATCTAGCCAAAATCCTCTTTCTCTTCCTCACTGGAAGCAGGCAAGAAGAAGGAAGCAAAGGATGGCACAGGGCTGGCTCAACATCACGGGTTAAAAGGGTCCAGCTGGAGGCATAGGAGAGGGCATGGATTTCTGAGAGATACATGTCTTCTTGGCAAACTATCAAACAAAACACTGCATTTCCTCTTACAGCGACAATGTCAGAATTCCCCAGAATGCCCCCAGATTAGAAAAGGAAAGAGAGTACTTCCGTACACAAAGAAATACTGTGTCCTATTTTCCACCTGTTGGCTGTGTTCTTGAGGCAGTTCTGGGCCACTGGAGCAGTATGGATGCTGTGTTTTCTCCCTGAACTACAGTGAACAGAGAGAGGATAAGTCAGTGGGCTGATAAATAGTCTCCCAGGCTAAGGTTGGTCTCCTCTGCTGAAGCTGGCAAGGAGGTAAAACATATTTGGGAGCTCTTTGTAGTTCATTTTACTTGGGAAGATAGATGGTGATCTCCAGTATTTCACATCAGGGCTCTGCATAGCTTTGTCAGCATGGAGCAATCCAGCTGGTCTGTTATGAGAGTCAGCCTGAGCAGGAGGATTGTTTCTTTCACAGGAAACCAAGTGCCGGAGCTGGAGAGGTGTTGGAAAACATTTGGAGGATGCTGGTCGTGCTGATGAAGGAAATGCAGAGGGACAGGTCCCTGGTACCTCACAGCCTGGCGGAGTTGCTGCAGCCACAGTGGCCACTGCCTTGCCTTCCTTGTGAGGGGAAGGAGGGATGGCAGGATTTGGAGCCTGCTCTCGTCCCACCACCTGTCAGTGGTGCTGAGGGTGTTTGTAAGACTGGGGGCATCACGAGGGCTGCCAAGGGCACACAGGCTCCTGAGATATTTAGGTGCTCCTGAAAGATCTGTCTTCTGTCCCTGGGCAAAGGCACTGAAAGACCTTCCAGTCCGGAGAATCCGGAGCTGTTGCAGCTGACTGAGCTCCCCAGTGAACTCCTGATGCTGCAGCACCAGCAAAGAGGTCCTGTCCCTGCTCCCACCTGCCAGCAAGCAGGAAAACCCCTCTGGCCCTGCAACAGCCAGCAGTATTCACTGCACAATCTGCTATTCCAGCCTGCCTCTGAGGATTTGCAAAGGACATGGCAAGATCAGGGAACATGAGCTGTTGCTTTCCTTAAAGACTTGTTAGCTGCAGCACTCTCCAAGGAGAAAACTGGGCAGAAATCTCAGAGCAGAAAGGCAGCTTGCACAAGGTTCAGGTGCACACAGAGGAGGGGGTGTTCATGCTGCAGGGAGCCAGCAAAAGCCCTCATCTGGCATCCACCCTGTGCAGGGACCTATGCAGGCCTGTCCCTGCAGATTGGGTACAAGCTCTTCCTTGCTCACCCCCAGGCTGCCCTCTTCCTTTTTGCCCTCCTGGGGATGAGGGATTTTCTCTGAGCCGGGCTTTCCCCAGCTAGATTATGGAGTGCTGCATCCTGCTGCCTGTCCTTCAAGTGATCACCAGCATCTCACAGCATCACTTCCCTGCTGCTCCTGCTGCATCTACCCTTACATGTGAGATTTTTCAAAGCTTGCAGGGCTGGCCAGCAGTCCTCATTTGGAGAGGGTAAACATGCTTGCCTCTCAGATTGTGGAAATAGAGCTCTGAAATTTCTTTATTCCACAGGCAGCCTCCAGCACACTGGTGTTCACACTGATGGCCAAGTTGTCTGTTCTCACAGGACATTAGCTGTGCTCATTGTGGGCTCTCATGTCTCCTTGTGAGCACTAGCATCTCCCTGATGAATGCAGAGTCTGCTCCTCAAAAGTCCAGCTGCAAGCCCAGAGTGCTCAGTCTCCAGGCTTGACAAAGTGCAGTTTTTCTAGGTGTTAAATCTTAATCTGGCAGGCTTTATAGCTACCTGAAATTCAAGGCACAATGAGCCTCTCCCCATTGGCTTGTCCTCTGCCACAGAGCTCAGAGACGAGCTCCCAAAAGTGCTGCACAGTCCTTGGTGCAGGGACCCTTCCCGGCTACCTGGGCTCGTGCTTCTCACCTTAAACTCAGAACCTTGATGTTGCATTGAAATTCTTCTTCATTTAACATTCCATCTAATCCATGTAGGTGTTGAGACACAGAGCCATCTTTCCATTTCATTTGAGGTCAACACTAGCTTCCCAATGCAGCTATTCATTCCCCCTGCAAAACACCCCCTTCCTGGGCTTTCAGCGTCATGCTGCCATTCTCCTGCCCGGGAAGCAGAGTCACATTACCTCCCAGGAAAGCCATCTGACAGACTGACTGGGCTGTTTGTCACTCACAGCTCGGACAGGCTGCAATCAGTGGGTGGGTTGCATTCTCCAAGCCCTCTGCTTTTGCACACCACCTCTTCTGACTTCATCCTGCCGCTTTCAGGGGACACACTGAGATCCTGAGTCATACCAAGCAGGAGGTTACAAACCCTGCAAATTATTTCAGCTCTGTCTGTGGAGGTTTGTGGCAGATCTGCCAGTGGGGCACAGACCACACACAGGGTTTTGCAGCTTTGGACTTGTCTCTGCTGCTACAGCCCCCATCAAACACTGTCCTGAGTAGAATAGTCAATAATTGATGCTGATTAGCTGATGTCAAAGACTCTTATTCCATGTTAACATACACAACTGGGATGCAGGAAAATTAGGCAAACTCATGAAGCAGACACCAAATTTTCTCCAAATGGGATTTCTTTCCAGAGCTTTCAGTCACTTTTCAAATTATTTTCCCTAGCTGGGGAAGATGAAGGAAGACATTTGGGATAAAGGTGCCTTCTGCTGCTGTCACACAGACTGGCTGTGTGACAGCCTCTCCACCTGACATGCCTGAATAATCAGATCAGTTCTCTGTAAAAGCAGTTTCACAGCTATGTCCCTAGGAGACAAGGATGACAGGCTAGAAGGAGGGAGTAGCCATGGCAGGATGAATGCCAGCAATGGGCAGAGCAGCTTGTAAAGCATGTGAGAGCACCCTGGCCAGTGGTCCATATGCTTTACTGGCAAATGATTTCCAGTCTGTAGGTTTAAAGGAAAAATCAATCCTCTCAAACCCTACATGTTGGGGTTTTTTTTTTCCATGTAGTTTCAAGCTTGATTGATAAAAGCAAATGTGTTGACATTACACACAAGCACCTGCCATGGTATCACCCATCATTAAGATTAATACACGAGGCATGGATGTGTGCAGTCTCTAGTCTGAAAATAGACTCATAGATCCCAAAATACCTGGGTATCGACAAGCTTCACCACATGTGGGTAAGTCCATGGCAGCCCACAGATACCAGTCTTCTTTTGCATTATTTTCTTACTGAAATAATTAAAAGTGAGGAGGAATGTGATTTTAAATAAAAAATGGGCAGGGCTGGGAGCTGCTCTCTGAAGCTCCACATTTATTCCCCCCTCGAGCCGCTGCCTGCAGTGTCCATTTCTCAGTGGGGTGCTGCAGAAGGACAGAGATCAGGCCGGGCCGTGCTGCAGGGCAATTCTCTTCCCCTAAACCCCGTCTCCCTCCAGCCTGGAGGGCTCTCATACAGCCTCTGCAGTGCAAACCAAAGCAACCACATCAAAGGAGAAAATAGTGGGGGAGAAAGGAGCCTGCATAGGCCACTGGGCTTGGGTCCAAAGAGAATCTATTCTCTATCACTGTCTCCTGCCCATCACACTGGGCTCTCCCTGCCCAAGGCACAAAGCAAGTGAGGGCAACCTCTGCCACCATAGCAGCCAGCAAAGCAGGAGAGCAAGAGATGTCTCCCAGGGCCTCCAAGGCCAAGTGAGGAGTTAAGCCCACAAAAATAAGAGACCTCTGAGCTTCCTTCCCCTGTGTCAGAGCGCGAAGGCATTGGGCAGCTCTGGTGTGCCTGCCTACTTCAGATGTGCCCAGAGGCAGGCACTCTGAGTGCACAGTGATCCCTATAGCAGATGTCCAGGTAATCAGCTATCCCTTAGAAAGCAGAGGCAGCAGCAAGATTTCCACCAGTCACATCTGGAGGTGTTTTCCCCTGGGAATTATTTGACAGGCAGCTTGCTTACCTGTGATGATCATGTGCTGCTGTTGCTCAATGTCCTGCCACCCTGGCTCTAGTGCCTGTGGTCTGCACCTGTGCAGAATTTGCCCACATTTATGGGGAGCTTCTGATATTGGTCACCCTCTGTCAACAATTCCTCAAAAAATCCCACTCAGGACAAAACTCAGATGTGAGACCAAACGTATCCGGTTAGAAGTCAGGATACTCTTAGGCTGACCTGCCCCGAGGAGCCTTCGCCCTCATAGAAAGGGGTGAATAAAATGATTGCATTTGCAATATTATTGCAAAAGAACATAGCTGCTTTGCCTGTTCAGTACTTATGACCCTTTTTCTTTGTGAGTGCTCAAAAATATCAGCTTCTTGACACATTGGTGGAAAGGAAGTGCAACACATCTGTCTAAGAGCAAAAAAATAGGGAAGAAATTTTCCTGCCATTTGCAAAAGCTCCTTTTATTATAAGTACAATAATTATACAGAGTTCCAGCCTGCAGATAATTTGCAGAGGACAAGGTGCTCTTGGTAAGGATAAAAACTCATCTAAAATAAACCTCTTTTATGCAAAAAATATTTAATTTGGATTTGGCTCAGGGTTTCAAGCTCATGCTAAGTGCCTTTGCAAAGTGCAGTCCACACAAATGGTATCGCCTTTCCGATGAGCACAACAAAGGGGTTGTGAATGTCTGAATTTCAAGGGTTCAAGGGAATTTACAGTTTTCAACATCAAAATATTTCCTGAAAATTTTTCCAGCTGAAATACACAAGCTCTTTTTACAAGCTTGATCTCTTGGAGTGCAAGGCCACCGTGCTAAGGCCCTGTGATTTCTTTCTGAATGTCCACCATGCTGGGGCATCCTGGGGTCCACACCTGAAAATATGTCTGGGGAATGATAAATGGTGGTGCATTTGTGGAGAAGGCAGTTCACAAGCTTCTGGTGTTTTGGAAGACAGAGACCATGCAGTTTGACCATATCGACCCTGGGGCAAAGGCAACTAGAAGCTGGTCTGCATGCCAGGTGCTTGCTGGGCCAGCCTGGGCAATACCATACTCACTGTCTGCACATGGACAATGGTGGGTTATGTGGTCCTCAACAAGCTTGGGCTGGCAGAAAGCCCCTTGGATGCGGAGCTGCCGTCTCCCGGCTCAGAGAGAAAAACCAGTGGAAAAGTTGTCCGCTGCAGCCAGGAAAGGCCTGCGTTGTGTCAGCTGTAATGCCATAGAAACAGGCAGGGTCACTTCTTCACAGCTCTGTTTCATATACAGATATTTTAAAGGACTAAGCAGGCATGCATTCAGCATCCTGACACAAGAGCATGTACCAGGGTGAGCATGGGCAGGGTCCTGCTGAGGGTAGGCTGTTCCTTATGTGCGCTGCTCGCCTGCCACCTGCCAACACCATCCATGATTTCCCCATGGCCCCCATCAGCCAGTGGCTCTTTCCTTCCCTCTCCTGCTCACAAATCAATGTGAAGCAGAAAGCATCAGGAAAGATTTCCATTTGAACGCTTCGAGGCTGATTACACTGGAAAAGCAACTGGGAATAGGGGAAACATAATCACAGGTAGCAGTATGAGCGTCATTAAATCAGGGTCTGAAAAAGCAGCCTCTTCCAAAATACTTAATTTCTCTTAATTCCTGCTTTTCACTGGGCTGCTGATGTATTTATAGCACCTTGTTTAGTATTAAAATCCCTGCTCGGTTCAAGCAGATGCTGTCCACAGAGCAGCACCTGGACTTGGCACCTAATTGCTCAGAGATTAACGGCATCCTGTCACAGATGTCATCTCACCAGCCCTCGCAGGCAGCGCTCAGGCCTCACTGCTTCACAGAAGGGATGATGCCTCAGAACTTCTCTCCAGTGCTGTTAGTTTGTTAATGTGTACCCAACTATGTAACAGGGAAGGGAAATTCTGTGGCAATGAGCTTTCAGGAGAACAAAGAAAAGACCTTCTTTACTGTGGCAAGGAAAAGCCCTTACATACTGAAGTTGTCAAAAAGATGGCCTGAATTATTTAGGGACAGCTCTGTGACACCTTCACAGAGTGCAGCAAACCGCTGTATCTACAAGCTGTATGGCAAGCAGCTCCATTGGCATCTGACACCAAAGATCAGGAGAGGGCCCAAAATAGCAGTGTTGTTTTTACAGCATTAATTATGGATGCTGCTCCAAGCATCCCCTGGCAGATACCCTCTGCTTTAAGCTACGCTGCTCTGTGAGCTATGCTACAACATCGGCTTGCTCCAGGGAAAGACAGACCCCATGAGCAGGTGGAGGGGTACAGGGGCAGCATGGGGGGGTCTTTGGATAAGGCTGATGGGCCCAGTAGGTACCTGCATCTATTTTTCAGAAGCGAGCAGGCTAGTCCTTTTACACGGATGCACCAGCATGGCCAGGTTACAGGAAATCCTCTGGTCTAGAACTAGGGTGGGTTCAGTTCACTTGAGTATTTTAGAACATTCCTTTCTTTTATAAATGTATGCTAAGCCCTCAGCAGATAGGATCTCTCCTATTTCAGCATTTTCATGTAAGCTTAACTTTTGGTTTTACTAGAAGCTGCTGTTCTCTCAGAGTTGCCATAGTTACTGATGCATGCGTTTCTGATTTCACAAAGTAATGACTGTCCCAACCTCTTGTTTGTGGAATAAACTGTGTAACACTGAAAGCAACATAAAATGAAATATTAAAGCACTTACGGTTCAGAAAGCAGACATCATGAATCAGCGATTGGAATTAATTGCATTATCAAGCCTGGATGAAAATAATCCAAGCTGGATAGCCCCCAAAACAGATTTTAGGGTGATGCTCCAAGTCTGAGGGGTGGTGTAATGTTGTGGGGAGTGTCACCACCTCACTGCACACCAACACTATCCAGGCAGTGGTTCCATTTGCTGCTCCATGAAATGATGGAGAGACCTGGCAGCCTGGCACTAGAGGGACAGGCACAGAAGTCATGCCCTAGAGCAGCCTATCCTGAAGAGCAACATTCCTGTGTGAGATACCACCCTTACTTCCAATGCTTTTTTCCTGCAGCAAACGAAGAGGAGAAGTAGACATCTCCTGGATAGCACTCAAAGTGGCTATGGTCATGGGGAGTGATGCCTGGGTGCAGGTAAAATGACGGACATGCAGCAAAGCCCAGGTTCTCACCTCCCTCCCACTGTGTGCTTGCCAGCTTCCCAGGACTGGGCCGTGAGCATTGCCTGGGGACAGCAGCAAGCTGCTCCAAAAGACTCTCTGCCCTTGTGAGCCCCACAAGATGCTGTCCAGAGGCTCTCAGTGCCCAGCAATTTTTGATAGGTAACACAAAAGCCCTGAAGTGCAGTCATCACCCCAAGGGCTCTGTTCGGGGCTCAGAGATTGATGAAGAGGACAATGAGCTCCCCAGGGAGCATCCTCTGGGCACTGCAGCATGGCTTTTGAGTGTCCTGGTGAATTCTGTAGCTCTGACTGTGCCATTGCTTGCCTCCCATCTTGAAGGGTAATGGTGAGACCCTAACGCCCCTAGAGCTGCTCTCTGCCCTTTCCCACACCATGGCCATCCCCTGGTGACTGCCAGCAGTTCTCATTGGTCCCTGTGCTAGCACTGCTAGTTCCAAGCCTGATGGCCAATGGCTCTGCCCTTAGAGAGGTCACTAGGCAGCAAGGTGTCCCTGCCTGTTAAGGGCAGTCTCATCACCTGAGGACACAGGGGGTGGTGAACAGCCAATTACAAGCAGGAGGTGCTTTCCCTTTGCCAGTGCTGGTACAACTCATAACACACTTGGCCAGCTTGAGACTAAATTATAAGAACTGCATAATGAAATATTTAAATTTCCAGCAATGGGGTGGAAGTGCAGCATTGCTTGTCCTGCTGAGACCAAGCCCTGGTAAGAGCTGTCCTTTCCCCCAGGCACTGAGGGACCCATTGCCTTGTCCTGCATCACCCCCATGTTCCAAGCAGCAACAAGGGATCAGACTCCCCAGCCATGGCAGCTTGCATTGAGTACCCACTGTGGTGGGCTGACAATTAGAGTAGATTTGCATAGGCAGAATTAAAACAAACACAAGTTCAAACTGAGGCCAAGCTGTGAGAACAGAAGCAGTGTCCTGCCCTTGACCCTTGTGCTGGGTCTGCTTGCATGTGCCAGCTGGGAAGCTGGGGCAGCGATGCCCACTATCTGCTGGACAAACACCCATTTCTCATGGCAGGACAGAGCCTGCCAGCCCTGGCTCTTGGGATGAAATCTTGGCCCAGAGACCAACATGGCAAATCCAAGTAACCTTTCCAAAACCTGCCCTGGCCTCCAGCACACACATTCTCCCTTGCGATCCCTTGGAAGCGCAGCCATGCTTTGCCCAGGAGCAGTTTCCTGCCTCAGTCTGATGGATGCAAGGTTATTTTTAACCCACTCTCTGCTCTGGCACAATCTGGCTTTGGCAGGAGGTTTTTGCGATGTCACAATGCCAGGCTAAGCTGAGATACATCCCACAGGGAGGGACGGATTACCAGCAGCGAGGCTCTCTCGGACTGCAGCCGCACATGTGTCATGTCAGGCAGGGCAGTGTCCCTCTGGGAGAGCAGGGAGTCTGAGCCAAGGTGTTCCCTTTTGCCCCCTCATCTGCTGCTGGCCAGAAAATAGCCCACAGGAAATAGCAGCAGGGAGGTTCCTCCCAAAGCTTTCCTTACCCAGTGACAGGCTAGAGACCACATGGAGGTGATGCTGCACCGCAGACACTGGACATTGGTGTGTCCACACCCGCTACTGGTGTTGGTAGGGCTGGAGAAGGCAAAACTGGTCTTGGTCCAAGGCAGCAGGAAAATCAGGGGTCCTTCTGGTGTGACTGAAACACAGGTTGGTGCAGTGAAGTGCAGCTGGGAAGAGTTCATCCCGGAGCCATTCTCTCATACCTGTTGGGGTCCCTGGGAGAATCTGAGGAGGCTTCATCTCTCTACCAAGGAGCTCTCTGGAGCTGGGCCAGCAGTTAGTCACCCTCCACGGCATGCTCACCTCAGCCTAGCTGCAGTCAGTCGATCCATGCCTCTCTTGGCAGGGTGCCCTTGGGCTCTCAGTACTGTGAGGGGCAGACAATGACCCCATGGATAACCCCAGTCATTGGGGCACAAGGTCCCCCCCCATTACACCCTGGGGGGTTACAACTGCCAGGTCTCTGCAGCCAGGAGGTTTCCAGCATGGCTTTCTCTGGCACTGTGTCCCTCTGACAAAAAGGGTTGCAATAGGTTGAGATGAGGAGGATAGGATAGGATGGGACTGACAGACAGACAAGTAAAAGGCAGTGTGGGTATACTGGTGCTGTTTTCTGTAGGAAGCCAGGATAAAAGTCGCTTCTGCCAAGCTGTGTTCAAATTCTTTTTGTCCCACATCCTGCCTCCAAGGTAATTAGCTCTTCAACTGCCTTTACACTAAAGAGTGATTTAAGGAGCTCAAGCTGTTTAGCTTATTAAAGAGCTGGGTAAAGAAGAAACCTAACTACAATATTTAAGCACCTGTCCATGGAGACAATGTATGATATTAAACAGATATTTGCAGAAGATGATAAAGGCACCACAATGTCCAGCACTGAAAAAACATCAAATTTTAAGCAGAAAATGCAATGAGCACTTTGCTTATAACAGCAGCTGACTGTCTAGGAGATTACCCAGACCTGGTGGGCTAAGCCCCATTCAGAATCTGGTCACCTGCAGATTGTCAGTATGACAATTGTGGATGAGCAGAGAAACCCCCTCACTCAGATTTGTGCAGGTGCTCAAATGAGAAAACATACACAAATCCCTCCAGCCCAAATTTGCATGTGAGCACATAAGGGCTACCCTGAGCAGGGAGTGATGGATGGACAGACCCTGGGAGAAAGCAAGAACTGCATGGAGCAGGAGGAAAACCTGTGAGTGAAGACGATACACATAAGGGGAAAAAAACTACGAAAAGAAGCTGAACAGTAGTCCTTTAAAAAGGCATAGGAGAGAGTGTGCTTCAGGCAGGCTTTCGCAGTGTGCTCTGGCACGGGTGTATTCCCTACAGATACACTGAAATAATGGCTTTCCTTGTCTCTGCTGTAGGCACCAGCAGATGATTTGACTTCTGCCCTCATTGTCACTTCTAAATCTTCAGGTTCCCTATGAATCACAGCTTTAATTTATCTCTGTAAGCACAATAGAGGGAAGAAATTTCGCAAGGAGGAAAGCAAATAATGATGTTAATTTTTTTTTTTTGAGTTGTTGAAAAGACAAAACTTTCTTAGCATATCATGTGCTCAGAAAAGACACAGTTCAGAGCAAACACATGGAAATACAAGATGGCCACATCACCCTCAAGACCCATCCAGCCTGGCCTTGAACATGTCCTGGGATGGGGTATCCACGGTTTCTCTGGACAGATTTTTCCAGTGTCTCACCACCTTCATAGTAAAGGATTTATTCTAGTTTTTATCTAGTTTAAATTCCTTCTCTTCCAGAGGAGATGTGTTTTGTGGGACAGCCCAAGCCACGTCCGGCATCTAGTTCTCCTGCCAACAACAGCCATGAGTCTTTGAACATTATGGGGAGCTTGCAGCTCTCTGATGTGGCCTGGTAGGGCCCTGGGATGGTGGTGAGCAGCCATAGCATGCAGACATATTTTCTGCTCCGTGCCCCCTGAGTTTGCACACCCGGCTATCTGCACGGGCAGCTACTCAGTCCAGAGATTCCTCAGTAATTCTTGGAGCTGTTTACTTTACTCTCTGTTTACTCTCTTATGTATTTGCATACATCCAATTTACAGTTCCTGTCATCTAGCTGTCTTGGTAATTGGGCAGCTGGTCTCAGAAATGCTGATTTACTGTACTGCTGATGACATAATGTGTGTTTGCAGTTGTGAGAGGGAGCTGCGAAATCCCTCCCTCCTGAACTGAATTCCACTATTGATTTTTGTTCTATTGGATTAATATTTCCACGACCTGCTCTTTCAAACAGCACATTTAATACACCAGCAATAATGTGCTTGTGCAGATGTTTTGCCACAATCTGCATTTCCTGCATGGGGCACGTGCCTCTCCCTTTTCTTGGCACTCTTGCAAGGGAATAATAATCCCTGACTGCTGGGAACAGGAACAAGACTACAGCTAGGGGTGCAAACAGAAAATTACACTATGAAATGCTAATGGCTGGGTTGGGTTTTGCTCTGCCAACACCTGCCTGGGCTGGGAACAACTTTGCTATTGCCTTCCCAAAACTCACAGAAACTATAGAATGGTTTGGGTTGCAAGGCACATTAAATGTCATTTAGTTCCGATCCCCTGCCATGGGGAGGCACACCTTCCACTAGGCCAGGTAGCTCAGGGCCACATTCAGCCTGGCCTTGAACACTTCCAGGGATGGGTCATCTCCCCATGCCCATTGCCAGATCTGGCATGGTAGCCAAGCAAAGGGTTTTGCAGTGGCTTGCCCAGGCAGCTGCCTGCATCCCTGCTGAGCTCTGCGCATCGACCTGTGCCAGCGCTGGCAGCAGTGCAGGTGCCCCAGCTGCCCAGCACACATCAGTATGGCTGAGTCAAGGAGGACAATGTGCAGGACAAGTGAAAATGGTAACGAACCGTTCCCATCCCTGCCAACTCTCTTGTGTTTTTTACGTTTGGTTACTGTCCAACCCAAAAAAAGAGCAGTCTCTGAAGGGTGGCATTTGTCACGTCCCAAAAGGACTTGCAAGAAGGGTCAGCCTGGACTGCTGCCATAGCACAGCTTGATGCTGCCTTGCTCTGGAGAAGGGCATGAACACAGTGTCCCTAAACCACCATCCACATCCCCCCTCAGCCCCCCGATGCACAGCAAAGGAAACAGCTACAGTACAGTTTCGGTACAAACAAAAAGATCAAGAAAGCAATTTTGCTTACATTCTTGCAGCCCAGCAAACATGATTGCTTCTTTCTTGTAGCTGGTGATCCTTGTATTTGCTTATTTCCTGAAGGAAATACTTCTCTTTAAAACCAGAAGTGAGAAATGCCGGTGTTACGTTCATACAGTGCTTCAGAGGATTGCACATCCCTGTGCAGCCTGGCACAGTGGAGAGCTCGTGCCTGGGGGACACGGTGTCACTTTGCATCACTGACTGTCTCAGGACATCTAGCAGCAGAGGGCAAGAGGATTTTAAAATTTCTGTGCAGTACTTATGTACCTAAACTTACAGTGACACCCTTTGTTTTCCAGAACAAAAAAATTGATTCACACATTTCCCTTAGTGTGCATTTTTGTGTAGCAGAAAACGGGCACAGAAGGACAGTTTCAAGTGAGCAAACGATGAGGAGAACCTCACAAAAATGAAAGGCACTGGAAGGAGAATACATGCAAACAGCAAGTTGAGACTGCCTAGAGGGGACTGGCAGCAGATCTCCACCTCTGTGATGGATGATATTAACTTTTCTACTAGTCCTGGAGTTGCTTTTGTTTCTGTGGAACAGCGGGAACAAGCCTGGACCATGCCCTCTAGTTGTACACACCTGGCTCTTCCTTGAGCCCTCCGTTTCCCAACCCAGGAGTGTAGAAGGAGGCAGTGGCAGCGGGGGGCATGAGGGGGGCTGGGAGCAGCCCCACACTGATGTGTCCCAATTCCAAACACCACGCAGCCTGTGGGCTCGAGCATATTAAAATACCAGTCTCTGCACTTTGCCCATGCTAATTTTCTCCTCTCTCTCAGTAACTGGTTCATAGAGGTTATGTTAATATAGATTTAAATTCTCCAAAAAGCATAAAATTAAAGGAAATTATTTATGAATCAATCTACATTTCATATGATTCATAAACTTACTCTACAAAATTAGTTGATTTGAAATAATTAAGGTTAAGGATGTCCTCATCAACTCTCCAATACTACTATTGGATGCACTGCATTTTCCCCGTCTGTTCTTGCTCTCTTTAGCATTTCAAATCACACGTCCTCCATTGTTTTTTTTCCAAGATATCGCAAATTTAGCAGGCAATTAAAAATTGCTATGTAGTAATAACAGCAACAACAATAATGACGGCAATAAGCTGTGTTTGCCGCAGGAGGAGTAGAACGCTGAAGGGAGGGAGGTGAAGGGGGAATTCCTGCTTAGATAGAGCCCTTGCAGAGCAACTGTGGCACGTGCTGCTTGTCAAGCTCTGGGAATCAGGTTACTTACCAGCCCTTTCATGTGTGAAAGAGGGGCATGGCAGCGGGACTCTTCCGCAGGAAAGCTCTGCATGCACCTTAAAACCTTCCCTGGTGCAGCAGCCTCTGACTTCAGCAAACATCTCCCCCCAGACATGTGGTGGATGCCCCATCCTGGAAACATTCAAGATCGGAGTGGACAGTGCTCTGGTTGCAGATGTCCCTGCTCATTCCAGGGGGATTGGACTAGGTGGCTTTTAAAGGTCCCTTCCAACCCAAACCTTTCTAGGAGTCTGTGCCTTTCCCTGGTAGACATCCATGCTCAGCTGTAAGAGTTACTTCTGCAGAGCTGTGAGGACAGTGGCTCCAAACCTTCTAAGAACTTCTCATTAAGGTAATTTTTATACCAGTGCGTTTTATTCTGTGGATGATACATTTAAATCAGCCACTTTTACATTTACATTTAAATGATACATTTAATCAACCACAGCTTACTCACGTGTGAATATCCCCTAATGAGGAACAGAACTCGCTTATTACACTGAAGTTTTAATGGGAAATAGAGATAGAACTTTTCTATTGCCTCAGATTGCCATGGCTTGTTCCCCGTGCCATTTGGATGGTAAGATGACCCAGTTCGGTCTGACACCTCACAGTACAAATGTGTGGCAATTTTGTTTACCAGCTGAAGGTAAGTAAGGGAGAATGGCTGTTCTCATGGGTGCATTTCTAGGCAATGGGATGCATTGCTCCTGTATGCGGTTGCTTCCATTGCTGCTTTTTATTGGCAGTTATATATTTGTCACTGATTACAGTAATTCTCTTCATTGGGAAATAAACAGCAGCCACATGCAGCTCTGTGGTGGCAGCGGTATTTCGCTCCAGCATTTAACTCCTGTCTGTCCAGATTTCTCCAGTCATAAAGCAGAAGTAAAATATCATGAATCCTCATTACTGCTTCTGAAGGTCTCCAGGGTGTGACAATGTGTCTTTCTGCACCCTGACATCAAAAAAGCATTAAAGCACAGGTTTGGAAGCAGGAATTTCTGCAGTTCTCTGCTCGCAGTCAGGCTGCAGCAGACAGAAGGGAACCCAAGAAGCAGGGCCCGTTGCGATGAAGACGCAGTGCCTGATGCTAGCTGAAGGGTTCTGTGACATTTCCAATGGAGCAGAAGGGCTCTGCAGGCACTGACTTATGATGTTAAATAGAAGTGAATCGTTTCTTTCCTTGCCTTTGATTGCTGAACCTTTTTCAGTGCTTTGCAAGGGACAGGGTGTTTGATTTCATTGGGGTGACACAGAAGCTCAGTTATCTCCTTTTGTGTTGATCCAGCTCCATCCACTGCAAGCCAGACCATTTGTTCCATGGTGGGTGACCCTGCGGCTGGTGGCCAGCTCGCTGTCATCTCCGGGAGGGGGTGGATTTTTTTCTCCTCCTCAGAAAAAGGCCCACAGCCATGCCAGTCTGCATACACATGGCAGGACAAGGCAGTCACATCCTGAGCCACTTCAGGAGGAGTGAGACCAGGAGATGAAGGGGACTTACTAACCCTCTTCTGCTTGGTGCTGCCAAGTTTGTACCTGAAATAGAGCCAGTTTGGGTCCCTGCCCCCATTTCAGGATAGACATGGAGAAACCAAAGGCAACCAGGATGGTCAGTGCTGGTGTAGCCCTGACGTGAGCCAGGGGCTGGAGAGCAAATGCTGGTGATTCTGGTGTTCGAAGCACAAAGCGTTCCCTGTAAAGCAAGGACTGTGATATCTTTGGTGAGACAAGCACGTTTCTTCTTTTCGTGCTGCAGAAACAAGCTGCAGATATTGCACCCCTGTGAACTGCAGTCTGAATTTCATCCCTGCCAAACAGACTCAGCCACATTTGAATGGTGACAGAAATGTCCAGGGGCGATGTCAGATCCCAGGAACTGCAGAGCAACTACACAAACCCCAACAAGGCAAGCCTTCAGCTTGAGTGAGTGGCTGTGATTTTCTCTTCAAGCCTTCCAGTTTGTATTCTGCCTTGGGAGCTATTTCTGATATTCCTCCTCTTCCTCCCTGTGGTGTGGAGCAGCAGCTTGGATCCCACTTGCTGACAAAGCTGTAAATCAATCTTGACAAGCTTAACAATCACTCAAGGCTAGCAAAGAATCAGCAAAGAATGAAGGCTGCTCCTGCCAAAAATGATAGCGTGGCCAGGTGCTTCCTCCCTCAGCCACCTGCACCTGCCTCCGTGGGGCTGGGAACATGTGCCGATCACAGCCAGAAAGGTCACTCACCCCACTTAGAGATAAAATGCCACATAAAGTCTGACATTTAATTTAGACTCCCCTTACCGAGTGTGCTGTAACAGACACGAGTCTGCTCCAGGAGCCCCAGCACATCTGCAGGTGGGCTCACCTCCATTGGTATTGGAGGCTGGGAATGCTGCCGTCCCTAATGAGGAGCTAATGGCCATAGGCAGCACACCTCCCGTGCAAGCTGCAGCCCCTTCACAGTCAGAGATCATTCCCTGCTGGCTGAGGCTTTTAACCAAGCTCAGTGATGTGCATCTTGCAGGAAAGCCTGACTCCCATTTCACAGTGCCAGCAAAGCAAGGGGTTAGGATTTGCCCTGGCAAAAGGGCTGGAAGTGGAATGACAACTCACTGTGCTAGTAACTAATTCCCCTCTGGGACTGCAGGTCACCTCTCTCCCAAATAAAGCCATGAGCTGTCACGGGCCCAGCCCTGTAGCCCAACACCCAGGCTAGCATGTGCCCTTCTGCTCCCTGCTCCAGTCCTCACTGGCACATGCAGAGAGCACACTGAGCACCCCAGGGTGGATCCTGGTAATACATAACCAGGTGGGTCTCACACATTTCCCTCCTGCAGCACCAAAGCAGGCAGGAGACCTGGCTCTTGCTGCCTGTCCCCTGCAGCCACCCGTACCCATTGGCAGGGGTTTTCAAGTAGTGCACGAGGTTGTGGAGGGCTCCTGTCACTGACATGTCCTGCCTTGATTTGTGCCTCAGCCTCTGCTCTCCAGAGCCGTGTGGCCTGTATGCTCTCTGTGTTCCCAGCAGAACTGCATCAGCCAGAGAGGCTGGCAGGGGCAGGAGAAGCCTGACTGTTTGCACTGATAGCAGGAGATATGATGGGAGTGAATTTCAAACTGTCATCTCCATCATCTTGTGGCCAAGGTAACGGTGGGAAGTGGGCTCGCCTTGTTGAATCCCTCTTCAGATGAAAAATAGCTAGCATCAAGCTGCTCTTGTTCACAGATTCCTCCTGTTTGCTTTCTAATGGAAGGATCCAATTTGCTCAGCACAGCTGCAGTTTTTGGGCTCCTTCCAGCTTCCGTGTCTGATACAGAAATCCTGCCTCCTGCACAAAAATTAGCTGCCCATACGCACACTGGATCCGTCCCCGTCCCCCTGCAATGCTCCCCGAAAATGCTGTCCCCCATGTTCCAGGAACTGGCACACATGGGAATCTTTCCTGTACTTCTAAGGATACATTCCCCACAGCAAAGAGAAGAGACTGGAGAGGGGATGCCCAAACTGATAGTGTGCAGTCACATCATCCCCTTTCCTGCAGATCACTCTTTCCCAAAGTAACTGTGAGTTCTTCCTTTAATTGGGCTCTGTCTTTAACAAAGGTAGTTTACCCCCTGAGGTCTTTTGTTGTAAGATTAAGGTGTGTGGCAAAGAAGCAGAGCTGTCTGAATGGCATGGCTCTTGTGTTCTGGGACCTGCTTGCCCAGATGCAGGGGCAGCATCTCAACTGAATGGGGGATGAAAATGCTCTCTGGCCTGCTCTATTTCTCTGAAATACCCCAATCCTGCAGGAGAGATAACATGGAAGTGGATGCCCCATCATCCCTACAGGGCTTTGTGCAAATAGGTCAGAGATTATTATTCTTACTTGTTGCTTATTCTTACTGTGAGCAGTGGAGCGGTTCAGCAGAGCCTCCTGCCCATGCCATACAATCTGTGGGTAGGATTCCTTTTCCTTCCCCTGCTTAGAGCCATGCTCTGACACCTCTCCCATGGCGAAGGCAGCATTCTTGTGTATCCGACCATCTTCCCTCTTCTTGAAGAACAACCATCCTCAATATAAATTTGCCCTGGGCAGTGGCTTGCCAAACTTCCCAAGTGCTGCAGGAACTGTGCAGCTTTGAAAGCCATGGCAACTCTTAGGGAGGGCTGCCTGTCCCTCTCCCTGCCAACGGGACTCAGCACCCACAGCTGAGAACACAGCACCCCACATGCCCACTGCGTCAGGTCTGAGGGCTCCTCTGACAGACAGGCTCCTCTGACTGTCCCCACCTTTCTAAGCAGCCTTGGGAGAGGGTTTATCCTCCCAAAGAAGAATAGCAATCTCTGCATCTTTTCGCATCCGTCCCAGGCACCAGGAGTGATGCTCAGGGAGCTCCCACCCATGCAAAAGGGAGTGTGCAAGTGGCAAAGGAATCCCTGCAGCTGTGCTGCCAAAGCCAGGCAGGCACAGGGCCCTGCCACTGCTCTGGTGTGGCTGATGCCATCCAAGTCTCATTTCTGCTCTGCTGGTGGTAAGAGCAGAGCCATGCAAGAGAGTGGGGCAGGAATCAGAGCAGGCAGAGGCACAGCACAGTGCTGGCAGGCACTGTGCTCATGCAGCTCCTATTCATCTGGTTAAAAATGTTTTTCTCCTTATTTAATCCTTGAGAAAGATGCCTGACAGGTTTTATAAAGTGTCTGAGAGAAGTTTATGCTCTTGGTTTGCAGGAAATTAAATGCCTATTGGTTGTCTCTGAGGGTAGTAAAGAAAGACTTCAGGACCCTTATTAGACTTCATTTCCATTTCTCTCCATGTTGAAGGAATACTAAATAACTCCATCTGAGTGGATTTGGAGTATCTGTTGTTTGCTTATCTTCAAGATGAGACACAATATAGATTATTACATGTTCAAAATGGAAAGAAAGACTTATTTATTTTCTCATTTTCTTTACTTTTCACTTTTTTTCCATACCTTTTATCTTGCAATTATAAACAGCTTGGGCAGCTGGACTATTGCTTCTCTCCCGTTTCACTGCCCCAAATCCAGCCTCTGAGACTCTCTTTAGAAATCCTGACAAGAACTATCCCCCACAAATGTTTGCTCCAAGCTCACGTTTCTGCAGCTGTAAATCTCCAGGAAAAAGTAGATTCTTTTTCATCTTCATTCTGGGCTCAAAAGAGTTTTTCTTCCGTGTGTTTTGGACCTCTTTCTCTGAAGCCTCCCAGCCTAAGGAGGCCAAGCACAAAGCAAAGGTAGGATGAGTCCCTGTCATCGAACTTGCCCTTAAATTGGCCCCTTAAACTCCTCCACTGAGTCCTTGCACCCAAGAAGACTACAAGCCCTCTGGACTCTAGCAATTGGACACAAAGGAAATAGTTGACTTCCAGTGAAGAAAGGCAGCTTTCCCTTGGACTGCTACCTGACACTATTCCCCTGATTGTACCATGACTTCCTGGGGCTATGGAGCAGGTTGTAAGGTATAGGTGTTAGCGGAAAGGTGGATGTAACTGAGGTTAGGGAATGAGGCAGAGGGGGCTGTTTCCCATTTTCCTGAAAACAGCACCTCCATCACAAAAAGCCGCTTGGCTTGCTGCAAGTGTTGGAATTGATACTTTTTGATTTTTCTGTTTACATGGGATATTTCCCTTATATTCTGCATATTAAAATACATTCGAAATGACTGTTATGTTACAGGAAAATGACATAGCTATTTTAGTAATTTTCTGGTTTATAGATTCATAAGCTTTGGGGCCAGAAGGGATTATTACGATATGTGGAGCTGCAGCCAAAGTCACTTGCCTAATAATTCCCTGCTTTCAAGCCCAGCATTTCTGGCCAAGTGACAATCCATCTTCGCACAGAGAGAAACTCTGTCAGAACCAAGAAGCCCCAAATGCTGGAGAATTTACCTTCCCTACAAGCACCCCAGACCTGTACAGAGGTGCTTGGCAGTTCCCCCTTGAGCTGTGCTGAAAGGGGAAGAGGAGCAGACAATGCTCCACTGTGGCTGGGTCCCAGGTAATTTTCCTTAACACAGAGCTCTCTTCATAGCAGGAAAAAACCCGTATCTCTGCTTCAACTGTTTCCTTAGTAATATCTGGAGCAATTGCAGAGAAAGGCTGGGATGCAGCACCAATCCAGGCAGCTGCTGCCATTGTGGGCAGGATTGCACACAACTCACCCCATCCATCTCCTCCCTTCTCCCTAAGGGCCCTAGTTTCTGTAAGATCCAGGGCAGCACGACTGGATGTCACAGACTCTGCCAGAATCCCTGAGCCTCTCATTTATTTTCTTTTTCTGTGAGAAGAAATGCCTAGAGTCGGGACCTGGGGTCCTTTGCAGAAGCAGCAGCCGCTCCAGCCCCCGCGGTGTGAGGACCAGTGAATTGCTCCAATGCACGTTGTCAATCTGCTGTCTCCAATCCTCTGGAGAGTTTTATAAGTGCAGTAGGCAAAAAGACCCAACTCATTCCCCACCTCCTGGGCTGCGAGGAAGGGAGGAGTCTCAGAACCAGGCCTCTTAGACCCACTGCAGAGAGGCTGCTGGACGTGGCACCACGTTTCACCTGCATGCACAGCAGGGGACTAGGAATTAAGTGGGCTCTAATTTTATAGTCAGGGTTCATTGGGTTAATTAAATACTCTGGACGAAGTCTGTTAATCAGCTTTGCAAAGTGGTTTCAGCAGGAGTCAAGGAGCTGCTCAGAAGCCGCTCAGCTAATGATGCTAAATCCAATTTCATGCAACGGCACAGTGTTGGGAGATGATTAATGGGTTTCATATCTCTCCATCTGCGGGGATTGTCCCCAGATCCCCTGGTGCCGGAGGGAGTGGGTCATTGCTGTCTTGCAGTGTGGCAGAACCTGGCAGAGCCCCTTGCTCCATGAAACAATCTTGGGATCTGGGCTAGGGAGAGGAAAAGTTTTTCAGTGCTGGAGTCAGCATCCCAATGACAAGCAGGGCCAGCCCGTCTGCTCAGGTGACACCAGCCACGAACCACAGCGGTGCCCCCCACCTCGGCCTCCCTGTTCCACCGAGGTTTCAGCTGGAAGTGATACTGATTCTAAGCGCAGAGAGCAATCCAGTGCTGCACTGAGGCAGGGCAATTGTTTCGGGGACCAGTAAAAAATTTGCCATAAAAATATATTGCTGGATGAAGTGTCATTTGGAAAGGATTTCCATTTTCATGTGTCTGAGAGGAAGAATAGAGGCACTAACTTCCAAGAAGCTCTCTTGGGCTATTCCCTCTTCTCTCCTCAGAACACAAAGAGTGACTTTGAAATATGAAACAGCGTTGATTGCAAATAAGTTGAAATAAAAGTACTTGTTCTGTGACCCAAAGGATTACTTGTTGGGAAAATTATCACCTGAACAAGTAGGAAGATGAGACTGTTGGTGGCTAGAAGTCTGTGCTCCATGCAGAGCAGTCACACAGCTCTCCATGTGGCAGGGAATGCCCTCAGGCTGCTGAGCACAGGCAGGAGATGGGAGGGTGACTAGAAATAAGTATATTTTCCCACATCATATGAGAAGCAGGAGAGAAGGGCATCAGTGCACGCTCCAGCTAGGCATGTTGACTGAAGGGCCAGAAAGGTGCTAGTGAAGGGCTGGACTGGGCTAGTGCTGGGAATAACAAACCTCAAAACTTCATCACAGCAAACAGAGGCATATTTACTGGGATTCAGTGGTTTAATGTGGGCACTAGGGAGAAAATTCATCCCCATCCTCTGACTTTCTACGGAGACTCTGATAATCTGATTATCTGATCAGATAATTCTGATTTTGCTCTTTGATGAGATTATGATTTTGGCTGCTAAAGGTAACAGTACAGATGTGAAATACATTGGCTTTCCTGGCATTTGAGTCTGGGTGGCCCGACAGTCTGATTTTAAAACTTATCGAGAAAAGAGACATTATGTGAATTAAAACGTAGCTGACAAGCTCACTTTAAGATGCCAGCATGAGCCAGATACCCTCAGCTGATGGCATTGCTGGAGTCTGGGGGGTCAGGGCTTGGCATTTCTGCCAGGAGCATCACTGCTGGCAGTGTTTGTCACTCAGCCAGGATGAGCCAAGCACACACGACGGTGAGCGCTGGGCTGAACTTTGCAGACTACACCAAATGGAAAGCACAGGGTTGGAGGCTTTTCATAGTGCTCCCCTTTGCTGGGCTGATCTAACGTCGCTCTCAGCTTCTCCTTGTACAACCTGTGCTCCTGGCTTGGGCAGCGCTTTGGCCTCAGTGGAGTCCTTCCAGGATGCCCCTGTGCTTTTGCCAGCGAGGCCAAGCCATCTCCAGGTCTGCAGGTGCACACAGGCATTTTACTACCGTCACCACGTAAACTTGGGAGATGGTATTTTAAAAGCATAAACTCACCCGTGTGCGCTTTTCTTACGGACGGTAATTGCAGCATGTGTTCGGGCTGCTGAAGCGCCTTGTAGAGCTGGAATGGTGCGCTCCAATATTTGTTAAAGGACAGGATTATTTTCCATTGATTTCAGGCTAGTCACAGAAAGAAAAGCAACATCTGCTGATTGAATGGGCTCCCAAGGAGAATTAACCATTCTCACACACAAAAGAATGGGAAAGAGTTGAACCAGCAAGATTCTCTTTAGCTAGAACATTTATTTTTAGAGCCTCATGTGGCCCCATCCATCCCTCCCTTCTTTCTGCCCGATTCTGCTGGCATCGGCTTTTTTTAACTCCCCATCATCCCCATCCCCACATCTCGACCCCCTCAACGACTGAGCCACTCAGGAAAAAAAGCAATTTCTATCACGTCATCCATCTACAGTGCAGATGAACTTGTTTCCCAGCAAAATGAGTGCAACAGAGATGATTTGAATCCATGCCAAGGTTACCCACAACACACAAGCTGGCTGCACAAAGGTGGAGCGGGGAGCCCCGGTAATAAGGTGGAAGCAATATAGAAAAGCGCCCTAACAAGAGTGTGGCAATTAGGATTGGGCTGTTTGTTTCCTCTCCCATGAAGAGACAAGTCATAAATCAGGGAGGCATTTGCCATGCAGGATCCAAGGGCTCTCAAAGCAGTATGAAAGAGACATCCATCACTGTTAGCAGAAGAAGGATTTGAGTTTAAATTACAGATGCTCAAACTATGCATTTGCAATTGTCTGGGAACAAAGTCCTTTTTAATTTCTCCCCTGGCTCTGGAAGGGGGCTGAGCTGGCTACAGCAGAATTCAGCTGATGCCTAATCAGGCCCCAAAGAAGCAGAAAAGGAAAATTACATGGGGACCTCAGGGCTCTGGAGTGTAGCTGCTCCCTCCCCCTGAGCACCTGCACACACTCTCTCACCCTCCTTGCCTTCTTTCCTTTGTGGGCATTTTTCCACTGTATGTTTCCAAAATAACCTGGTCCTTGAAACATAAATAAGGCAAGAGAGGAAAAATTTCAAGAGCTTTCTTCCTGCTGATCACTCCCAGTGGCAGGTTGTCCATCCCACTGACCTCTCTGTGCTTCCGCCAGCACCAAATCCTCCTGAAGGGAAGCAGATCATGAATGCCCAAGGAATGAAGGCACCTTCCCACGTGCCTGGTACTCTGAGACCTGAGGCACTTGCTCACAACCCAGAGGAAATCTCTTGCCCCATATTTTTGGACAGATGACCTTCCCTGGATGCCATCTCTGGCTGAGGCTGTGAAAATTGTTCCCACTGGATCCCACCTTCCAGCTCCTCCTGCAAGGCTTAGTCATACCCCTGTCCCCATTCCGCAGCCTGCAGGTACATCCCTGTTTCCTCTTATCCATCACTCCATTGGCATGTCCAGCACATTTCTACATCTCTTCCCACACTTCCTTCTGTCCATCTGTCCCAGCAGCAGCAAGCAGTTGAGACCCCAGGCACCCACCTGAGCTGCTTGTCCCTTCTTTCACCAGTTCCAGAGAAGTGAAATTGTGTAAATTCCATAGTGAAAGGAAGCTAGGACTATTAACTGTGCTGCCTTTAATTCTCCCCTGGCATTTACAGTCACTGGGATTTGGAGGCTGACATAGATTATTTTTTCATACGAATATATCTCCAGGCAAGAAAGTTGAGCTGCAAGCACAGAAATGTTCATTGCCCAGATATGAGAGGTCCCTTAGGAGATTATATCAGAGCTACAGAGCTAGCATGTAAAATATGTGAGCGAGAGGGTGAAATATTGCCTTTGCAGGCTATGGGAAGGGCTGTGGGAGAAGGCAGAGCTGGGGGAGGTTTTCCAAATGCGAGTAGGGATTGGCACATGTCCCCAAATGTGCACTTGGATGCGAAGGCAGGTGTTTGCTGTGGACTTTGCCCCAGCAGAGCTGGGCCCAGGGAGTGTTTCTGGGAATGCTGCACCCGTCAGCAGGCACCAGCCTGTGGCGCTCAGGCATGGCTATGTTTTGTGCACCAGTAGGGTTTTCACGTCTCCTTGCCCAGGGCGAGGTGTGCACACTCTCATGTTCATCACAGGTGAGCACCAACCACTCACACAGCAGGAAGGATGGTCCCCCAGCCCAGTGGGCAGGACAGGGGTGTCCCTGCCCTCATCTCACCACCCTCATAAGTCACCATGTGCCAATCCCCATATAAAAGCAGGCTTGTGTCAGAATTAATCATTCCGGCAGTTTACAAGGCAATCAAAGGAAGGGGCCATGTGTCTGATTTTACAGCAAATAAGCCCTGGCAAATTACAAACATATCAAGGGTAGTTCCAATTAGCTGCAGTGATCCACAGGGGAGAGCACCCAGGATAACGCCTTCTCCTCTGCTCGGTGTCCTGCACTTGGGAACTGGGCAAAAACATGTCTGAAGATCATAAGCTGCATTCCCAAGTGAAGAATGCCAAGTAGTGTGTTTATTTATCAGGCACAAGCGGGGAATTGCTACAAGAAGCCTGACAGCTAGACGTGGCAATTAACATATAATTTGAATATGTCTACTTGCTTGCCACACAAATTAAGAAGATGCCCTTCTTGCTCCATGGTTCAGAAGCTGAGAAAAGACATATTCCTTCTTGCATCTGCTGCAACATAAAACTCATGGCTAACATTGTGTCCTCTGGACTGGGATCATAAGGACAAGGTTAGTTTGGAGTCCCTGTGGCCTGAGCACTTCCCGCAGAGGTGGAAGGGCTAGCTGTATAATTGCTCTACACAGAGACAAAAACAACTTTCAGACCTTTCCTTGTGTAGCTATTCCACCTTCAGAACAGCATCATGATGAACTAAGAATGTATTTCAGGCCCAGGGCTTGGAGAGCCAGCACCTGGCGGTGTCAGACACCTGGAGTGACTGTGTGCTGATACAGCCCTCCCTACCAGCCTCTGGGATTGCCCTCTCACTTCAGGTCCTTGCTCTCCTTTTCTAGGGCATCTGCCCTCAGCAATTCCCATTCCCACTGCTGTAGACAGCTCTAGCCTCTCACGGGCAGGGGAACCTGCCAGATATCTGGAAGCATTTGTTGGCTTCTTCCACGTGTTTTTTTCTTTAACCCTCTGTGCCCTGGCAGCATGGGGCAGATTGCTTCACTCATTGGGAGCACCTGGAGCGGTGGTGATTTAAGGGGATGTTGCAGTCAGGTGATCTGTCCTGGCCAGGGCAGATGGCAGGTCTTTGGTGAGTAGAAGTGGTTAAGCTGTGCCCTGTGTACAGCCCTTGCAGATCAGCAGCTTGCAGATGTTTTCCAGTTGTGGTTAGACACAACCTAAATGTTCTGGGAGCTGGGGAAGAAGCTGAGCCCTGTGGCTGCAGGCTCTTGCTGTGGGGATGGGAAATACTCAATATTGAGAAGGTAAGTACTGATTTTTACAAAGAGCATCTGTTAATACAGTTATTGATAAGCTCACTGACAACTAATACATCCCATCATGGTGAGAATGGTCAAAACTGATATTTATGCAGTATGTTTTTCTCATAATTCCACATGGGGGTGTTTATTATTAACGGGCCAGTGAGATTAGAGCAAGATGAACATCGTATGGGATGTCTCCTGCATGGCTGAGATGTTCAAGACGCGTAGGCATTGCTCCAGTCCGCTGTGGGAGTACTCCTGCTCCTGGGTAACTCCCATGTTTGGAGCCCTGTGGGAGGTTCCCAGGGATGGGCTTCCACTGCCAGCAGTTCCCTTCCATGGCAATGGGACTCTGGGTGCCCCAAACCTTCCAGTCTCTCGTGGCTGACTTGCAGACTTTGGTGGGGCTGGCAGGGAGCAATGTTAATTTTATCCAGCACCTGCTCTGCTCCAGGGAGTGTATTTGTTTCAGAAGCACCATGTGTTTTTCTATCTGAAACAAAAATGTTTCAAGACTTGGGGTTTGTGAATAACTTTCAAAAGCCAGGAATAATTTCAACTGGAAAGGAAATCATTACACAAAGAGTCAAAATGTCTGTGAAGACAAAATCTGAGTTTTAAGGTAGATTCATTAGGAGTCTGCCTGCACCCCACTGGATACCAAAGATGCGCCTGTGTTTTTAATACCAGCTCTGAAATTCTTCCCAGTCCCACCTCTAAAATAATGAAATGCATACATAAGTTTGTGCCTGATGAGAATGAGCTCTGCCAGCTCATTAGAATAAAATGTCAGCAAATGCCAGCAAGTTCCTGACCTTAATTTCAGCAGACTTGTTTTCCTCCCCTTGCTGAAGTGTTTTACGTCCTTCCCAGCCCTTGCCATTTCGATGTTGATCATCAGGTTTTATTGGGTAGAAAAAGCATCTGCTTGGGGTGCTGACCTTGCTTGGTGCTTCTTCCACCTGGGGCTGTGCAGGTAACTGGAGGGACAAAGAGACTCCTGGCCCGAGTCCCCCATGGGCTCATAGGCAGTGAGCTTTGGGATGCTCTCATGCTGCACAGTTGTGTGCTCTATTGCACTTTCCAATTGCTGGACCATGACCCTAAAAAACGTTGCTGCTGTAGGTTTTTGCAGAAGGACATTAAAGCAACCGGGAGCACCTAACTATGAGCTGGATCCTACCTTTCCCTGTCTGAATGCCTGCCTGAGGGCCAATTTGCTTTACAAATTATTGTGCAGAGCTGCAAAGTTTGCCATCTGCTCGCTTCTTCTCCCAGCCATGCCCTGTGATGTTTGCCTTTCCCACTTGCATCCAGCACAATAAAAAATATTTGCATATCTGGCCAAAAAGCTCTTTTATTATTGCTCTGGCAGGAGGAGCCTCCTGAGCACAAGCAATGTACAGGCTGTTTTCCCCAAAACCTCAAGAGAAGGGGTGTACTAGCCTCCTGGGGCTGGAGTGCTTTTCATTATTACCTTTGCAGGTTGCTATCCTCTCCTCCCACAGTGGTGTGGCACAAGAGTTCCAGGGAAAGTTTTAGGGAAGGTTGCAGTTTTGCCATGCTGGCACCATCAGTGTTTCAGGTACAAAGTTCTCTGCAAACATTACGCTTTAGGTTAGATAAAGGACTGCAGGTTGTTCTGGTATAGAATGTGAATGTTACAGTAACAAATAGGACTTTCTTCTGGAAATAGTGCGGTAATTTCACAGTGTTTTGTTTGTTTTCTGTTTTGGTTTCGTTTTGTTTTGATTTTGTTGTTTGTGGGTTTTGTTTGGGTTTTTGTTTGGTTTTTGGTTTTTTTTTTGTAACAGTGAGACTAGACAGTGGAAAGTGACTCTTGCAAGCCAGGTTGCCTTAATAAAATATTTGCACAATATTAGCTATTTTCTAGCCCTGAAACCTACCAAAACTTTGGGATGCTTTGGAAACCACTGTGGGCAAACTTAAACTAGCCTGACGAACTCTTTTGGACCTTTCCTTTTGGGGTATGTGGCCCACTGCAGACCATTGCACAGATGTGTTCCCAAGTGAGGGGGCAGTCCCTTCCCACTGCACCCCCTGACATCCCAGCTGCTGCTGCTCAGGGGGCTCCTTAGCTGGCACACAGTGACATGCTGTTTGGGCTCACTTTTGCACAAGCAGTGGAAGACCATCCCCTCGAGTTCGGAGGATGCCAAAGGCAGTGAATGGCAGGCGGGGCGGTTTCCCTGGGGCGCTGGGGCAGTGCGCAGGCAGAGCACCGCTCCTCCCGCCTCTACGCACACACCGAAAGTTGGGGCGAGGCTGAGGAAGGCGATCACACCGCTGGCGGCTTTGTGCTTTCCGTGCTGCATTTCCCGGCCTTCCCAGGAGATGGCAGGCCAGCCTTACAAATCCACAGCCCGCAGCCCAACCTGCGCCGGGAGAGGCGGGAGCGGGACCGGGATGGAGCCGCCCTCTCCTCCTACCGCTGCCACCTCCTGCGCTGCTCGAAGCCTCGACAGTGGACGAGTCCTTCGAAGTGTCCCTGTAGGTGGCTCAGGGTCGCACAGCCGTGTCCCCTGCCATCCGACTCCCAGCCCTGGTGGGGTCCCCTCGGGCTCTGGGGACACCTCAGACCCCGACGGGCGGGTGCAGGCGTGCGAGCCCCGGTCATGCCACCGGGTGGGGACGGACGGGGCTGCGACAACGAGCAAACCGGTTACACAACTTCAACGGGTTATTCCAGGGCTCGTAATTATTGATTTTGAAAGGGAGGAAACAGGTTCTGGACTTGTAGGACAAACACGAGTGTTAGAGTTTAGTCCCCTCCCTATCCTCTGTGAATCTCCTGTACCTTGTGGTGGTGATGGACTTGGCTTAACATTTTGGGATTAGCAGTCCGGAAAGGCTCTCCCAGAAAGAGGCAGTGGTTTGGCAGGCCTAGGGCAACGGCAGGGTGTTTAAGGTCACTGATCCCAGGGAAAAAAAAAGTTAATTTTTGAAACATAACAAGAAGGTGGAATCATGTGAAATGCCACAGGTATCATAAAGTGCCTGTGTGGCTTTAGCTGGAGCACCACCTGATGAAGCAAGTAGCCCCCCAGTCACACCTAGGGCAATAGGCAGGTGTGTTTAGGGCAAACCAATCGCAGAGGAGCTGTTGTTTCCCGTGCTGCAGCAGTGACAAGCTGCTGGTGCGAGAGACCCACGAGTAACTGCAGAAGGAGACTCATCCCTTGGTTCAACACCAATATTTCAAGAGCAGTCTCCAGGTGCTGCTGTAGTTGCTGAGAACAGATGCTGTGTGGGGGAGAAGCTAGAGGAGCAAGCTATGGACTGCCCAGGGTGTCTGTGAGCAGCCCCAGCACTGCCATGCAAACCCACCAGGACCACCCGGGAGGAGCTGTTTGTTCCCCAGGCTCTGAAGGCTTTCCATCAAACACCATGCCTGTGCGTGGGGGAACACCTCCCCGAGGATGCCATTCACTCAAGAGGTGCTCACAAGCCCTCCCACGTGAGAATTCAGTCCTTCACCAAATCCACGGGGCTTTGCTGGCTGTGGAAAGCCTGCAGTCTGCAAGAATGTGTGTCTTTAACCAAATTTAGCACAGGAACAGGGCTCCAGAGAGGCTGTGGAATCTGTATCTCTGGGGATACTTGCAACACACCTAGACACAGCCCTGAGCTGCTGCTCTCGTCTCTGAGCTTGCCCTACTTGGAGCAGGCATTGGACTAGAGACTCCCAGGAGACTTCTCTGGTGGCTGTATCATTTCCAGCACTTGGGACTTCAATGTTGTCAGCTAAACCTTTGCTAGAGATAATTATAAAACTTCATCAAGAACCTGGAGCATCAAACACCAGAGAGCACATCCAGGCTCAAGACTTTCCTACCACTGGCTTCTGCCTGTCCCAGGGTGAAGTGAGTTCAAGTGGGTGTTCAGTTCTCTGCACTTTTTCCCCAGGGTTCTCTGCAGGTGCAGTCACCAGGATTTTGCAGTACACAGCACTGATCCCCTCCCTCTTCCAAAGGCAGGAGTAAAGGTTTGCAAGAGCCCAAGACTTGCTGGCATCTTGTCTTCAATGGGAAGTCATCCCTTGATTCATTTGTCCAAGTGGAGACAGCCCTGTGAGATTCCTCCCTGGGCCAGGCGCAAGGAAATTGGCAGCACAGCTGCTGTTCCCATACAACTTTCGTGGGCATGATGGAGCACAGGGATTTCTCAGCTTGTTGTGTAAGTGTTTGTACCCACATTCTTACCCGAGCCTCTGGGGATGGTGGAAAGCCCACTCTATTTTGAGGGAAACAATAAATTTTTCAGCTGTGGTTGGCTCTGAACTCGACTCTGAACTCTAAACTCAAAGGAAGGTCACTGCACTGGTTCAGTCTGAAAAATCAATGGCCCTGGATCTGTTTTGCCTACGAAAGGGTCAGCAGCTGGCATTGGTCTTCACACTGCATTTAAAAACCCAAGGGTAATGGGCTGTGGCTGTAGGACCGTGCAAGCACAGCAAGGAAAGGACTTTGGAAATTGTGAGTCTCCTGCAGAGCACAGGGACCCATCTGTCCTGGGAAAGGCTTGTTCCGATGCCTCTGAGGCCAGTGTGACCTCTTCACGCATACTGCAGGGAGATGAGCTCTACAGCATCTGTGATATTCAAACAGAAGGATGGAGCTCTTCCTGAGGGTGCACTATGCGTGTGGGGGTAAGGGGTGCAACAGCTTGGACTTGTGGTCAGGTTTCTGTGAGTGGGTCATCTGGAAAGCAACTCCATGGTGCTCTCAGGGGAGGCGAGGTGGGGCACATTCACTGCTTTTGGGGCTTTTATAAGGGAGGGCGCAATAGGGCCAGGTCTGGTCGCGAGGCCTTTCTTTAAGCGCAAGATGGATATTTTCCACTTCCAGCTTGCTTGGTTTTCGCTGTGTCCAGTGTTCATACAAAGATTTGTCAGCAGGGTTCCCTGGCCCCAGCGACCGCCGCACCCGGCTCCTCCAGCCCGCAGGGATGCGCGTCCCGCTCCCAGCAGCGGACTCGCCCTGTGCGCCCCGCGGGCGCGGCCGGCGCTGCCCACCGCCAGCGAGACCGTTCCCGAAGCATTGTTTTCCATTCCCCCCCCCTCCCTTTTTTTTTTTC
>VZRE01000627.1:1341261-1385834 GCA_013396775.1 Cephalopterus ornatus
GGGCGCGCTGCAGGGCTGCCCGGCCGCCCCGGGGCCGCCATGCCCGCCAAGTCCAAGTACAACCTGGTGGACGACCGGCATGACCTCCGCATCCCCCTGCACAACGAGGACGCCTTCCAGCACGGCATCTGCTTCGAGGCCAAGGTGGGCGGCGGGCGCGGGGGTTCCGCGGCGGTTCCGCGCGCGGGTCGCTGCCCGGCGCTGCGCCCCGACGCTCCGGGATGCACTGTCTTCCAGCTCGCTTATCGCGTAGCCATGGGGTTTTTTTCTGCTTTCCCTTCCCCTTGGCGTTTCTTCCTCTCCCCAAAACTCAGACGCAGAGTTGGGCGAGGCTTCCCGTCTATCCTGTAGGCTGGTGAGATGGGTCAGGCTGGAGTGGAGTCAACCTCCTTGCTTCACCCCGGCATCCTTCCTTGACCCTGCATCCCTCCGTGGCTCTGCGTGGTGTTGCTTGGGGACGGTGGCCCGAAAGAGCGAGATCTGTGTGCATCTTCCCGGGAAAGAGCAGAGGGCTGAGGCTTTGATCTGCGGCTCAAGCGCTGTGGGTACTGCTGGAGCGCCGGTGTGATGGGAGACGGATGTTTGGGGTCTGCAGGATGCCTTGTACCCAGGTGCTCCTCTAATGATCACCTGTGAGCAGCCAGAGGAACTGTGTGCCATTTGCGGTGCGGTGCAAGATGCCCACCTAAAATAAAGGCTTGCTATTCGTTTTTACATATATAAACTATCCTTGCTAGTGAATTTTGCAGAAGTGCTCTTTTTTGATTTTTATTTCTGTTGGGACCTTTCAGTCTCTTACTGCACTTAGACTGTGGCTTCCCGCAGGCTGGGAAAAGCCACGCCAGCTGGCTGCATTGCCCAGCCCGAGCGAGTAATGCCGGCCAGCAGTAAATTGGGAAGG
The DNA here is from genome assembly GCA_013396775.1 of Cephalopterus ornatus. Lineage (NCBI taxonomy): Eukaryota > Metazoa > Chordata > Aves > Passeriformes > Cotingidae > Cephalopterus > Cephalopterus ornatus. Next base: position 1,342,163 of record VZRE01000627.1, read on the forward strand.
AGCTGGCCAGAAGATTTAAAAAGGGAAGCATAAAATCCTGCCCCTTTTGCTTCTCCGGGGGGGATACGGTTATCATGCTGGCAAGATACTCAAGTGAGGCTGACTTAGGAAAAAAAACTGATGTAAAGCAGTTTTGAGTGGCAGGAAAGCAGGCATCTGTCACGTATTGTTGTCCTCGGAGCACATGTACTGTCAGGGGAAGAAAATCACAGATTTGGCATCTAATTGTGTGCAGTGCCCTCGGGGCAAGGCTGCAGCTCATCAGAAGGTGTCAAAGTGCTATTTTCCCCCTTTTCTCCGGGCTGGGAGGGTCCCTCTGCAGAGGCCATCACCTGCCCCATGGCAGGCACTGTGCTGCAGAGCGAAAAACAGCCGAGGAGTTGTTTATGGAGCAAACTTAAACCTGCTTTCCAGCTGTTTCCTGGGAAAGACTGTTCAAGCTCAGCATTGTAGTCTTTTGCTCCTGGGTTATTTGAGCCGATCGCTGTTTTACTGCCAGCACCCGCTCACCCCTCACCTGTGGGGAGGCTGCAAAGCATCTCCCAAATCCCATGTGCCTCTTCCATGCCAGGTTTGGGTGACCTGGCTTGGGGCTGAGGAGTGGGATAAAGCGTCAGCAGCCCCTTGGTCTGCTCATGGCTCATGTCTGCTTCATGATGCTGGGCTGGCTGTGTTAATGCAGTGCTGCATATTAGTCTTTGTTAGCTCCTCTTTCTCTTATTTGGTATCCGGTGGCACGCATTAATGCCAAGCACAATCCGTATGAAACCCAGCTTCTGGATTCGTGGGTTTCTCCAGCAGGCTTTGATACCAGATACGGAATGCAGATGGATTAGGCAATTACTCTATCCTTTTATTAGATTGCTGGAGATTAATTAAATGCTTACACTCCTTTAGTTCCTTTTATCCCCAAGAATCCCAAGCGCTTATACCCGCGCAGCTCTTCTTGCAGCCAGGCACCCAGCGCAAGTCACACAAGTGCGAAACTCTGGTTTAGAACTGAACTTTGGGGGAAGCTTAAACAAGAAAAATGCTCATCTAGGGCATCAGAACTTGCATGCCTGTCTCCTAAAATCCTCCTGGGATAGCTGATAGTGCTGGCGGTGGGGATCCCTATGTTACAGCCCTCGGCAGCTGGATCAGTGCTCTTTGCTCCAGCAGCCTGAGATTCCTGACGAGCTTGCTTGGGGCTCACTGCAGGGGGGTAATGTGGGCCTGAGTCAATATGTGCTGATTTATTGTTTTAAGTTTTAATTTTGTTTTTACGCTCAGACCTGCTGCTGACTTTAACCAGCATGTGTGGTGGATGTAGTGTGTGTTTTGGCCCATCAGTAGCAGCTGGCATCTGTGCTGTTGTCCCCCTTGCCTCTCTCCTTAGGGAGTCCTGACATCCCAGGGTGGGTAGGTGGCCATGGGCAGTCAGGATTTGGACCCCTGTCAAGCAGAGAGCTTGATCTGAAGGAAGCAGTGCTGTCACATGTGATATGATGCTGTCAGGAGGGTTGTGCCTCTCGTCCCCACTGGAGCCACTTGCAGTGCTCATATGCTCTGGCACAGGGACACTGAGTCAGAGCAAAGTGTCCTCTAAGGATTATGTTAATCCATTTTCTGGACATAAATCCAATAGGTGGAAAATCCCATTCCATCTTCTTAGGAACAGCAATACATTTCACACTTTTGGATCTGTTTTCATTGGCCACTTTTCTTGGCACCAGACCACTCTGTATCCCAGAGGTGCCTCAGTCAGGCTGCTGGGAATCGGAGGAGCTGGCTCCGAGGGAAGGCAGGACGTTTGTTTTCTTCTATGTCTTGCAGTCTGAATTGTTGAGTAAAATCAAAAGCCTGGCCTCTTGGGTTAGCTGAAGCATTCAGATGAAAGAACTGGGAGCTGCAGCATGGTGCAGGGGAGCAGACAGAAATTCCCACTTGTGCAGTGGTTTTCTGATGAAATAAATGGGGATGTAGGGAGGAAAGACACCTCCCACCTTCCTCCACCTCCATGAGAAGGAGAGGGATATGAGCTTACTCCTTATCTTCCCAAAGCCATGGTGCTGCAGGACAAAACCCAAGGGCCACCTTGTGCAACACCAGCAATTCTGTGCATTCAGAAATTATGACTCAGGCTACTCCAACGCCTCCAGAGAGATCAGCAGGCAGAGGGAATTAGGTGGGGTAGCAGAGTGTGTCACTGGACTGCCAGACCCCTGTCTGTTGGAGTGCAGGGGTGCTTAGTGCTTCTGGGTTTCCACAGGAAACTTGTTACTGTCCCTGGCCTTTGAGCCCCTTTTGGGAGCAGGCTGGGCTGGGCTGGGCTCTACTCCTGCCCCAGAGGTCTTGTCCAGAGCAAGGTCCCACCTGCCTAATACCCATTATTTGGAAACAGCTGTTAATCCTTCAGTCCCGTTAATCCCTTTGCAGTGCCTTAATGTACATGGTTCCCAATGAAGGGGCAAATGGGTGCCAGGACCCTCTCTGCTGCTCTCCCATGGACAGATGAGGGCAGAAAGGGCTGCCCAAGCACATCTTGATCCTTGACAGACCCAGTGCCTGTGGTCTGAGACTGCCACGGGCCTGGACATCACATGTGCTGAAACCTGATGTTCCTGATACCAGACCTGCTTGCAGGTAAGTGCAGGACTGAAGGTTCAGGAAGATTGCTGTTCTTCTGTGCAGCAGGTGGGATTTTTGAGTTTGGGTGGTGGGGTATTTTTTTTCCTTTAAGTGATCTTGGCAACCAGGCATTTTCTCTCGTTTTTGTCAGTGCTTTTCTCTGCTTCTGTGCGTGGGAAACTGAAGTTGAACCGAGCATCTGCTGCTGTCTATGTTTGGAGATGGGACATGAAGGAGACTTTAGTCTGATCCAATGTGTCCTTTCCTCTGAACCTCTCCAGCCCACCTGCCTGCCACCCTCCCGGGGCTGCGAGCACCAGCAGTGCCTGCTGGTTGCTCTAAAGAGAAATTTATTACCAGGAAAACAACTATAGCCTCAGGTGAACAGTAATCAGGGAATGCACATGTATTCCACATAATTCCACTCCTGTGCGTATTTTTATGTACATAGGGGCTGCACATAACAGTGTTGGAAGTTGGCTGAATTGCAGGCAGCTCTGATTGAGGTGCTTAGTTCCCTTCCACTGCTTCAGGCTCCCTTCCCAGTAACTGTTCCGTCCTTGGAGGGCTGGGAAGCAGGAGACAGGTTGTGTGAAGCTGTGCACCAATTTAGCTGGCTGGGAGAGACTTGGCAGCTCGATTTGGGGGCTGTTTGTACTGGCAGCTCTGGTGTGCTCTGTCGGGGCTGCTCAGCCCAGAGCAAAGCTGCAGTGTGCCTGAGCCCAGGATTGCTTGCTTCAGGCTATAAATAACCTTCCCAAGTCTACAAAGGTTCTCCTCTGAAACAGTGGCATATTTCTGCCATACTTGTTAAGTCAGTTCACAGGCTGCTTAGTGAAGGTCTTAGCAAAGAAAACTCAGTCAGGATTTGGCAAAGCCATGTGTGCCCAGACTGTAGGTCCCAGCCGGGCAGCACATGGGCTCAGCAGATGCCAGAAGGTCCCAAGGAAGCAGTAATGGGGGTGGGATGCTCCCAGCCCTGCTTTCTGCAGTGCTCTGGTCTTGAGAATCCCGTACATGAATGCCTGTTGAGGGTGTAGCTGCAGGAAGCTCAGGCCCTGTGTGGGGGGCGGCTGTGGGTGGTGTGCCTGGGTGTGGTAGAGAAATGGGGCGAGTGGACAGCCCTGCTTCATCACCATGGAAAAACTTTTTCCCTCCTCTGCACCTGCTGTCTCCGCGCCCTGGTGTCCCCACTGCACGGTCACCTGCAGCGAAGGTGTCTCCCCTTTTCGTGCCAGCCCTGTTTTGGCTGGTGAGAGGGAAAGGTGGGTGCAGTGCACATGGCTCTGGTGGGTGCTGGATCATGTCTTGGCACGGCCAGAACTCTGTGTTTCTAGCACTGGAGCCCCTGCGCAGCTCATAAAGCATGGCAAGTGCTGCAGATAGATAAACACTGATATCCTTAAGGGTTCGGCTTGACCAGTGCTGCCTGGTGTGAGGGTCCCTGTGTTAATGCCTGCTGTCTGGGTGCATCCCAGCTCTGGATGAGTCTGACATACTGCCTAAAACTACCTGGCTGTCAGGGCTCGATGCACCCAGTTGTCCTCAGGGTGCAGAGCCCTGCTAAGGGAGGACTGGGCAAGGCTGGAGGCCCCCAGTTCAGCAGGGCACCCGTCTGCTGGGCTTAGGATGGAAAGCCAGGGCTTTTTTCCATTGAAGTCAGCTGGCATGAGTTTTCCATCCCTTTTGGCCTCTGAGCCTGCACCACCACAGTCTGAGTAAACTTCCCCCTTTCCTCCCAGCAAGACTGGGTGTTCCTGAGGTGCAGGGCTGAGCTGGGGCTGTGCCAGCCCAGACCCTTGGCTCCCTGGGCTGACGCCATGCGTGGACAACTGGAGACCAGGAACAGTGGGACAGCAAAAGTCCTGGGAATTGGATTTCTCCTTGCTTTTCCTAATGGCAGCAGCCCAGGGAGAAACCCTTATCAGCCAGTCTGCAGACAGGCTGGGTGTTTCCCGGGCACTAAGGAAATCAAGAGGCTTAAGATCTTGGGGCACCTGGCGCAGGAGTGGTGCCCAAGCACTTTGTCCCTTGCTTCGTGGCACAACTGTGTGTCACAGGATCAATGTTCCAGTACCTGGTACAGCCTCACATCATCCTGGACTCCTCAGAAATCTGGGGACCCTCCCACCCCGTATCTGATGCCTCCCAACTGGCTGCTGGTAACTCCAGTGACCCCTCCCTAACCTGAGCGCAGGATCCTCCGCTTGGACGAGGCTCTCCTGGCTCTGTAGATGGCTGTGTAACCTGTGGTGTGATGCCCCAGCCTCAGGCTGGTGCCAGCATTTCCCCCCTGCCTGTGCTGCCCTGCTGCCTGCCTGCAGCTCCTCTGCAGAAGAAGTGGCTCCCCATCCGTGGCAGAGTCTCTGGTTCAGGGTGGCTTTCGAAGCTGGAAACCCAGCAGTCAGCCAATCCAGGCTCCCCTGTAAGCTGGGAATGATTCAGCCCTGACCTTTGCACGCTCTCTTGGGCTGTCGGAGCAGCAGCATGCCTCCCTCGGGAAGCAGCTCCTCTCTGGGAAGGCTTTGGCTGCCCACTTCTGCCCACCACTGATCTCATCAACACCCCTTCCAAGGTGTCCCCTGTCAGGGATGCGATCGGCCTTCAGTTTTCCGAAAATATCTGCCACCTGCTGTCACAGAAAAAGCATCTTCTCAAGAAAATTCATTTCTGACAGAGCAGAAAACGAGCAATATTAAATAGCCTCAAGGAAAAATGAGAAACTGAGTGACTTGTGCAAACAGTGCTTTGGCAAAGTGCTCCCCTTTGTTTTCTGTTTAAAAAACAGATTTTTTTTTTCCCTGGCATTTCCCAGAAATGGGCGAATCTTTTGTGAGCCATGGGCAGGGAGTGTGTGGTGTGAGCTGTGTCTGGGACAGAGAGGAGAGCCTATTTGCATGGCAGGGGGAGAGCAGAGTCCCTTCAGGTGCTCAGAAGCCCAGTGGGTGACGGCTACCTGTGCTGTGGCAGGGAGAGGGACTGCCCATTCTGGGGGCACTGGAATGACGAATGAAAGGCTGGATCCCACACACAGGGATGAGGAGCAGCAGGGCATGTGAGGGACCAAAAGCACCCTACAAAAGAGGTGCTTTTTGCTGGCATTGGCAGTGCAAGGGCTGCCTTTGTGGGGCTGCCGGGGCGCCTGTTACACAAGGGACCCCCTCAGCTGCCCATTCACTGGCGCTCTGAGGGGGTGGCCTTTCTTCTAATTGGGTTGAGGAGGAGGGTGCTGCCTGGGACTACCCTCCCCACCTTCAGAGCATGGGGATCGGTGACCCCCCTAATCCCACTTGGCTCTTGGGTGCAGGTGGGGGGCTCTACCTTTGTCCCCCCATCCTTTGGAGGGGTGGTGGGGCCGTGGATCGGGAGGCAATTAATTGGAAAACCTGCGTCCTGCATATGTACATATATTTTCCCCCTCAGTTCGTGGGGCTTTGGGGTGGATGGATTCTTTCATGGGTCTATTTTCTTTGGCAGTCCTTTCACACAGCTTTATTTTCTTTCCTTTTGTCCCAGGCACCTTCCTTTCTCCTTCCTGGGCTCAGCCCTGGCCCCACTGCCTCCCTTTATCGTGGGGTCAGCGTGCTGGACTGAGTCCTGGCAGCCAGGACAATGGCCCCTGCAGGGACCAGGACCACCACCGTGTGCCTGGCACCTTGTTTGGGGCAAAACTCTGTGCCTGGGAGTCCCCATGCTTGGGGGTCTCTGGAGCTCCTGCCCTGGCAGCGAGGGAGCTCAGTCTCAGTGCTGGGGTGGGATGAGGGGGAAGTATTGCACTGTGGAGGCTCCAGCTGCTTTGCTGATCCTCGCCTTTGCCTCACCTGCTTTTTCCCACACCTCTTTCCATAATTAAAGTTGGTGCCGTAAGTAGGAGGGCTGAAGTAGAGCAGGGCAGGAACAGCCCTTGGTGTGCTCATCACCTGCAAAACACTACTAAATATGGAGGCCATCCTCCCTCCTTGCCTGGGAAGTGAAAGACCAACTCCCAAGTTCACATTTTATCTGAAAGACCAGTTTCCAAGTCCACATTTTTGGGGTGTACTTGCAGCGTTGGGACGGGTTACTCTTCTGCACGTGTGATTTCTGCCCTGAAGGCAAAAATAATCCGAGGAGACTTTGTCCATCTGTTGAGTTTTTGAAATGTGCAAAAAGTACCTGCCTCCAGAGTGAAGGGAGAAGGGGGTGTTTTCGGAGCTGTGAGCACAGTAATTGTGTGAAGTGAGCCCACACTAGGGCTGCATGTGCTGAGGTCTCTGGTGGGAGCACCCACAGGATGTGGGATATAGCATGATGTCCTGGAACCCAGGTTTGGGAGCAAAGCTGAATCTTGCAGAGTTTCTGACCTGTGCCCCTTGTTTTGGGTATATGTGAATGCAGGCTGGAGGGGAATAGCTGAGTGAAGGGGCATAGATAGGACAGCATCGAGAGATCTCTGCTGGTGGTGCTGTTTCCCAGGAGGCCCATCCAAGGAGGTGTGCTCGGCCCAAGGTGGTGTCTGGTTTCTGCTCCATCATTTGCTTACAGGGTGCCCCAGCCTTGCTGGGCCTGCACATGCACTTGTGGGCATGAGGTTGTGGTTGGCAGCCAGGAGATTGGCATTGCTGGAATTCATGTGGCTGTGGGAGCCAGTGGTGGATGCAGCCCATCTCCTGCCCAGCTGCCACTGCTTGCCCTGTCCTTGGACGTGACTGTGTTCTGCACCTGCCTGCAGAAGGAAACACAGTGGAAGGAAAGAGATTACCCTGCCAGTGGTAGTGACCTCATACTGTTAGGAATAGCTGGAAGAAGATAGGCATCCTCTAGCTGCAGAAGTCTGTCCTCCTCCTCGTGTAGCCTAAGAATTTCCCTTCCACAGGTGGTCCCTGGCAGAAGAGTGGTGTGGGGAGGTGCTGTGCAGTGGGGACATTCACCTGGCAGAGCAAGATGGGGAGAGGCTTCTTCCTTAAGTGCTGCATGGTGACTGTGTTCAGGGCTCCAGCTGCCTCAGCCCTTTTCCTCAGCTCCTGCTTTTTATTGATGGTTTCCAGACTTTATATAAGAAAAAAGAATCGACTGATGTCCGAGATGCCTCTCTCAATATGACCTGACACTTTGAAGGGGTGGAAGACTCTGTGTAGAGAATGTGACTGAAAACTTACCCAGGCCTTTGCGTTTGTCACCGGGCAGTGAGGGGCTGGGGTCTGGGTTAGTGCCACATGTGCCAGCACTGCACATCGTGGGCTGTAATTCCCAGTTACGTAAAGCTGCCTTGCACCGCAGCAGCCTGCACAGCATGTGATGGACATGCCAGCTGTTGGGTGTTTATTTTTATATTCTCTCTCTTCACATCTCCTCTCAGCACTGACTGCCCAGTGCTGGTCACTGTACACCTGCCTGTGTCTCCCCCCAGGCAGGAGCTGTGCATCTGGGGATGGCCCCACCAAGCTGGTGGGCTTGTTGGATTGGCGTGTGGGGGTTGAGCAAGGAGGGCTCTCAGAAGCACAGGGCTCTCTGAGTTTCTGTCCCAGAGGGCTCTCTGGGACAGCATGCACACAAAGCCCAGATGTGGTCATGCAGCACCTGCACCTTGCCCTCCATAAAGGTGGCAGCAGCAGCCCAGGGGAGAGGAGCTGGGGCTCCCACAGTGATGCTGGGTGAGAAGTAACGCCTCTGCCTGTGCGGTGATCCCCAAGAACATGTTCAGACACTTAGGCACCCATCTCAGCACTGCTGCTTGAAACCAGTAACTTGGGCTTTTGTGGAGTCACTGAAGGTTATGGCCATACTCACAGGAACACATAGCCCTGTTGGTTTTAGTGCCTATGCTGTGCTCCCAAGCGTTACGTCAGCCCTTCTGTCGAGATGAAGCATGGGAGCACAGAGGGTTAGTTAATAGGCTCAAAATGCTTTTCTTCTAACTACATGTTTTTAGCACTCAGCATTGACTTTTCATCACTTGTCTGTTTTCTGATCCTTCTTCTGAATCTGCCCTCTTCCATTTTATTTTTAAAAAGGTTTTTGTTTGGCGTTTCTCCGTGCTGGGTCGCAGTGGCGCTGCCTTTGGTCCCCTCTGAATAGGAAAGCGGCTCCTTTATTCTAGAGGCTTGGCCTGGAGGCTCAGCATTGCTGCAAAAACAGCCACGGGTTTGGCAGGGCTGTAATTAAATAATGAGGGACCTGACACAGGACAGGTTGGCCCACCTATTTTAGGGATATTCCAATACCCAGGTCTATAACAGATGACTCAGTGCAACTGAGGGGATGTTGGCTTATACTTACGTGCTTTGATCATGGCCTAGATGAGTGAGCCCTGCTGGCCTGATGGATGAAGTTCTTTTATTGCTAGAGAAAGGGCTGCTGAATACTTGCAACATTGTGGTGAGGGAACAGCTTCATGATGGGAGGAGTGCAAGGTGCAGCAGGCAAAATGCTGCCCATTCCCCAGAAGTGACCCTGTGTTCTCTCCGTGGATGCCATGGAGGCCATGGTGGGACCATGAGGTTTTCAGTTCTGTAGAAACTCGACTAATCTCCTCTTTTTTTCCCTCCAGTACATCGGGAGCCTGGATGTGCCACGGCCAAACAGCCGGGTGGAGATCGTGACGGCCATGCGGCGGATCAGGGTGAGTGTGGCGAGGATGCTCCTTCCCCTTCTGTGTTGTGGTAGCTGACGCACCCCTCCTCCATCTGCACTTGCAGCTTTGTCTTGCATGAGTCCTGTCCTCCAGGTTATTCATAACTCTGTATTTTTCCACTTTCTCCACTGACACCTCCACCTAACTGAGGCACAATGCCTGTGAGCTCCATGTGCCATGGAGTCCTGTGTGCAGCGTGGCTGGCCCCTGTGGTACCCAGGCACACTTGTATGCTGTGGCTGGGGTCAGCAGCAGGGCTGTCTGCATTCTCACAGTGCTGTGTCCTCTGCAAGAGCATGTGCTGCTGGGGGCAGGGGTGGGGTGGAAGATGGGCGCGGGATTTGGCGCTGTTGGCACCGGCTGGTAAGTGTGTAGCATGTCCACCATTCGGCAGATTTCCTCATTTGTCAGTCCCAGTAACAAAGTAACAAGAAACTATTAATGGAAGAGGTATATTAGGGTTTTAGTGTTTGTGTGTTTCAGCTGCATGAAAATTTCTATGCTGCTGGGATATTGGCAGCCGGTTAGTGCCTGCTAAATGGCAATGTGCAAATTAAAGTGCAGAGTAACGAGCTCTGGGGCCGGCCAGCTGCAAGCTTGGTTAACAGCAAGCAGGTACGGGGTTGTCATCTGGTAATGAAGTCATCTGGCTTCCCAAAATACTTAGAGTCAGGATATAGGACACTCTTGCTGTATAATGGTTGGCCAATAACCAGGAGAGGAGCTTTTCTGCTGCTCCCCAGCCTCTCGCCCGCAGAACTGGAAGGTGTTCGGGGCAGGCTGGGAGGGGAGAAAACCACACACCCTGTGAGCTTGCTGCCCCCGTGCTTAAAACAGCAGGAGCTTGACTGCTCTTTAAAACGTGAGACAGACCTTTGGGCTGGGGTGGACCTTAGCATGGTATCTGTGGCCAAATGGCCACAGGCGCAGGTAATTTGGCCTGTCCGTGTGCCACAGCAAAGGGTCTGCCCTGTCTTCCAGGGATGGCTCCCTCCTGGGAATAACACTCTTAACTGGAAGGACCTGAGGGCACTCTCAGGGATGTTGGGTAATGGATGAGCTGTTTTTCTGGTGGCCTCATGAGATCCCACAAGTGCTGGATCTGCTCCTGTCACTGAGCAGCCCTATCAGAGTTCTGCTCCTCTCAGCCCCTCCTGCAGACTCTTGCTACAATCTAAATTTCTCTTTCCTTATCATCGGAGGAGGAGAGGGGTGTTATATTTCAAGTCAAGGAGTATCATATCCCAAGGACACAGATTGCCAGGCTCTTCTTTTTCAAGCTTTCAGGGTGTAAACAGATTGTGGGCTTTACTTCTCAACAGCTTTCCCACCCGCTGCCCTGTCCTCTCCACGGTGTTCAATGTTGTGACGGGTGCACAAGCTGGGAAGTCCTTGATAGCATTAGGTTTGCTCACCACGTTTTCAGGTGAAGTTTGGGACAGAACAGCTGTTATGCCATCAACAGTTCTCATAAACAGCAGTTTCCTTCTCTGCCTTTCAAGATAAGGCTTTTGAAAGAATGCAGCTCCAGCCCCAAAATCAGAGAACTCCACCTCAGTATGGGAGGATTGGTGCAACTCTGAGGGTTTAAGTAAACCCTAGGGGAAAAAAAGGAAAGAACACCAAAATATCCTTGTTGACCAATATAAATAAACTTAAGCACAGTTTAGAAAATTCATAGATTAAGCTCTGAATGGCAGAGAAAGGACACGAATTAGGGTAAAATAATGTTTTTCCTTGGTGAATGATGTGCTTGAAACATGCTCAGGCTTCCTTCACCTAGTGTAAGACAGGAGAGGTGCAAGTCATTGAAAGGCCATGACTTTGCAGGTCAGCTGTGCCAGAGAGATTTTTAATGTTTGTTTATTTGTTGCGGTGTGTTGTTTATGAGGAGGATGCCAGGATGGTTTGTTTCATGGATGTTTAAATGTAAAACTCTCCCCTGGTTTCCTGTGCTTTGTGGTGGCCTCACACCTGGCAGCAGGGTGTACCACAGCATTGCAAGGGCATTTCTGGCCGAGTGCTGGGGGCTGATTTCAGTGTGGCTAGAGGTGAAGGAATGCGTGTCCTTCTTAAAGAACACAGCTACCCTTCTGCTTTAGGGAATAAAATAATCCCAAAATATTGGCATGGGGAAACCAGAGGAAGAAAAAGCTTACTTAGGCATGGAAAGCAAGCCGTGGGAGATCATCGAGTGCAAGCAACAGCAGTTCTGTGTATGAGCTGGGAAGCAGATGCTGACCCTGAGGCTTGTGTGTTTTTTAAAGCGTCCCTGGTTTAGGGGGAAGTGCTCTGTCTCAGCTTGTTCCAAGTTAGTCACTGCTGGGGAAGGAGGGGGACCTTCTCTGTCCCTGCTGCTGCTGCAACTCCCCTTTCTCAGTGCTGCCTGCACCATAGCTGCTCTCCAGGCTTTCTCTCTATTTACCAAATGATAAAGGAAATAATCCTGCAAAGAAGTGAGGAAGCTGCTAGCAGTGGGGATCCCAGAGGGGAGAGTGCCCTGGAAGCCTCCCATGACTGCCTGCGCTGGGCTGGGAGCAGGGAGGGAGGGGGACACCAGTAGCAGCACCTCCTGTAGTGCTGCCTCCCTTCTACTCCCCCACACTCCGGGCCTGGTGGATCCTGGCTTCCTGTTTACAGGGAGACCTGACCCTTTGGGGGCACAGAGGAGGACACAGCATAGCTGACATTGTTGGGATGCCTGCTCCAGGCGGGCTCTCCCGCCTTCTGCTGCTCTCCCACTCTGCAGAGCAGAGCAATGGCCGTGGGCAGGGCAGTTCCACCTGAGCAAGAGGTACAGATTAAGTGCAAATCTGGTCCCTTGTGTGGATCTAGGTTGAGAGGAACTTTAAACACAGGGTTGATGTTGCAGGGCAGGGATGCCGTCCCCTTCCTCCCCACTGCTGAAGGGCTGGTCATGCCGGGCTGGTCATGCCATGGCTGTCCTCATCGTGTTGGCTAGAGGGAGAGTTTCTATCCAGAAGCAGGAGGTTGTGAAGAATTCCCGGGATTCTTGCAGTTCAGGGAGAGGAGGGAAGGGGAGGTGCTCAGTTGGCTCTCTCTGCTTCCTGCTTTTCATTCCTGCATCAGCTGGGCTTTCTGGGGACACAGCCCTATCTGCAACTGCACCTTGGTGAAAATCCCTGGCCCTGAAAGGTCTTGGTGGAATGGGATGTTAGCCGTGCCAAGGATGCACTTGGACAGTAATTTTGTGAGCATTTGCTGCAGCTTTCCTCCAAAGCCTACATCTTTCCTGCAGAGCACTGATGGCCACATCAGTACCAATAAATACAACAGGCCAGGGCTTGTTTTCCAGGCAAGCTGCTCGGCTTCTGTTAGTACAACTGGCCCCCTTCTCCTCCTCATCTCAAAACAGGGTGACCCAGTCCATGTTGCTTCATGCTCTAAACTGCTGGGGTAGGTTGGCTTTCAAAATGCTCCTTGGCTCCTCTGGATGCAAGGTGCGAGGAACTGATCTGTAAGTCCAGGCCCGTGGGCACCTGAACATCAGAAAGTCCCAAATTCAGGACTAATTAAGCGGTGTCACTACAGCTGCTCCTGTTGGTGTGAGAGCCCAGGAGACCTTCCTTGCCCAGGCTCTCTGGGAAGCAGCAGCCAAGAGGACACAGTGACCTTTTGTTCTGGGCCGGTCACGGGCCAGAAATTCGGGAGTGAGCTGGAGAAATTCAGGAGTGAGCTCCTGGGTCTGTCAGATCCCAGAGAGGGTGTTATGGTGCTGGAGAGCAAGAGCCCAAACGATGTATCCTCCCGACCATAAGGATTATGAGCTGTTGAAGATTTCAGTTGAAAATGCCTGGAAGATAACTTTCTGCTTCCCTTCTCTTCCTGATGAACACATGGGGCCCTAAATGACAACGATAACTATATATTTTTTGTGTTGTCATGATGTAAATACATGCAAATGCTTTCCTCTCTATGCCTCTGGCATGTCTCCAGTGCTGCCTGGCTGGGGCTTGGTGCTGTTGTTCTAGAGAATTTGGAATCAGCCTTCTTTCCCTTCCAATTTGCTACTTGATTGCTGAGTGCAGCTTTAATCCAGGTTTCCTTTGGAGAAATCCTATATAGGCACTTCTTAAAAGCTGCTTCTGTCGAAGTCTTCTGCAGGCCTGTTTCTGGGAAGTGTCCAGCTGAGTTTTGCAGGCTCAGAACAGGGAGGCATTCCAAGCACTTGCAAATCTAGCTTCTCTACACCTCCTACTCTGTCAGGTACATCTGATTTTGTGGGACTTCTGCTGCTTTGCGTAGCTGAGCTCAATTTTAGCAAATTGGCAAAACTGCTGAATTTCAACAAGCTTGTTTAAAGCAAGATTTTGCATCCTCTGCAGGCCACAGGTGCAGTTGGGCTGGTGTGAAAATTGATGCGTGTAGCTGGTTATTTGTGTAGAGCACCTGGTGTAATTTTGGGCTCGTTGAATTAGAGTGTTTCTGAGATAGCCCATGTTCCTGCTATGGTGAGTTTTTAGAAGCATCGGGTCATTTACAGTGATGCCTTCTTTGTTTTTTCATCTTTCTTTCACCATGCAAGGAGCAGCACAGCTCTCCTTGCTGTAAAGTGGAGCAGGATTTGGGAGTAAGCTGGCCCGGTGTGCCCATACGTCTGTGAGGACCAGCACTGTGGGCAGTGGGATGGCCAGGAGATTCTCAGGCTTTGGCCACCTAAAAAGCACAGCCTGCTTCTTGCCAAGTCACAGCGCTCAGCACAAGGAGAATTATTGACAAGCTAATGGCTTGACGTGATTATCCGAGATGAATGCAGTTATGTTGTATTAGATCTGGGAGGAACCAAAACGTGTCTGTAATAATTTCAATTGCTCTTTCAGTGCTCTGACAGTCACAGTAAATGGGTGAAGGCTTCTGAGCAAGCTCGCTGTATTTCTCCTGGCATCACCAGTGCCACTTAACATCATCATAAAATAATGGCTGCACCCGTATTGCTACCAGCATGCCGCCAACTTGATGGCATGAAATAGGTCAGGATCTCATCCTGTGGTTAGTATTTAATCAATAAACTGGTTAAATTAGTACCCAGATTGATTGGAACAGCTTTTTGTCCAAGACTGCCCACGAGGAAAGGTGGTTTTCCAGGAGAGTTGGCCAAAGTGTGGTGGACCTGGCTTTATTGCCTGCCTTAATATCATGGCCAGGATGGGGCAGGTGCTTTTCAGCGGAAATGTGGAGGTTACTGGCAGAATTAAGTAGTGTGAGTTGTTAATGCACACTTAGTAAAATTAAAAGTTTAGAGAGTTAAATGACCCTGTGTGGCAGAGGGCAGGCATCTGGACTGGTAAAGAGGTGTGAAGTGTGAGCCATTAATTCTGGAAAGGAAGGTCTGAGCCCCAAGGAAGGTGGTTAGAGATAGTGCTTTGGGCACTCCTTGCCAGAGAGACTTTGGGAAGGCACTGAGGGCAGACATGAGCAAGTGCTGCCTGTGCCGGCTCTCTGCTGGGCGTGCTGGGTCATGCGGTGGCAGGAGTGACTGGGCTCAGCAGATGTGAGACCTGGTGGGTGCTGAGGAGACAAGGTACAGACATGCTTCTCTTCCCCTGGTAGCTGGCTTCATAAATCAGTCCTGATAAGCTCATTGCCTTTTGGCTTCCAGCTATGTCCTACCTAAGAGTTCTCTGCTGAACTTGGGACAGCAGCATGTCCCTTGTGGCCAGGCTCCAAAATGTGGTGAGGTGGAGAGCTTGGTGGCAGGGGGTTCCCAGCTGGACAGAGAGCTTGGTTGAGGATGAAGGAAACCATAACTCAGACGGGGGAGCATGGTTTGGGAAAGCTCCTGAGCCAGGAGGTGCCTGCCAATGTGTGATCTTCCCCATGCCTCCAGTCTCTCTGAGGAGCTCAGCACTTCAGCTCTGGGCAAGTGTCCCACGGGCAGGCGATGCCCAGGGCTCTGGCAGGAACACATCGACTGACGCTGGGTGTGCCAGCACAAGCAGCAATGTTCCTGATGGGTGATGCTGGCCTGGAGCCAGTCCAGTGCCTTTGAGAGGGCTGGAAGCCAAGTAGGCGCTGAGCCCGGGGCAGGACTGGAGCTGCCAGCAGAAAGCTAGGAGGCAGCAGTGCCTCCCGTCCCCTACATCCCTGTCATGCATCCTTGCCCTCTGTTTGCTTGGGTTGGCCTTTCCTTGGTTGGACTCTCTTCCTTGTCAGAGAGCCTGTGGTGTCTCCCTGTGATTCATCTCGCTCCATGGCTGGGGGCTTTCCCCACCACGCTCACAGTGAGTCACGTTTCCAGCTTGCCGATGCCATCATCTGAGCCATCAGCAAATAATTGCTAGGAGCTCAAGGGAGAGGACAGGGAATAACATCTGCCAGGCTCCCTGAACATGGTGGAGAGGGCAGACCTTCAGCATCGTTCCCTTCCAGCCAGGGCATGCTCTGCCGGCTCCCACTCCTTCTCTAAGTTCATGGTCAGCGTGTAAAGTAATTTCACAAGTGTCTGTCCCCTGTGTGCCCTTGTGCTTCCTCCTCTTCTTCCTGCTTCCCACGTGTTCTTCCTCAGAAATGGTTCTTTGAGCAGGTTTTAAAGATTGCACTTTTGAGTTGCATAATCTGTGGGACACAGCACGCTGGACAGGTAACCCTGGCTTTCTGTGGCTCCTTCCCATAAGGCTCCCATGTTGCACACATGGTTTTGGTAGGGCAGCAGGCTCAGCTTGGTGCCAGGGCTCAGCTGCACTTGAGGGAGGGGAAGATGGCACTGCAAGCCTTGTTTTCTGCAGGATTGTAGTTGGAGTGTGGACACACATAATGTCTGTGGGACTGCAAATGCTGTGGAAGCTGCTAGAGGTACCCACAGGGCTCTCCTCTTCTCTGTGCGCCTGCTCTGGCTTCTCCTCCTGTCTAGAAAGGAGTGATTTGTTGCACACTGTGGCTCATGGGCATGGACGGATTTAGCCTGGCTGTCAAGGCAGGGATGTCTGCAGCTTGTTCTGGGAGATCTGGGGTCATGTTAGCACTGGTAATTGCTGTTTGTAAGGGTTTGAAGAGTTCTTAAAGAAACCATTGTCCTTTCATAGCTCTCTTCTCCTTAGGGTTCTTACAGAAACCATTGTCCTTTGATAGGTCTCTGCTCCTTCAGCAAGGTGACAGAGCTGCTTTTGATAATCTGACCCTCAAACTTGCATAAACCTCTGCAAAAGGTATTGTTATTGAGGGAAAGGGCTGCGTTCAGTGTCACCAGCTGTGACACACCCAGCTCACTGCACACGAGCCCCAGCACTGTCACCAAGAGGTGCTGCTAGAAGCTTGCTAATGAAGATAACCATCTGCGCTTACCTTTGCATTTTAGAGTAAATTTCTAAGAATAACACAGGTTCTGTGCTCCTGGCTACCTGAGAGGTTGTTGAGAGGAAAAAATGGATTTGAGAGAGGCATGCTGAGGTTTCATTGCTTTCAAGGCTGCAACTCATCTTGGCATCTCCCAGCACTATCTGGTCAGCACAGTGGAGAACTGGACCTGCCCCCTATTCCAATCCCCCGGAGTTTGTATCCCCCCACACCTGTGACATTGCTTTTATTTGGAGGCTTTTTCCTTCTTGTTTACTGCAACATGGAGTTTTCTGGTGTTTTTTAATAAATCAGTGCTTTCATTGATTTTCTGCCATCATGGCAATGTTTTACTCTTGGGATGGAGTGGGTGCAAATGCTCCCTGGTGCTGGTGCTGCATGGGCCTGAGCAGGAGAGATTCAGGCAGCCTTATCCTGGGCAGCCACATCTTCCAGCCAGGCATGAGTGTGTCCAGAGAGGATACCTCACTCTTGCTCTGTGGTTAAAGGGAGAAATAGCTTAGGGAAAGGAGAGCAAAGAGTTAAAAAACTTCACCTGCAGGGGGGCAGGGGACAAGCAATATTTAATATCTGTTTTATGAATGAGAAACTAAGACACAGGGAGACTGAGTGACTTGTCAGACTCCTTCCTAGGGAGACATTCCTGCACAGGGAACCAGGCTGAATTAAAGTCAAACAAAACTGAAGTCAACTTTAAATGCTACTCTATTGTATGGTCCTTTCTGTTCTTGTGCTTCTCTACTGCTCCTCAGAGGCCAAGTACCCCTTGAAGTTGAAGTGTTCTCTGTTTCATCACCTCAGAAGAGGCTCAAAGCCTGGGGCTGCAGCCTTCCAAAAAAAAAAAAAGCCACGTGCCCCAGTTTCTCCACTGCTAAAATTAATTCTTGGTGGTTTTGGCTTGGTGCAGCAGAAGATGTTCCAAGGGATGCTGTACACCAAATAGCTGGGGGGAAGCACAGTGTCAGAGCCTGCCGTGCAGCCTGAGGCAAGGTGAGAAGGGTTTTGTCGCGCAGCTCCGTGGCTGTGAGAACTTGTAAGGGTGTTACAGCATGTTCCTGCCGTGTGCGGGAGCAGAGGAAAAGATAACGTCCGTTTAAAAGGAGAGGCTGCAAAAACTGTTGTGTGAGCTGGTCTGTGAAATGGATCTTGTTTCATTAGGGAGTCCGAGGAAGGGATGTGTCTGTTGTAGGGCACCAGAAGGAACACTGCTGAGGACAAGAGAGGAGCCAAGCACTGTCCCCATCCCAGCAGAGAAGGGCTGTAGTGTGCAGAGCATGATGAAAGCCCTGGAGGTTCCCTGCCTCCTCCTGTCTGCACCTCCTCACCCGACAGGGAGGCTGCACAAGACTGCTGCTTCTCCACATGCCACTGTGGCCATGCATGTGGTCCCTGAATGCTCTGGTATCCCTGTAGATGACGGCTGATGGGGGAAGTGATGTGCTTCAACTGGGATTTTTGGATGGCATGGACTTTCCCCTCTGAAGTGAAGTCTTCCCAGGGCAAAGACTGTAGACAAAGAGTGTAGCCAAATTTGGATGAATTTTCAGAGAGAAATTTGGGTGAGTTTTCCTTCTCAGGCCAGGCTTCCCTGATGGAGAATGAGGATCCCAGTGATTGTTAATCTGTTGCTTGGTTTTCAGCAGTGTTAGTTTAAAATGATGGGGAAAAAATCCCCAACCAAACCAGTTCCCCATGTCATGTGCTTGCCTGTAGAAACTGCTGATCTTTTTCAGCAGAAACTGCAAAAGTCGGCCTGAAGTGTGTATTTACTATGGGAAACTTCAGCAAACATGGTTGAATTTCAGCTTCACTCTCTTAGACAGAAAACAGCCCTACAGTGTTGTTCTTGGATTGCAGTAGTGATATGCATCAGAGAGAGCCTTCTCTTTCTTTTCCTCTCCAAGGCCTCCAGGTTTTTTTTTAGCATTTTGCTCCAATGACAATTTCTTACTTCCTCTTAACATGATGGATGGAACTGGTCTGGACTCCTTCAAACACTCCCTGATCCTTGGGAACTTTGGGGATATGTGCATTTCTCCAGTACTGGAAACACAAAGAGCACATCTCTGCTGACCTCTACATACTTGTTAAGAAATCCACATTATCTAAAAGAAGAGAAATCTAGAGTAATTGTCCAAAGCTGTTGGTGAGTGTGACTCAGAGAGCAGGTCTCCTGGAGCTTTCTATGAAAAAACACTTGTCTTTCTGTGGTTTGAATGGATTAAACTTCAACTCCCAGCTAGCTGATTTTGTGCATTTGTCTCAAGTCAGAGCCTTTGATGTGAGCAAGCTCTTCCCAAGTTCCAGGTCTGAGATGCAGACAAGTCCCCTCCAAACTTGCTTTTTGGATAAGCTAGGGAGAGTTTGTTTTGACCTCTGGGATGTAGGAGTCTGGGAAAGCTGCCTCATGTTCTTGTTGCTTTTTTTTCTGAACTCTTTTCTGTTGCTTCTTTGAAGTGTACAATAAAGCAGCACACGTTCTGTTGGAATGGATTGTATTGGTAGTGATTTCAGCAGTGCCGTGTTTTGAGATAGTCACCTTTCTATTTTGCTGCACATTGCTGAAGACCAACCACATCATCTTCATAGAGTCCTTTCCACTGGATTTTTCCACTTTCCACCTTTTGATGGCTCCAGGACTTTTCTAGGACACATTTCTGCATCTTGCAGATGCAGCTTCTGTTCCTTTTTCCTGTGAGAGGCTGCTTGGCCAATGCCATATAAAATGAACCTGAAATGGGTAGATGCCAGATTCCTGTACACTTGACCTGGATAGCAAGTACGCCTTTTTTTTTTTCCCTAGACCTGCATAAGAATGAGCATTGCTGTGCTCTCCTCACTGGAGTTTCCTGGAAGCACAGTGGCATTCTGTCATCTCTCTGTCTGTCCCTGCTTCATCTGGGGCTCCGCCCGTGAGGTGGATTTCAACCCCTGTTTTCCAACTCCACCTAAAATGTTGGCACTTCTATTACTTGGAAATTTTTTTATAATTCTGTGTAAATCTGTCTAAAGGACATTATTCATGTTGCCTTTAACATGTAGAATTTAGTGAATGGTTTTTAACACCTGCATTAGTTATTGCTGAAATAGGAACTGTGAAGTGAGTGTGATATGAATAATTACCTCTTCTCTCCGGTTACAAACCAGAAACGTTGTTGAGCACCGCCAGCATCTAATGGGCCCCACAGGGCTGGCTTGTTTCTGCTGCACCAAGTGTTTAATGCTGCTGCTCATTCATTCTTTATTAATTGTCTGAATTTCATAATTGCTGATTTAGTTACAGTATTACCAGCCTGCCTTCCTCCGTGTGTCACTGCTCCTCTGCCTGGCTATTCTCATCTGCCTTCTCAACTGGTCTTACTCAAGCTTTTTATGCAACTGGGGGAGCAGCTCTGTGGTTAGCAGTAAAAAAATACAGAAATAAATCCTGTATTTCACAACGTGGGGCGTAAATATCACTGTGTTGTGATTGGGCTCACTTTTCTGAGCTGACACCTTTCTGAAGTGCTGTGTGGGTATCTTCTTAGGGTGCCCCTTGCTTTGTCACCTGCCCTCACAGTGGATTTGGGGTGACTCTGCTCTTCTGCAGTATCAGTCCTGCCAGACCCCCTACACGTGGGTAGGGGTTATCTCAGCTGCCTTGAGACAGAGTCTGTCTTAGAAAGCATTTGGGCAAGAAAACTCATCTTGAACACAGAAATTTTGTTTCCCTTCTCAGGTGGAGGAAGGTGCTGGGCTGTACATTGCCTGCACTGCTCAGTCCTGTGGTTCCCTGGGGCATCGGGACTTTCTGGTGCTAGAAAGGGGCAGGAGTTTATTAGGGATTACTGTAAAGCAGCATGACTAAATTGCTGCAAATGGCAATGCTGCTCTTTAAGCCAAGCTCATTCTAACACATGGGCTCAAACCCGCTGTGGGCTGGATGAACAGAGGCCATTTCCAGGCTCTTTTAGTTTCTTACTTCCTTCAAAGGGCGATTGCACCAAACAGCTTGTGCACTCACTGCCTGCATAGGTCGAACCAATGCATGTCTAATTAGAAATACCACAAATTCCAGTCAGATGTGGGGTTTCCAAGGAATGGGCTTCTGCTTCTTCTAGCAACAGGTGGCAGATATTAAAACGTGTACAGCTCAATTTTTGTCTTCTCCCTCCCGGGCTGTGAAAAGCAGTGCGAGAGCAGTGCCCGCAGATGCACACAGAGCCTGTCCTTGTTTTCCTTAACTGAAGGAAGTAGCTCAAAGCCTGGTTGTTATTTTTGTAACCAGTTCGACCAGTATCCCACACGCACCTACTCGCCAGTTAATTTGCACTCTCTCTTGGCCATCGGAGATGGCAGCATGTGAAGGCAGGGGGGAGCTTGCCACCTCCCACACAGGTCCAGTCTGTGCTGTTATCACTTGCTTGGATCTCTGAAAGGAGTTTAGACATGTTTTCAAGGCTGGAGGCTGGCGTGTTGCATGGTCCACCAACCTTCATGACCGGCTGAGAGGTGCCACTTTTCCCAGCCCCTGAGCTCCCACCTGGAGCCATCGCTGTGTGTGCCCGAGCTGGAGGAGAAATTATATGGCTTTCTTTTGTAATGTTGGTATTAGTCAAGCCCCAGTGAAGTGAACAGTACCTCTTGCACAGGGACCTTGTTGGCTTTGATGAGCTGCTGGTGGAACTGAGGGATGTTGCTGCGAACTGTGTTCCTGCTCCACCACCTGCATCCCTCATGTGCACTGTGCTGCATCCCCTGGCACGCGGAGTGGCTGCAAGCTGCGGATGTGTCTCAAGTCTCCTTTGAACCTCTGATTTTCAGATGTTTTAAAAAAAACAAACAAAACCACAGGGAAGTATGGAACCCCTAAGGATTTCTTGTAAGGGAGGTAAATAATCTTGGAAATAGAAGGCTGGAAAAGAGGAGGTAAGAATAGGTTGTTACTTGGAGGAACTTTCTTCATTTAACCCTATGACTGATATTGATATTTAATTTTTACCAGTTCTGATTTCTCTGAGATTCCTGTGAAACTGCTTTGACTGCAGATGGCTTGTATATGTGTCCCAGTTTGCCACCTCAACTTGTGAAACTCGGAGGTAGTGAGAGGAAGTGGATGGAGGCAGCTATCTGGTAGGAAATAGCAAACCGAGCAGAAGGCATTTATTCTGAAGTATTCAATGTTATCGGAAAACATATTTTGTGTAATAAATGGGTGTGCTGTGATCCTGGGATGGTTTCAAAGCAGCAACCTTAACTCTGCTGTGCTGCTCGAACAACATGGGTATTTTTAGACTGATTCCCATTTATACCCATCAGTACTTGCAACCGTTACAGACGGTTACCAAAATTAAACCTGAAGTTGGATGGGAAAATAGGCACTGACCTTGTCAGTGCAAACCAAAATCATATCTATTTCAGACAAACGCATGTACCTCAGAGCCGCATTTCCCATATGTGCAAATGCAAACTCCAAGGAACCGTGGAAGAGTTTTAAAAAGAATCATTAAGCACAAGAACAAGCATCCAATACTTCATTATTCCTTCTCTTTTTAAAAATACCGTGCTCTTTAAGTCCAGCTATTGGCAAAACCACAAGCAATGGTGTGTAGACAGGTAGATAGGGGAAATTTAATCCTGAGGAGCAGCTTACACCTGAGATAGCGGGATGGCAGAGGTCTCCAGCATGTTCGCCCGTGCCATGCCGGCAGTTTGCCAATGGAGCTGGTGGGAACCTTGATCCTGCCCCCAGATATCTTCATGATTCTGTGCCCCACAGTGGGAGTCATCCCTGCTTCAACTGCAAGTGCTGTGGGCTAGTTTTATTGCAGATTTTGGCAACAGGAACAGGGAGCACAAGCAAAGTGACAACACCAAAGAGATCCCCAAATCACCCTGCTCTCCTTGTCTCTTTTTCTCCCAGCCCTGAGGGGGAACAGGAAGGTGCTGCTGGCATCCCATGGGCAAGTACCCTGCTCGTGTGTGGATCATGGGCACAGTCATGGCCAGGCATGTACTTTCAGCTGCACACAAGAATTGGGGTGGTAAAGCCTCCGCACCAGAGCTGTGATGGGATTGCATGCCCATGCTAAAGGATATGGAGACACAGGCAGCAGCACAGCACTTTGGTAGGGTGGCTTAAGGCAGTCTTTTAAAAATGGGTTTTAGTCCATATATTGCTGATGACGTTAGTAGGCTGAGCAGGTATTCCAGTATGATCCCCTCTAGCAAGCCTGAGTCCCCTAAGGGCATAAAGTGCAGCCCAGAGTAGTGGACTGTCAGATGTTTTGAAGCCTTGTCCAGAAATGCCTCTTGGATGAAGCTGATTGCTCTTCTGAGAGGTGTCCTGCTTTCCAGCCACTTTATTCCCTGACATCTGCTGCTGCCCCAGTAGAGCTGAAGGGAGCCTCGGACCAGGGCAGGCTAGCAGGTGCATTTCTCTTTTCAGGGCAGCAGCCCACAGTGGAAGGGAGTGATGCTCCATGCCTGGGGACCCTGCTGGCAGGATCCTGGCTCTCTGCTGCCCTGCCCTTTTGACAGCGGGGCTCTAGGGAGAGGCCGTGCTGCCTCCACTCCCTGCCGTGTGGCAGACTGTGCCCAGCTGTCTTCTGGACACCACCCGATGTTCCCAGACCTATGTAGCTTAGATGGCTGGGGACTCTTCTGATCTGCAAGGCTGCTCCTGGCCAGGTGGCATCTGTTTGCTAATGTGCCAAAGCTGTATTTAAATCATTCCCTTCTCCTCTGCAGTGCTCTCCTCTTTCAGAAGCAGTTGTGTTTGGTGCATCGCGTATGCACCCACCAGTCCCAGCACACAGCACCTGCACTGGGCAAGCTGGGTGCAGTGTGTGCCTTACTGACATGTGGCCTTTCCCAGCCTTCTGGCCCAAGGAATTGTTGGTTCACAGGCCAGACAGGCACGGTGTGGTCCTGTGTTTGCTGTGCTGCCCACCTTGGTGTGTGCAGCCCCTCCAGCACTGGAAGTCACGCTTCTCCTCCAGTTAGCAAGCCACCAGAAGGAAAAAGAAGAGATGAGGTATTCTGGCTGCAGTCTGCTCCTGGTGCTTTGGCAGGACCCCAGGGCTGAGCTCTGGGTGTTGATTACACCACAAAGGGCTAGCAGAAAGCCAGTGCTGCATTCCTTTTCCTCCAGCTTTCTGTGCCCATCCCCGAGGCAGCTTGGCACGCCTGTCCAGGAAAAAAAGGCTTGTCCCTCAGAGGTTCCTGTTCCCGCACAGCCCACAGGTGGTTTCTGAGTCATTCAAGGGCACTGGTGTTGGTGCCATTTCTTTGTGTGGTTCAGTAAAGTGAAATCCTTGTCCCCTGCACAGCGCTGCTGTTCGCCATTCCTCACAATTACAGCTATTAGGATCCCAGCAAGGCTTCTCAGGCTTCCCTCCTGTGGGTTACGCCTGAGCTCCTGTACATTTCTGAGATTTACTGTCATTCCCCGTGTTTTCAGCAGCACAAATTGCAAGGTATGGGGTTTCCCCCAAGTTGTTAATTCTTGGTGCCGTGGAACCTGTGCTGATTGAACTCGAGCTCAGCTGTCATTCTGTAATAAGTTAATTCTTCAACAAGAGCACAGCGCTGCTCCTCCCCCGAAGTGCTGGGAAAGCCGTTGCTAGTCTGCCACTCTGTCATTAGCCTGAGCTGACCTTGGGTTAAAGTCTAACTCCGAAAGTATTTTATGAGGTGCTGTGCCAGCCAGCTGCGAGGAGGAGCCGCAGGGGCTGCCAGGGGAGGCGGGCACTGGCTGTGGGAGCTGCGGGGGCATCACCACGGTTAGAAGACCTCAGGGTGCTCACAGTTCAGAGTCCTGGCCAGCCAGCCCTTTGCGTTTGACAAAGGTGGCTCTGGGGGATCCAGCATTGCTCACAGTTTTGTGTGCCTCTTGAGTAAACACAGATAAATATTGCTTTCTGGCAGAATTACATCCCCTTCAATGCTTTTTCTTATAGCAAAGTAGCAATGAGTTTTGTGGGAATTGCCTTTTCCCTATTAATTGAGTTCTCAGACCATTGCTCTTTCCCAGAAAAAGCTTGTAACTTTGGGGTTTGTTTAAACATGGGGATAGAGGATGGAAGGGGGTGGGACAATTCAAAGCACTTAGAGCAACTTCCATTAAAAAAATATTCTGTTTATTTGCGTTCTGCTGGCACAGTCTGACATATAGCCTTTCTGGTGCCTTCCCTCACTGATGAATAGTGCTAGTGGGCAGATTTAAAACTGTACCCACGGCTGTTTAGATGGGCTGGGATTAAGTGAGGGCATTTTTATTCAGGTTAACATTTTTCAGATGCTTGTGAATGTGGGGGGATGATGAATCTAGAAAGATATCATCTCTCCTCTTTAGTGTCTGATCTGCCTAACCTAGTGTGCACCGCGTGGTTGCAAGTTTTCTTACACTTCTGCTTTGTGGAAGTACCACAACAGGGGTGGATAGCATCTTTCTAGGGATGCTGAGTTTTCCCTTCTTTTCACACATACCCATCACACTCAGATTCATACATAATTTTACTCTAAGCTGACAAGGTTACATGCACTCTCTGTTAAGCAACATATGTTACTCAGTTCTCCAGAAAGGGCAATTTTAATATTCTGCCGGTAGGAATGTGTTGCACAATGATGCATACACCAGCTGGCTTCTTTTTCTTCTGAAGTTATTTAAATACTGAACTCCACATAAAAGACAGATGTTGAGAATAGACTCCCACAAAACTGAGGTCAATGGTAAGGCTTTCATGCTCTGATGGAGATGTTTCTTTTCCAGATGAAAAGATGAATGTGTTTTTTGTGGGCAGTATAATATTAAGGGATGATCTGTATTCACTTCTTAGCTGGTTGGGTTTTATGGGTGATCTTATACTTCTTTCTCATTACTGAGACTACCTTTGCTTTTCTTCTCAAATAGTTTTGGGGTTTTTTACCTGATGCATCTCAAATACCCATTTTTAGTCTTTGCTCACAACTTTTAGTACAGTTCTTAGAGCTTCAGTTGAAGACTAGCTGTGAAGCTATGAAAGTCCAGGAACAGACAGTTTCTCTGTTGCTTTTTCCATTTTCTGTGTGTTTCCCTGAGATTAATTCTTCTCTGTCTTCTGGGATCGCCACATTTCTATAGCCAAGAATTAATATAATTAACCCAAGCTTGCACTATTATTACAGATACTTAAAGATCCAGAATCATGCCCAGGATGGGCAAATTACCTGGGCTGAAGGCTAAGAAAGCTCTTCTGACTGTTACACCGTTTAGTCATTTATAAGTAATACAGTGAAATGCTACATGGTGTGAAACACAAGGGGATCATGGGAAAGCTGCACAAATCCTCTTTCCTTTCTTGATCCCAAGCTGGATAATTATTTCTGTATCACTTCTTTATTAAGCCGTAGGCTGGGATTCAGCTCTCCAAGATGGAGCTATTGGTAGCTGAGCTTATCGTGTAAAATTCTTTTCATGTTTTTTTTTCTCCTGAAGGAGTCACCACAAAGCAGAATGCAGTGCCCAGGGAGTGCGGGGTGAATCGCTGTCACCCACCTCCCTTCATCAGATTACAGGAACACTCCTATTGCTCCTGGTGTAATGAATAGCAAAGCTTCCCCTTGAGCATCACCATCCCCTCCTGGCAGTGGAGTGGGTCCTGTGCTGGTGGCTTTGACAAACCCCCTTTTGCTTTACTGCATGCAGGCAGTTTTGTACTGGCTCAGAGAAAAGCTTCTTAGCAGCAATGCTGTGGGTTTTAGCACATCTTTGGGGATGCAGGATGTATCCCCAGCAAGGGTTGTATGGCAGTGGTCCAGTGTTTCTGAAAACATGTGTGTTTTCTTTTCCTGAGGGTCAAGCAGTGCCTGCTTGTTTTGGATGCCGCAGCAGTGGCTGTGCAGATCATCTCATAGTCCCTTTTGTGGCATTTCCAACCGTGTCATCACCTCTGCTTTCCTCCCAGCAGCAGGAAAAGCTAAAACCCTAATGCTTTTCATCCCTCTTAAGCTTTATTTTCAGCAGAAGGAGGGAAGTTGACAAACATGGGCAGACACGCAGATGTCTGTGCCTGGGGTACATACAGTTGTAGTGAAGAATAACTCCAAGCCAGGGAGGTCCCGATCTGTCATACAGAGAGGTTTTTCCACGGCCCTGTTAACTAAAGGGGCTTGCAGGGCAGGTATTAGCAAGGGCAGGTCCTGTCCATGTGCACCATGTTGGTGAGACCGTCTGAAACATCCAGTAGTCTTCAGATCAAAAATACCATGCTGGCATCTGTAGCCTGCTAGTGGGAAGGGCTTGCCATGGCTTTGGAGAAATCCAAGGAGGTAGCGTAGGGCTAGGTACTCTTCCCAGGCTGGAGACAGTGCATGTGTAGGCAGGGCACCCAGCCCAGCCTTGAGCACTACTCCTGGCTGGTGCCTGGGGCTGGCTGTCACCATCAGCCACTGCCTTCCTGGGAGCTGCAGGGGCTTGCTGGGTAGGGCAAGGGCATGTGGTAGCCGTGCCTTCTTCCTGCCTTAACCAGCGAGCAGCACCAAGCACAGCCAGGCATTGAGCGGGGCTGGTCGTGGCACCTGCTGTCACTGCTAACAGGAACTGCTGCCCCGTGAGATGGTGCAGATTCTGCCCTGCACAGCCTTGGGTTCATCCCTTACAGTCTCTGCAGCTTAGATCTCACTTAGAGGAACTGTGCAGAGCTAATGCTCCCCTAAACCAAATTAGAAAGCCCCTCAAGATCAGCAGCACATCTCCTGGCCTGTGGGACTCAGCTTGCCTTCCCTGCACAGCTCCGGGATGCAGGAGGCGACTCGGCTGAATTGCTGTCTTATTGAATCCTCTTCCTTGCTAATTTATTATTAAGTGACGGTTAGTGTTTCATTAGAGCCCCAGTGGGCATGAGTTCATTAGCGTTTTATTGGCTAGAGCTGTGCTTCCGTGCGTGGGAAGCGTATCCCAGAGAGCCTCTGGGCTCATTGGAGTGTCTGCACTAATGAGCTCTGGATGGGGCGGGATGGACAACAGCTCTCTAATCGCATGGCTCAGGCTTTCAAAGAAGCTTGGCTCTCACTTCGGTGTCAGGATAAATACACGGATTTGTGGAAGGGCTTAACAAATCTGGCTGGTTGACCCTTTTGAGAATTTGACTTCTTTGCTTCTGTTGGTCCTTGCTGGAGTTTTGCCATGAGCCATTGGCACAAGGGGACTTTGGCTTTAGTGCGGCAGAGGCACACACACAACACCTTCCCCCACAGCATTCCCCTCTGCCAGGCTTGGGGCGAGCCTGGGCAGAATCCCTTGCCTGCAGCCAGGGATTCCAGAAGCCTCTCCAAGGAGCTCTGTGTTTATTCTGTCCCTGAAACATGCCAGGGCTGGGTAAGATCTTTGCTGAAACCTCCTGGCCTGTCTGCATTGTTGTCCTGGAGCTGTTACTCACCCAAAAAACAGGCTAAAAATAGTCTGTTTAAGCCTGGGATATTTTTCAGGGTTGATGTCTCTTCCAAGCCCACATTAATTAGCACTTGGGGTAACCCAAAATAGAAACCCCAGGGCACGAGCATCTCGGAAATGCAACTTGATGTTTATAATCAATGATTGTTAGGACCAATAAATCGGGCTGCAGTGCCCCAAGGTGCCGTGCAGTCAGCCTGAATGCTGCAAAGAGCATCCAGCTCAGCCCTTGGCTCCTGGAAAAATCACAGAGCTTCAGAAGGGGCTAGGATAATTACTCCAAGGTAGTCTGGCCAGAGCTTATCTTCTCAGGACTGAATCAAGACATTTCTCTAGTGTTTGGTACCAGGCATCTGATCGGCACTGGTCTGCTGTCTTAGCAAGGCACAGAGAAGGGGCTTTTGAATGCAGTTTCACCTCTGCTAGTAATGATAGGAAGGGAGATATGAGGGGTGGGACCTGGAAACCCACACTAGTGGGTGCTTTGTTGAGGGAGCCTGGTCAGACTCTTCTCCATGAGGAATTAGCTGTGCAAGCAGCATATGGGTATGTGCTGGGGGTTTTGAGGCTGGCTGTAGCCATTCCTCTCTACTCAACGGTGGTGAGGCCACACCTTGAGTGCTGCATCCAGTTCTGAGCCCCTCAGTTCAGGAAGGATATTGAGGTGCTGGAGCAGGTCCAGAGAAAAGCAACGAGGCTGGTGAAGGGACTTGAGCACAAATCCTATGAGGAGAGGCTGAGGGAGCTGAGGTTGTTTAGCCTGGAGAAGAGAAGGCTCAAGGGAGACCTCATCCCTCTCTACAACTACCTGAAAGCAGGTTGTGGCCAGGTGGGGGTTGGTCTCTTCTCCCAGGGAACCAGCAGTAGGGCAAGAGGGCACAATATTAAGCTCTTCCAGGGGAGGTTTAGGTTGGATATTATGAAGAAAATTTTTACAGAGAGAGTGATCAGACATTGGAATGGGCTGCCCAGGGAGGTGGTGGATTCACCATCCCTGGAGGTTTTTAAGATGAGACATCAGTGCCATGGTCTGGTAACCACAGCGTTGTTGCATCAAGGGTTGGACTTGATGATCTTGGAGGTCTTTTCCAACCCGGTTGATTCTATGATTCTGTGGTGGAAGCCTGAGCTCTGCTTTCTCCAGCCCATCACCATGGCTTCAGCCCCGGAGTTTGTGGGCTCGCCTGGTCTGGGCATGGGGGAGGGCAGAGCTGCATTTCCCGCACTGTCTTCCAAGCCATCTGAATCTCCCGTCCCCATCGGCGATTTTAAAATGGCTTTGAGGAATTGTGCTTTCGGGTCTTTTATCATTTGATCACAGGTCAGGGCCAGCAGCTTTTCCTGCCTGCTGGCTCTGGCTGCCAGAGTTAATACATCATGTGGTGCTGGAAATGTCATGGCGAGGCTCAGTGCGGGCTGGAGGCAGAGCACAGTGCTGGGCATCTGCCCTGTGCTCCCTCTGCAGAGGCACTGCCGAAATAAGGAGAGGATGAATTAAATTCCACTTCCTTTGGCAGGCTAGGTGCAGGATGCAGGGCTTTTCTGGGCACAGAGGATCTGTCCCCATGGCTGTGCACAGCACTCTGCACATGGGACCAGCACATCGGGTACCTGATGTGGGTGCACCTGTGGCAGACAGGTTATGGGACTCCTCAAAAGTCCCACAGCAGGAGGTTGCTCAGCCTAAATGGCTTATTTAGCCTATTCCCCTGCCAGCCTTCTAAATGTAAGTAAGACTCTAAATGCCAAAGTGGATGGATTTTTGGGAAATCCAATTCTCTCTCCAGGCCAGACCAGAGCTTTGTGTTTAGCCACTGATCTTTGGAAGTTCCTGTTGGGATTTTTTCCTGTCCAATGACTTCTAATTGAAGTGGGTGATTGCATTATCCCATATCCCCTGGAGAGGTTCACAGAGTCCTCAGCAATCATCATCATTTTTATACCGAGCCCAAAAATACTCCACTCTAAATACCATTACTCTTACCAGAGCTCAGCAATGGCCACAAGCCAGCGGGGCAAATGCGGCCAGGCTGTGGATCCCTGGGAGCTGGCAGGGCCAGGGAGGTGGCAATCCCTCTGTGGGGAGGCTCAGCCCTTTGGAGGGTCAGAGTGAGTGCCTTTGAAACAAGCTACCATTCCCAGCAGCATCCTGGGGCTGGATTGCTTCGGTGTGTCCTCCTGCTGGGCACGGGAACACTGCAGGGCAAAAAGATCCCTTGTCCTGTCCTAGCATGGATGTGCATGTTGATGCAGGCATGTGAGATCAGGAAAACCTGTTCCTGTACTTCTTGCCCCTTCCTCTCGCAGCCTCTTCAGTCCTCCCTGAGACTGTCCTGGCACAGAAAGGCTAATTCAAGTGTTTTCTTCCACCTTCTGCAGTACGAGTTTAAAGCCAAGAATATCAAGAAGAAGAAAGTGAATCTCATTGTGTCAGTGGATGGTGTGAAGGTCATTCTGAAGAAGAAGAAGAAGGTAGGCAGCACTGGTCCCTGGGGCAGCAGTGCCTTGACAGCAGGAGCTCTCCCTTCCCGGTGCAGGGACCTGCAGCATCCTTGAACTTCTGGGAAAATCTGGTGGGCTGGGAGACGGAAAGGTGGGCTGAGATCAGCCATGGGTGGACCATGTTCCCACAGCGTGGCTGAGGTTGTCCTGATGTGGGTGTTTGCGGGGCCCCGTGGCAGATGATGTGGGACGTGGCTGATCTCCAGCAGGACCAAACCCCTCGTTCCATGGGAGCAGCAATAGACAAGAGCTTCCCAAGTCTGTCCCTGGACTGTCTCTGTTCTGTCCTTGTTCTCAAGGGCAGCATCTGACGTACTCATTTTCAGCTTCTTTCGTTGCAGAAAAAAGAATGGGCCTGGGATGAGAACAAAATGCTTGTCATGCACGACCCCATCTACAGGTAAACCTGATGGGTGAGGGGATGGAGGCTCTCTGCCATGCCACTTACACCACACTGGCACTGTGCTGGGGACTGACCATGGAGAGCCACCACTATCCCTGCAGAGGGCAGCTCCCCTGGCTTGCGGTGCTCTCCAAAGTCCCCAGCTCTCTTCCTCCATGTTGTTGCCAAAAGCAAGAGCATGAGGTGTCTGTCCCAGTGAGGCGGAACGGGGTCGAGACAGGGCCCCAGGCATGCTGGGGAGGGGGCAGCAGGCACCCAGGCAAGAAGGCTGACTCTCTGATCAGGCAAGGAGTGAGGTTTGCTCTCCTCCATCCCTGGAGGGCTCCTGGGCCACTGGCTCTGTCCCTGAGGGCTGAGCAGAGAAGTCCCATGCTGCCTTTGCAAAACACTTGATGCTGCTGAATCAGCAGGCTCATTTTCCCAGCCGAGGCAAAACCAGTTCCAAAAAAAATTCTGATGGGCTTTAGCAGGGATGTGCTGCAGAGGCTGGGCATCTGCCAGCACTCTGTGCCCTGAGAAGCGCTGGCTGTGGCCTTGGCAGTCTCCTGGGCATGTAGGTAATGTGTATGATGATATCTTCCCTTCCTTTGTGTCCTTGCAGAATATTCTATGTGTCTCATGACTCGCAGGACCTAAAGATCTTCAGCTACATTGCCAGGGATGGGTCTAGCAACATCTTCAGGTGCAACGTCTTCAAATCCAAGAAGAAGGTAAAGGTGCTGGGGTGCTCATCCTGCCATGGTGTGGTCTCGGTGGAGCAGCTGGGGCAGGATCCGGTGGCACTGCATTGCAAGTGGCAGCCCAGGGCACACCGGGGTTCTGAGCTCTGGTGCCCCAGACCATGTGGCAGCACACAGAGATCCCTGAGAGCTGCACCAGGCTGGGGGGTCACCAGGCAGGGGTGGCCCAGCTGAAGTTACATCCCTCCTCTCCTCACCTGCCGCAGAGCCAAGCCATGCGCATCGTGCGGACTGTGGGACAGGCGTTCGAGGTCTGCCACAAGCTGAGCCTGCAGCACACCCAGCAAAATGCAGACGGGCAGGAGGATGGAGACAGTGAGAGGAACGGAGATGACCTGGATGTCCCAGGTATTTCGGAAAAGCGGAGGTGGGGGTGGCGTTGGGGTCCTGGAGCCTGGCAGACACATTCTACAGAAACACTCTTCCCATACCACTCCTTGCTGGCTGACACCTGTGGGGAATAGATTTGCACAGCAATCTGGCCTGTGGCGCCTCTGGCTCAAGCTGGGATCTTGCCCAGCAAGGAGCCTTTGCTAGGTGTTAGCCCTCATCCTCGCAGACATCCCCCTTGCTGGGAGCCCATTAGCAGCGCCCGGGACTCTGCTGGGCGCCAGAGTACTCTCCGTGCTTGGCTGCACACACTGCAAACATTCCCTCGCTGCTTCTGCAGCAGAAACCTCAAGCACAGACCTGCCCTGTGGCCTGAGGCGCGCCTGGGGCTGGGGCTCTCTGCAATTCCCTGAATGCACTAATCCATGTTTGTGGTCTTACATTGAGCTGCCAGGTCTGCAGGCAGCCTGTGGACTCTATTCCTTCTCAGCCCCATGGGTAGAGGGTGCAGGAACGAGTGCTCCTGGCTGAGGGGGCTGTTGGTCCAGCCCCATCACCCAAGCTCTGTGGGGCCCCAGGGAGCTGCCCTGCTCCTTGGTGCCTGTGCCTGCACTGGAGGGGGAGGCAGATGTTTTGCAAGAGGTCAGTCAAATCCCCCTCTAGTGCCTACTGGGACACTGATGGGTCCTGCTGCCTGCTTGTGTGTGGATTGTCTGCCCTGCCATCACATGTTGGGGGCCAGTTCCCCCCATCACAATAGGAGCAGCCTGGGCTGGGCTGTGGTTTCCTGCTTGCCTCTGTGACCAGTGCTGTCGTGATGACCTAATCATTGGGCTGTCCTGGACCGGTCATTGTTTGGTTTTCCTCCACACAATGTCCTGGCCATGATATGCAGTTCCCTGGAGAATTCTAAGCATCTGTTTTTTGTTTTTCTTTCCCATAATCTCTTGTTTACCTTTCTTTATCTGTGTTTTCTGCTCTTGGTGGCCCATTTGTCCAACCTCAGGGGTTTTGGCTGCTGTTTCCCAGGTTTGGTGTGCTAGGGCTGGGTGTGTTTTTTGCTGCAACCCCCAT
This sequence comes from Cephalopterus ornatus, assembly GCA_013396775.1. NCBI lineage: Eukaryota > Metazoa > Chordata > Aves > Passeriformes > Cotingidae > Cephalopterus > Cephalopterus ornatus. The sequence goes on from VZRE01000627.1 coordinate 1,375,162, forward strand.
CCCAAGCAGCAGCAGGAAGAGCAGCTGTGTCTCTGTGTACCTGCTTCCCCCCAGAGCTGGAGGGTGGGTGGCATGGGGGTGGTGGGGACTGAACTGTGGGCATCGCTCACTATGCTCGGAGTGCACCATAGCAAGCTCCTGCTCCAAGCAGACTGTGCTCTGCTCTGACACTGCTCCCACAGCCTGCCGCCTCTCCGGTGTGGAGAGGGCAGCTGCCTCAGCGGAAGAGACAGACATTGACGCCGTGGAGCTGCCCCTGCCTGGAGCCGACATCCTGGACTTCAGCCGTGGCGTGACCGACCTCGACGCCGTGGGCAAGGAGGTGGGTGGCTACACCAATGCCAGGGTGCCTGGGTCCCTGCCCCCCACTCTTGGGGCACTGCATGGCCCCAGCCCCATGGCTCTGATGTGCATCCCGAGGGCCCAGGGATCGGGAGGGGTTCAGGAGCATTCCCCAGCTCCCAGATCAAAGCCATCTGCTGCTGCAGGGCTGCCCTTTGGCTTGGGGCCGAGGGCGCTCCTGGAGAGTGCTGTGATGAGGCTCAGCTATGTGCAGCCACACGGAAAGCGTTTGGGGCAGAGCTGATAGGGATTTTTTTCCACCAAAAAAACAAAGGATTTTTTTGATACAGTGGAAATTCCCATTGGAAGCGCCAGCCTTTTCGGGAATTTTCTACAGAAGTATTTGGGTTGTTGTTGAAACTGAAAAAATACTGTCTTCAAAGTTTGTCAGCACCCCCAGCAAAGTGTGAATGCAGTTGCTTCTTTCATGGGTATTTTGTGGGGCTGCTCTCTTCCGCAGCCTGTGTGTGCCTGGTGGCTGGCTGAGGTGAGTGGCATGGGATCACACTTTCCACATTGGTGTTTTGCAGGGCTGCCTCCACTCTGAAGATATCCTGACAGCGTCACCCAAGATGCTGCTGCCCTCATCTGCCCAGCTGCCCGACCTGGGAACACCCCTCTCTGCCCACCACCAGATGCAGCTTCTCCAGCAGCTCCTGCAGCAGCAGCAGCAGCAGACACAAGTGGCTGTGGCACAGGTTCTCCCCTCCACTCTTTCCTGGGGGCAGCAACAGGGCTGGGGCACACTGAGCCCCTTGGTGCCACCAAGGGGAGTGGCACCTGGAGACAGTGTTGAAGGCAGGCTGGTCTGTGGGGAGCTCCACGCAGAAATGTTCAGGTGGCAACTGTGGGAGAAACTGTGCCTCAGAGGATGGGATGTGCAGCAAGGGGACAGGAGTGGCAATTTGCCCTGGCCCCATCATGAAAGATGAGGTGCTTAGATGTGCGTGCCACCAGGTTTCTTGGGCGTTCAGCCCCTGTCTGCTTGCCGGTACCTGGCCTCAGTGTTCGCCCTGAATGACTGCTGTCTGGGCTCTGTGTCTGGCAGCACACTCTCCATGCAGCTATTTCTCATTTAAGCAGCTTTGGCTGCTTTATTCAGCTCATTACCTGAGCTTTACTTGTTCGCTGACCCCTTGCAGAGCTTTCTGCAATTGCTCAACTTTCTTCCTGACCTGGTCCGAGCAATGGGCTCCAGCAGCCTTTTTGTGCTGTCTCATGGCTTTCCTCCTCTCGCATCAGTAAATCAGTATTTTGGCTGAGCTGCTGCCCCAGAGCCCACGTGCCTTCTGGGGTCACAGGCTGCGAAGTTGCTTTCCCCTCTGGAAGAGGGACCTGCATCCCTGGGCGATCCTTTGTGTCTGCCCAAGTACAATGTTGCCTGCAATCCAAAAGGGCTCTGTGGTGCCTGCTCAGAGTGTAAAATATTGCACCCCTTGCCCTTGTGACCGATAATTTGGTCAGTGCTGCCCCCCTCTGCCTCGAGCTTTGCCATCAGAGAGGCCCAGGGACCATGACTGAGTGTGCCCTGGTGTGACACTGCCACCTGCCCGCACGCTCCCCATATCTGTGGTACCCGCAAGGAGTGGCTGCGTCATCACACCACTGGGTGGGATGCTGGTGAGCCCTGGTAGATGAGTGGTGGTGGCCAGAGTCGAAGCCTTCAGCCCTTGAGCAGCATGTCCCCACGCTCACTCCCTCTCGGCTGTCCTACAGGTGCACCTGCTGAAGGACCAGCTGGCAGCAGAGGCAGCAGCACGGCTGGAGGCCCAGGCTCGTGTGCACCAGCTCCTGCTCCAGAACAAGGACTTGCTGCAGCACATCTCGCTCCTGGTCAAACAGGTGCAGGAGCTGGAGCTGAAACTGGCAGGGAACACAACGAGTAAGCGCTCCCGTCCCTTCTTCTCCCCTCACTTCTAGCCAGGGCTGTGGGACACATGCACGTGGGTGTTTCTCTTGGGTTTTTTTGTGCATTTCCATTCGTTTTGTTTAGAGGGATATTTGTGCCCTTCTGGCCAGGCTTGTGCATGTGCAGCAGGGTGCTTGCGTGCCATGTGGGATGGGGCTTGGGGAGGGCGGTATGGATAGGTACTTACCTACCTCCATCAGCTGTATGTTGCCTTTCCTCAGTGGCTGCATGCTCTAAGCCAGCTCCATACCTGCCCAAGAGCCCCTCCTTGACCTTCCTCTCCAGCAGATGAGGCCATCAGCTCCCTGCAGGAGCTGGGGTAGGAGACAGTTAACGTTTTGTCCTGCAGAACTGACACTTTGTTGGTCAGCAGCAGTATCACCAAATAAGCCGCTCTAAACAGTGGCAGTAGGGAGGTTGGTAGCCAAATGGCCCCAGCCTGTCCTCCTCTGGGCAGTGTGCAGCCAGCCATGGTAGCCAGGGGACGCCAAGGCAAGCTGGGCCTCTCAGCCGTGCCCTTCTCTTGCAGCAGGCTCCCAGGACAGTCTGCTGGAGATCACCTTCCGCTCCAACGTCCTCCCTGTCCTCTGCGACCCGATCACCCCGCAGCCCGAGGACACCCACCCTCCGCCGCTGGGCCCCAGCTCAGCTTTCCCCAGCACCCTGGGCAGTCCCATAGGTAGGAACGACTGTCTGGTGAAGCTGGAGTGCTACCGCTTTCTGCCGGACTCAGGGCCACCTGCCCCAGAGCCACCGCTGGGCAGCCTGGAGCTCATCAAGTTCCGCGAGTCGGGCATCGCCTCCGAGTACGAGTCCAACACGGATGAGAGCGAGGAGCATGACTCCTGGTCCCAGGAGGAACCACCGCGCCTGCTCCATGTCCAGCCCAGGCAGGACCTGGGTGACAGCCTGGAGGACGAGATCGCGGTGTAGGGGGGTCAGCAGGAGGTGGTGCGGAGCAGCCAGGACCTGCCAGAGCTGGGACAGACCCTGGCCATAGCCCAGTGGCCCTGGCAGGGATGGGACAGCCCGGAGGGAGGGGGGTGGAGGGGGGAGTGTGAGGCTTCCAGCACCCAGTCAGGAGGTGTGCAGAGGTGAGGATGGAGTCATGCCGAGGGGGTGTGCCGGATGTGCTGTGCTCCAGCATACATGGGCTTGTGTGCTGAGCTGGAGCATCCCTGCTTCTCAGGTGACAGTGAGCTGACAGCTCCTTGTGCTCCCCCCTGGCCTCTACCCCCCACCCCACCCCAACTGTGTGTCCAGGTGAGGCAGAAGCAAGGGGACTTCCTGCTCGATTAGCCCCTGCTGCTGCTGGGGAAGCAGTGAAGGAGAGGAAGGATTTTTCTGAGGGAATAAGAGAGGCGATGCAGGGCAGGTAGCAGGGGCACGAGGAACCGAGGGGAAAGTGCTGGGGTGGTGAGCAAGGACACAGTGGCTGGCAGGTGGTCTGGCTCTCTGTGTGGTGGACAGGGTGGAAGACAAGGATAGGGTCATGCTACGTTAGGGTTGGTGACAGTGCACTGTTGCAGTGGGTCTGTGAGTGAGAGGTGAGGCATGGAGAGACAGTGGGGACAAGCCTGGAAAAGAGTTGAAGGGGTAAGATGAGGTTGCGCAGGCTGGCCAGGTGCAGGCAGTTCCTGCAGGGTGATGTGGCACTTCCAGGACAGTGTTTGTCCCTGCCTGAGGCAGGTGGAGGGCATGCAGGCACAGCCACTCCTCTCCCAGGCTGTGGAGCAGAGAAGGCGGCACAGCTCAGTGTGGAGCAGGGAGCCAGGGAATGCAGCACTGGGCTGTGGAGTCATCATCATCATCATCATCTAGTCCTTCAGCTCTTTGGCACATCTGCCAGGTTTCAAAGCCTTTTCGGTGCTCTGAAGTCACTTTTTCAAGCACTTCCTTGCACCCCCATTACCACAAACTCCTGCTTTGCTTTATAGACAAACCCTCCCATTTCCAAGCAGTTGTTTTCCTCCAGACCAGGGCAGGGGCCTGCAGTGCTGTCATTGGTATCTGCAGGGATGAGCGCTCTTCCACCCCTCAATGGGGAATGAACTGCTGGTGTCTGCAGAGGGGCTCTGTCATATCTATGGTTTACACCCTCCAGAAAAGTGAGTCCAAGATCTCAGGATCCCCCACCAGTCCTCAGGATGCTCATGGCTGAGAGCCATCTGTGGGGGCCTCCAAGGGATCCAGAGCTTGTTTCTTTTCTGCAAGCACTTTTATCACCTGCCTGGTGCTACAGCCTCTAAGAGGCCATGACTGAAGGGGTATGAACCAGAGTCCTGATGTCTGCCCTGCTCCCTGCAGAAGCACTCAATGAGGTGGGGATTGGCACAGTTGTCTTTCTCCCCATCCTCCCTCCTATCCTGCATCTGCTTTGCTTTGTTGCTGCCCTGCTGCTCTCGCCTTTGCCAGCTCTGTCTCTGCTCGATCTGCCTGCAACTAACCCCTGGCTGACACCAGCTCTTGCTCTCCTCCAGAGCTTAGCCTGGCTGCTGAGGAAGGTCCATCACTTCTTTTTGCCCAGGTCCCCTTGGGACAGAGGGCTGCTGAGGAGTGAGGTGTGGATGAGACCCCCAGGGTCAGTATGAGCTGTGCTATGTACTCTCTGCCACAAGACAGGGCTGGATGATGCGAGGAGCTAGAGAGTCCCAGTGGTAAGGAAGGAAGGACATGTTTTAATGTCCCCAGCAGTGCCCTAGTGTCAAGGGGAGCCCCTGCACCAGCCACAGAGGGGGCAGAGTGGGAGAGGGTGTTGTTTGGTACATGGGTGCTCCTGTCCTCTGGCCACCACTACCTCCATGTGCCCTGTCCCACACTGCTGTGGGCACAGCAGTGTGCTAGCCCCTCTGCTGGAAACCCCAGCATCCCACTGCCAGCTTGCAGCAGTTGGAGGTGAAAGCATGGGCTGGGAGGCTGGTCCAACCAAGAGGAAGAAGTGGGTATGGCAGCACACACAGGACATGGCGCAGACAGGGTAGGGATGCATGGGTGAGCTTGGAGAGGGATTTCCATGTGGGCAGACAGATTGTTCAGGAGAGGAGACAGCAGGAGCTCAGCTGTACACACAGGGCAGATGAAGGGAGAGCCTGGGAGGAGCAGCAATAGGCCAGAGGTCTCTTCCAGGCTGGGCTGCCTCAGAAAGCAGGCAGGGAGGAGCCGTCTGTTGAGACACTGCTCCATCTGTTCTGCTCCACACACAACCCAAGCGGTGTCCCTTGAGGAGCTCTCAGGACCAGCTGTGGGTTTGGGCTCCTGCCTGGCACTCTGCCCACAGGGGACAGTGGCAGTGCCCCACAGGCTGATGGGGTGCTGCCAGAGCTGGGTGGGACCTGCCAGCACCATGCCACACTGCAGGTGTACATGTATGAATGACCCTCCTCCTAAGTCAGCACTGCCTCCAAGACACCTCTCTAGCCTCTCACTTTTATTATGGACCTTGACAGGGAATTTATAGCTATATTTTTTGTCCTTTCTTTTCCTACAACTGTCGTATTACTAACTGTTGACTCAGTCTATCTGGGAAACCAATCTGTCAATGTAAGTGCACTTAACCCTTGGGTGTTGTCATTAGTCAACTGGCTTTTGCTAAATAAATCTTTCTATTTCTCAAGGCTTTCTGTTGTCTCTTTCTTCTCACTGACTCTCTCTCTTTCTGTACTTCCTTCACCCTCCATGCTGGTTGCCAGCACAAGCAGTGGCATCCTCTGGCCTTGCACAGACCCCCTCCAACCTAAGCCTACTCCCCTGTGGGACCCCTGTTGTGGTGCCAGCCACAAGCTACCCATGAGAGTAAGGTGCCCTGAATATTTCTGGGAGTAGAAGGATTTCAGTCTTCCCCTTCAGCCACTGCATAGCACAAGCTTGTCTCAGGGCTGACCCAACAGCTTCAGGGTGCCAGCAGGTTCCTGGTATCTGCAGAGCTCCCCACAGAGATGCAGAAATGCTAAGCAGCACTTTTAGGAGCTCAGGAGATTTTTGTCTGCTGGGGAAGAAAAGGTAGGGAAGAGCCTCTCAAAAGATGGCAGTGTTGCATAGGAAGAGCAGCACAGAGGCAGGGCTGGCTGATCTTAACAAAATTTATTCTGCCGCTGGCAGGAGTGATGGAGCAGTGCCCTCCCGCGGTGGCTGCTTGGCTGGTGGGACTGCATGGACACCCTGGGGGCTGCAGCCTCCTGAGCCTTGAGCTCCTGCTTCCCCAGGGCACTGAACCTGCAGTAGAACCCATTGCGGCTGTAGCCCTCCTGGGAGCTGTGCTGGATCTGGGTCTTGGCCAGCCACAGCATAGGGAAGATGCGGCAACACAGCATGCACTGGCAGCCACACTGGGGCACCGGCTGACACTGCGAAGTGGTGAGGATGTCCTGGATCATGATGCTGGCTCTGCTGCTGGCCAGCCTATCTCTGTCAGGGGCCTAGGGGTCATCTGTGGAGTCAGAGGAGGAGCAGATGCTCTACAAGAGGTTGTCAGGTTGCTCATGTTTCTGGGGTTACTGCCCAGGCTGGAGGAGAGGCTACTCAGGTACTGCTGTGTTGCTCCTTTGGTGCAATGAAGTAGCTGTAGGATGAACTCCAGGACTGGTAGATGCTGCAGGTGCAGGCAGGGAGCTTGCTGTTCAGCAGGACTGTGGGGCCACAGACTGCAGAGGAAAGGGCCTGCAGTGAGTCGGGGCTCCCTGTAAGAGTATGGACCCCATAGAGTTGGAAGCAATGCTGGGAACCCTTCCTCTGTGTCTGTCTCCGTGAGATGCGAAGGTGGTTGGCTCTGTCCCAGTACATGCGCCTGGGATGCAGAGGTAGAGTTGGGCATAGGATGCTGGTGGGCACTGAAGCCCTGGCAGCAGCAGGCTCACCCAGCAGCTGACTGGAGCCATCACACAGAGAGCCACATTGGCATAGGGGCAGCCATAGGGTGTCTAAGCTGGCACTCCTGGGGGCAGCACCCACTGCTTCAAGGACTCTTGCTGGGAAGACACGGGTGAGAAACCAGTGTAGCTCAGAGGTCAGGTGTGACTGCAGAAACCCACCGGGTCCCCAGTAAGTACCCACTGCCACCCACCACACAGTCCCAGGCTGGGCTGGGCTGGGCTGGGCTGGGCTGGGCTGGACTGAGGTGGGGTGGCCAGTGCAGAGCCCAGGCTGTGGGTGCCCCCCCTGCAGCTTTGCCAGGCCATGAGTGACATGACCCCACATGAGTCCCATCTCCATAAGGTAGTGTAGCAGGCCCAGGCAGAGGGTTGGCAGCACACCCTACCTGGCAGTGTGGAAGGGACAGGCCTTCCCCTTGCCATTCCCGTGGTAAATGCTCTCTCTCTCTTTCTTTCCACAATCTGCTTTCCAAGTCGCTCGGTGTCAGGTAAGAGAAGCTCTTGGTGTTTTGGCAATGCCAGCGTGGAGCCCTGGGCTCACTGCTACCCTATCTTGCCCCATGCTGTCCCCCATGCATGCACTGCCCTGTGCAGCCCTGGCATAGCCTGGCTGCCCACAGCCTCTGCGGGGCTGAAGGAGCAGCCTCCCTGACCCCAAGATTACATTCCCATGCTGCTGGCAGGCAGCTTCAGGCTGGCCATCCTTGCTGGGATTGCCCCTCCAGCCCGGCTCACACCCCGTTTCTGTTCCCTTCCCTCTCCAGTGGACCAGAGCATGTTTGAGAACGCCAGCGCCAGCACGGCACCCACCCCGCGGCCGCAGCACATCCCTTCCTCGGTGGGCACTCTGCCACAGCCCTCCCGCACTGCCAGCAGCCAGCACCTCCGCAACCTGGGCAAGGCCATGGGGGCCAAGGTGAATGACCTCCTGCGCCGAAAGGAGCCCACCAGCCTCCCCAGTGTGGGAGCGATGGAGGCGAATGCCGGTGTGGGCGCCATGCTGGGCACAGCACAGTTGGCTGTCGAGGACGGGTGAGTTTCCTGCAGTGTGCACCCTGTGGCGTGGCCACTGGGACGGGCTGGAGGGGACTCAGCATGGGGCTGTATGTGACTTTCCCTCTGTGCTTGCAGGGCTGTGGGACTAGATGCTTTTCCCCGGCTGGACCCCCCGCCCCCCATCACCAAGAAGCGGATGCCACGTGCCCTGAAGACCCCGCAGGACATGCTCATTGCTCCACAGCCGGAGGGGGCCAGTACAAGGGGTGGCACAGAGGAGCCTCCAGAACCACCCACAGCCCACCCTGACCTTGCAGAGGAGCAGCTGGATACGGGGGATCCATCCCTTCCGGAATGCCCTGGGGTGCCCAGCACGACAGGCACCCCAGAACCCAGCGGGAACCAGCCCACTGGTGCCCTTCCTGTGCCCGACCTCATCCATAAGGGTAGCCAGGAGAGCCAGTGGCGAGTGGGTGAGAGGGCCACTGAGTTGTCAGCCCCCACAGAGAAGCCCTCACAGAGATCAAGGCTGGAGCATGAGCCACCAAGGAGCACAGGGAGGCCAGAGCCACATACTCCTGGCTGGGAGGTGGAGGGGACCCACCCCGACTTACTGTCCTTTGAGTAGCAGTGGGGGAGCCGTGACAGGGGCACTGTGGGGGCTGGCTCTCCCAAACATGTCTCTTACTGCCACTTGCCATTTTTGGGGTCTTTATTTTGGGAGGGGGAGCCCCAGAGTGGAAGGAGCCATTGCTGCCCCAGTGTGGGGCATGGGGAGCCATGACAACCTGCTTCTCCCCAAAGCCCCAGGAGGGGAACAGCCTGTCCTGCCATGGCTTCTGTGGCTTCTGCAGCCCCGTCCTGGGCCTGTTCACCCTGGTCAGTGCCAAGCTCCTGTCCTGCCACTGTGTCACTATACCCCATCTGCAGCCAGGAGCCATGCTGAGCTGGGGACAAAGGGGTATGTAGGGCCAGAAGTGTCATTCTGCCCGAACCCCATCAGCTCTGCTGGAATGAGTGTCCCACACTGTTATTCCCCATTTCTGCACTGGCTGCCTTGGTCCAGAGGACATGGCCAGCTTATGCCATGTGCTTGCCGAGATACCGTATCCCAGGGTGCCAGCAGGCTCACCCAGCTCTAGTGTCGGGTGCCAGGGAGCTGGGAGGGCAGAAGTGCTCAGGACCTTTGCCAGGTGATGACCCCATGGCAGTGCTTTGCCCAGTGCCACCTCTCTGCAGCAGAGCCCCAGATGCGGGAGACCTACTCATGGCACAGGCTCCAGTGGGGAGCTGGGCTGGACACCTGGGACTGCACAGGTCTGCAGGCTCTGGTGGGGAGCCAAGCTCCTGTGAGACCCCTTTCCCCACTTATTTCCTGGTCTCACTCCAGCCATCATGGACAGGACTGCCCTGTCCAGGCAGGCAGCCCACTCTGTGTGGGCCAGTGTCACTGATGTCAGTGATGTCTTTGCGGGACACAAGAAGCCACATGGTCCTCTGATACTACTCTGTGAGTGTTACCCCATGGATTACAGGAGGGGTTAGCCAGCCTGTGGACCCCTGGGCTCGTGCAAGGAAGCAGTTATGAGATGGAACTTTTTGCTTAGAGCTTTTATGCACACCTTTACCACAAAAGTGGCTTTGAGAAGAAAAGCTCCAAAGCCCAGATTTGGGCTGGAGGAGGCAAGGAGCTCATGGACGGGCACTTCTGCTTGCAGCTCCTTCTGGGCCATAAAGGGTGGCTGGACTGAAGAAATATCTTCCACCACCCAAAGCCACATTGTACTGCTGAAGGAGGCTGTGAGCATGGATCCCTTTGCCTTGGGAGCAGCCACCCATCTCCTTGCTGTTGTCATGGTGGTGCCATGGTGATGCTGGGTTTCTGAAGCTCTCAGCCCTGGGAAAGCCCTGATCTGGAGCGAAGGGGACACAGAGATGCAGAGAGCCCATGGTTGGTGCTCAGCTGTGTACAATGTGATCACACTGTGCATGGCCGGTGCCACCCCAAACAGGAATCTGTGTATGTATATTTGTGTGCTGCCCAGACCTGTGCTGCACTGTAGGTGTTGATGGAAACCGGGGCTTGTAGCCCCTCTCTGAGGAACCAGCATCTTCCATCGCTGCTATCCCAAAGGAACCTTCCCCTTAACGGAAGTGTCATCACACTCACGGCCAGTCCAGTCCCTCTATTTATGTTGTCAGGATGTGTGGGTGGCTTGGGACAAAAGATACAGATTGCACAATAAATTCTTTTTTCTTTTTTACCCACTGACATGTGGCAGTCCCTTGATGGGTGGGGACCCCCTGCACCAGCCTGGCGCCTGCACAGGGGATCACTATCCCGGGAGACTGGTCCGGTGGGAGAGCCGGGGGGCGTTGGGGGAGTCTGGTGGTGCCCGGGCTGAGAAGGGGACGTGGCTGCCCTGCTGTGCTTGGGAACGGGAGCCCTAGTCGGTGTCTGGGATGAGGAGATGTGACCCGCGGGGTACTGAGGATGCTGGAGCTCTCTGGTCTGAGGAGACCAGCCCCCGGGAGTGCTGAGGGCTGCACGGACGGCA
>VZRE01000627.1:1386511-1401730 GCA_013396775.1 Cephalopterus ornatus
ACATGGCTCCGTGCCGCCTCACATCGCCCTCTCGCCGCCACCCCTACGCCCCTGCATGCCCCGCACCTCGGCCCCCGCCCCGCAGCCCGGGCACCCCCCGATCCTCCCTCGGATCCCCAGACGCCTCTTCTCGGGGACCCGCGCGGGCACCCTCTGTCCCTATAGCCCCAACCTGTCCTCCCGCAGGGCAGACTGGTGTCTCCAAGCCAACGCCCCCAGCCAGGCAGGGGAACCCCCAGCTCCTTTGAGAATACGGGCATCCTCGTCCCCAAGCCCACCCCCGCTGGCAGGGCAATTGTTCTCCTTGGGTTGGCACCCCTGGGTGGGCAGGTTTGAGGGCCCTCAGCCTGGGTGCCCCAAAGCAGCCTCGCTGTGGTGGGCGCTCCTGGTACCCCACCTCTGACCTGGACAGGGGGTCTGCAGGGGACGTCCCCAGGGTGGACAGGAGAGACAGGCATCACCTTTTGGGTGTGCAGAGAGGGTCACTGCAGGCAGGGCACACCTGAGTCCTCCTTTGGGCAGGGTGCCAGAGCTGCCCTGGCAAGAGCCATGCTGCCTGTGAGGCAGCAGTGGGACAGTGTGCCTGCTGGCCTGCCTGGTCTGGGCTGGAGCTCCTGGGCTGCCTCCACAGGTGGGAATGAGCTTGGGAAGGGAGGAAGCCTGTGTGTCAAAGGTGGCTGCTGGAAGCGCTCTAGTTCACCCACTGATGCTATTTTTTTGTTGGTATGAAACGTTTTTTAATGCCATAATGGGTCTGGACACCCAGACAGAGCTTCCCACTGTGCAAGATTTGTCACAGGAAAGAGATTGGCATGTCTCAAAAAGCGTGGTACTACATCCAGTTTGCTCACTGGGACCCTGCTTATCCATGTCCCAGATTGTCCTGAGCAGGAGCACTCAGCCCTGTCTCTTTAGCAAAGCTTGGTGGGGTGTTGTGAGACTGGCCTGTCCTTTGAAGCCCATAGAGGTGACAGGGCTGGTTTTCCCTTGCTGCTTCCCTCAAGCCTGATTCTCCATCCCTCTGAACATCACCCGTTACAAAACAGCTGGGCTGCCTCCTGCAGCTGTGGTGGTGTGGAGCAGTGCAAGGGGATGACTGATGCCTGTCACTGTGTCTCGCTGCAGTGACACTGTACGGTGTGTTCACCAACCACTACTCTGCCAACGGCCCGTCTCGCTGCCTGCTGCTGGAGCTGCTGGACATCAGTGTGTCCGAGCTGCTGCTGCACTCCAGCAACCAGGGCTGCTCCATGTGGATGATCCAGCACTGCGCCCGAGATGTTCTGGAAGCCCTGGCTTTCCTGCACCACAAAGGCTACGTGCACGCAGACCTCAAGCCACGCAACATCCTGTGGAGCGCAGAAGAGGAGTGCTTTAAGCTCATTGACTTTGGACTTAGCTTCAAAGAGGGGAATCAGGTTTGGAATGTGCTACTCTTGAAGCAGACAGCTCTGTGTTGTGTGGCTCTGTGATGCTTTCAGTTCATGAGTGTAGGACTTGACGTGACTTGATCAGAGTAGCTGAGATGGTGCTGAGGTTTTCCTGGAAAAGGCTAAAATGTGGTCTGGCCCCAGAAACAGAAGCTTATGTTCCCATCTCCTTGCATGTCCCTGGTTTCTGTTGATGGCTTACCCTTTGTGCTACAAATTTCAGAGTTAATGATGCACTGAGAAAAGTAGTGTCTCAGCTTCCTGGGAAGTTTGCTAGTTTTTGCCTGGTCAGACAAGTGGGAGCACCCAGAAATGCAGAATTTGCTTTTATCATCCCTTGTCCTGGGTAGTAGGAGTCCAGGCTTCACCATCAGCTTCTCCAGTTAACTGTGTTATCTCTGGCAGTGTCCTTGTGCTTGTCTTTATCTTCAGCAGCTTCCCTTTTTCAGGAACTCTGGATGTTTCTTTTGAGCCCATGCTCTTGTTGTGGGTGGGCAGTGTCTGTTCTTTACTGACATGGACAATCTCTGCCTGTTATACTCTGCTTCTCTCATTTGCTGAGCTTTTGCTCTCTCTTCTTGCTGCCACTTTTTCATTTTGGTGATACTGAGTTTTCTAAGTTTGTTCTTGTCCCTTTTATTCTCTTCCATGGCTTCCCATGGAATCAGAGAGCCTCAGGAGGTTCTGCTGTGGGCTTGATAGACCTTCCTTTCACCCCTCCCTCTCTCAGTAAAGCTTTTCCATCAGGTAGCCTCATAGAACATTTGCCTTTGATCATTGGGTGATGGATGGTAAGTCCAGTAAGTGAGCTTTAATTTTTTTGTTCAGGCTTTGCCCTGGCTTGTCCCCATTCCATGCACGCTTCTCTTTTAGAGATTTTAAATTAATAGACTTTTTTATACCGGTTTACCTGGTATTAACAGTACAGCTCACTGATTGTGAATATCAGAGGGTTGTGTGGGTGACCTGTCTCTGAATTCTTTGGTGCAGGAGCTGTTTTTAAGGTTTGGACTTCTTAACTCCTCCATGTTGTCTTCAGTTCTCCCACATTCTTGGCTGAGTTTGTGCTGGTAATCTGTTGCTGTCTGTCAGCAAAATACATGCTCCTGGTGTCCTGTGTCTAATGCACATATTTTTATTTAATTCAGGTCTGTGTTTTGCTGCTTGCTCTGTGAGTTGCCTATTGGTGATCAAATGTTTTATTTGCTTCCATGGTTCCTTCCAATCTGCTTTCTTTGGGCTGAGTTTCCTTTGCCCTTTCTCACAAGCACACTGGCTGTGTGGGGTGAACTGTCTGACCCTGCTTTGCATGTGCACCAGGTATCAGTGTCTCCTCCCACCCCTGCCTTGGGCAGCAGCCTACGTGCATGATTTGCTTATCTGAGTCAAAGACCTGCTACTTTTATTTACGACAGTCCTGCCAAGCTTATCCTTACATCAGGTTTCCTGCCCTTACTGTTTTAACAGAGAATGGCTGTACATACAACAAGGTCTCAACCACTTGCAGCTCTCAAAATGCTTTAGGTTGTAGGAGTGACATTCCATCCCACTCTTTTCCCTGGTGCCATTGACCATGGTGTTTTCTTTATCTCTAAATGTTGTTTGGTGGGGCTGCCAAATTGCAGCTTTTGCCATGCTGGAGGTTCTGCTCCTTGCTGATAGGAGGAGGGACACTGATGAGCAGTTTGTGTATGTTTTTTTTTTTTTTTCAAAGTTCGTAAACCACTTTTGAGCTCTGTTGCTGGAAAATGTCTTCTGTAAACTGTATTTTCAGTCAGAGAACCAGATAATCTTGGTTTGACTGTATTATCCTGGTAGGATTTCCTAATCCTGTGCCTTATCCAGTAAGTAGGCTTGCATATTCTTCTGTCATTCTTGGAGTGTAAAACAAGCCCTCCCACGTTAAAAAGACGCAGAATGCAGTTTGTCTTTGTACACTTGGCTAGACAAAGCCACAGCTGACTGACCAGGTATTGCCTTCAGAGCAGCCCCTCCAGCCAGCACTTGTGTGGTTCTATAATTTCCTGTTTTCTTTGAAGCAGACAGTGTGTGGGCACCTTCTTTTGCTGTGCCAGGCACGGCAGCTGGGCAGGTATTGATTGCTGCAGCACTTGAGGCTGTGAGGGGGAGAAGGAAGAGGTGTGTGGGAAGTGCCTTTGATAATTTCCTTGTCTGAGCGTTAGGTGCCTGCTTCGTTCTTTTAACATTTTGTTCCAGAGAACATCAGCACTTGAATGATGGCAGCAGTTACTGATCCCCACTGCTCAGACAGGGCTGTTTGTGCTCTCACGCAGCCTACGTGGGAGCACAGTGTGGGTGTTTGACCCTTATCCTGAAGTTTCTAGCATCTTCTGTGCTTAGGAGAGGCTAAAGGGCCAGTCTGCAGTGGCATCCAGCCTTTTCCTCCCAGCAGTGCTGTCTTGCAGAGAGGGCAGATGTTAGTGGGATGCCTGCTGTTTTGCTGGCAGATGTTTTCTCTTCCAAACAGTCTTGTTTTTTCCTTGGCACAGCAGTGTAGGGAGTTCAACTGCCTGCCTTGCACGAGGCTGTACAATGCTCTCTGTCAATTTAGCAGTAGTATTTTGGGGCCCCGATTGGAAGGATAGCTGTGAATTGATTTAAGGATAGATTGGAGAACGTGATTCTGGAGAATTAACTTTTTCTGTGTGTTTGGTCTCCTGTAGGATGTGAAATACATTCAAACAGACGGGTATCGGGCTCCAGAGGCAGAACTGCAGAACTGCCTGGCGCAGGCAGGGCTCCAGAGTGAGACGGAATGTACCTCTGCTGTGGATCTGTGGAGTCTGGGAATTGTTTTACTGGAAATGTTCTCAGGAATGAAACTGAAACATACAGTCCAATCTCAGGAATGGAAGGTGAGTGAGAGAGAGCTGCTGAGAGCATTCTTGCTTGCACCAAACAAGTCCTCCTCCTTCTTGTTCATAACCTGGATTTGTGAGGTAGCACCTGGCAACTAGACAGTGTTTCCAGGATGTTTCTCTAATCCTATTACCTTGAGGATTAAGGTTCCAGAGCCTTAAAGACACACCTGCCCTGTGGGACTGGCATGTCTGAATGCTGCCTGTGTTCAGGTTACTGAAAGATGAGGGTTCGAGGACTCTGTGTTTGGAGCCTGTGTCTTGCCTAGATTTGGTAGGCAAGTTGTCCTGGCTGTCGTGGCACAGGAGGAAGAATCAGTGGCTGATGTTTGTCAGCTAATTCAGCAGCACAATGACAGAGGAATTATTTGATGGTCTTAGTTTAATGTTAGCTCTGATTTGGGGATCTTTTTGTAAGTCTGTATCCTGATAAAACAAGAGGAATGCTCTGTGTTCTGAGCCTGTCCTCTGTTTTGTATGAAATAACCTTGTTTTGTGTTCCCCTTCCCAGTAAGGATATCCTTTCAGCATCATAACCTCCGCAGTCACAGCAAATTTTCCTGCATATGGAAATTTCCAGCTTTTGCACAGGCAAATGGGAAAAGCTTCCTTTGCTGTGAGCCTGCTAGTTTAACGTGTGAGGCTTGGGCAATTGGGGATGTCTCACAAAACCCCTCAGCACTTCAGCCCGCTGCCATCCAGTCTGGAAAATGGTGGGATATTGCAAGCTTTGCACTGGTCTGGTTTTTACCTCCCTAATCACTGTTTCTTCTTCTTCTTTGCAGACTAACAGTTCTGCCATCATTGATCGCATATTTGCCAGTGAAGGGGTGGTTAATTCAGCCATTCCAGCTTATCACCTCAGAGACCTTATCAAAAGGTATCTTATCATATTTGCTTACTGGTGCTTAAAGATGTGCTCTGTAAAGTCAAGCCTGTAGCCTTGCTCTTGGCAACTTAGAACCCACACTTAACACTTTCTTTTTTTTTTTTAAATCTCCCACTGTGCTAGTAACAAGTGCAAGCATTATCAGAGATGTTTTGGTTCCTCTGATTTTGGCACAGTTTGGAGTAAGTACGTAAAGAATATCAGTCATGATGTTGATCATTTGCTCTTTCAGTGCTTTGCACTTAGAGCCAAAAGGTTGTATTTGGAGAATACTGAAGACTTTGCTGCTTTGGGGGAGTGTTGTCAGAAACGAGGGAGAGGGGCAGAAAGTGCTGCTCTCCACTGCTGTCAGGATTGAAATGCACTCGTGAAACTCTACTGAGAAGTCTGCCAAGGGGATTGTTTTCGCTGTCCTGTGACTGTGCTCTGAGGCTACAGAGTGAATGAGGACACAACTGGGCAGAAATAGTATTGGGAGCCACTGCCAAAGCTGAGTAGGGCATGTTCTCAGGCAAGCCCTGGGCTATTAGCTGCTTTGAATCCCATTTGTGGAAAGATGTGGGAGCACCTTGGAGTGTGATCGCTTTCATGAGACTGCGTGCATGCCTGAGATGTGGGCCGAATGGCCCGGGGAGGTCAAGCTGGAACATGCTGTGTTCCCTGTAAACTTGTAAGTGAGCAACTTCCATTTTCTTGTGCTGAGAAACATCGAGAAGGAAAGCCTGCTCTACCATATACCCAAAATGCTTTCAGGGCATCCTTCTGGTGTGCTTCAGCCGTGGGTTGGAAGGTGTGCTTCTCACTCTTCTCTTTGTACCATAACCACCCCAAAGATACGGTATTCCTCTGTACTGGCTTGCACCGAGTGGAATTTGTCTGTGCAGGAATGTCCCATGCAAGAACATAAGTGTGTCTTCTCTTCCAGCATGCTTCATTGTGACCAAGGAAAGCGAGCCTCCGCTGAGAAGGCTTTATGCAGCCCATTCTTCAGCATTCCCTTTGGTAAGCTGTGCGTGTCACTCCTGCTCACGGCTCTCAGCATGTGCTGGAAGCAACATAGAGCGCAGTTCAACTGTTGTTTCTAGTTCAGGCCTCATTGCTGCTCCTTTGTGGCTCTTGCCAGCCCTCCGTGGTACTGCAGCAGGCAGGTCAGAGTGATGCCTGTGCTCTCAGTGCTGCCCTGCCTCTCCAGCCCCATGGGCTGTCACTATTCCCTGGTTGGACCCCCATTAAATTCTGACCAAGAGTGTATTGGCAGCAGCATTCATCTGAGGGGACAGAAATAACCAAGATATTTACCTAATATTGAGACCGTTGAGGTGCTTTTGAAGAGTGCAATGCTATTTATGGTGAGTGGATGGGTTTTCTTATGCCAAGTGTTTCCCAGCTGAGAAATCGCCAGGAATGTGAGCTACTAAGGCCGTGGCTGATGGTGGCATGTGCTGCTGCCTCTGCACAGGTCATACAGTCCCAGTGTGTTCTCAAGGGTGTGAGCCTTTTTTGCAGTGACTGGCCTGCCTATTCTGGCAGGTCAGGGACAGATGTCACTGTCACTTTCATCTGTCCCTTTAATTTAGGGAAATAGAGGTGTTTCGTCAGGACCTCCCCATGGGGGTTGCAGGTGGTCCGCAAAAGGTAGGCTGAGATCTCCCTATTTAGGCTCCCTGTTTTCTGTTCCAAAAGCAACACAGTAGCATTTTCCAGAGCTTGTCTTCTTTCAAGAACACCAGTGAAGAGCTCTGCATCCAGCTTTTCTGCATAAATTAATGCTTCAGGCATCCAGCTTCTGGCTGTGCTAGGATTTCCCCTTGAAAAGCCCTGCTTTTCTTAAGCTCCTTGCTGTACCTAGCAGAAAAGGTCACTAAGTATTGCTTCTTATAGGTACTGATATTTCTGTGTATTAGGCAAAGGTAACAACTCATTCCTGTTTTCAAACTTCACTTGCATCCCAAAAACTGGGACTGTTGTAATCAAAGGTGACTTCCATGGCTGAACCTTGCAGCCAGTAGTGCTTTAGAGCAGAAGGAATAGTGTATTGGCAGTGTTTTCTGGTCTAGTTTTAAACACACAGACCTCTAACTGTACTGAGGAAGGTGCTTCTGTGGTTAGTGCTATGAGTTTATATAAGAGCTTCCATTTTTCTTAGTTCTCTTTGCTGGTTCTTTTCTTTGCCAAACTTGTGCTTATGCACAAAAAACCCATTTACTGTTGCTTTCCAAGCAAGTCAGAAAATGATCTGTCATTGCCTTTCACTTGGACACAGCTTTTCTGTTTAGAGCAAAGACAGCTGAGAATGGCTTTCCTTGTCATTTACAGCCAAGTCTTGACTTTCCAGTTCCTCAGCTTCTTTCCTGTGTTGTCAGTGTGGTTGGTGTCACCTGGCATTTGAAGAGAAGCAGGGGGACTGGGTAGAAAGTACATCCTAAAGCAGAAGAGTATTGCAAGAAATGCATTTGTCACTTGGGTACAAGAATACCAGGTGGCTCTGAATTCTAAGTGTTGGTTTGTCTCCCTCTCTGAAAAAAGACACATGAAATGAAGGACAAATTTACCTTAGTGTCTGTTTTTTCTCCCTGGTAGCAAGTGACTGGACAAGAAGAAAGGCCTCAAGCTGTACCACAGGAGGTTTAAATTGGATATTAGGAAAATTTTCTTCACTGGAAAGGTTGTCAAGCATTGGAACAGCCTGTCCAGGGAAGTGGTGGAGTCACCATTCCCAGAGGTATTTAAAAGATGTGTACATGTGGCATTTGGTGGTGGACTTGGCAGTGCTGTGTCGGACTTGATCGTAAAAGTCTTTTCCAAACAAAATGATTCTGTGAATAAAAGGGGCAGCATATAAGACCAAGGTGACACTTACATGTTCTTTCAGTCTCCAGTTCATCTGTTGTCTCTTGGTTGCAAATAGTCCTGTGGAAGAATGGTCCTCAAAGTTCACTTGGAGCTGGAATATGCCTGGTTATCTGAAGGCAGCACTTTTCTTCAAAGGGCTGCCCTGAGTGCTTCCTGGCATTGTCTAGACTGATAAGGCCTTCCATACTTTAAGCTTTTCATAAGAGCTTTTTCCATGTCAGGCAGAAGGAGATTTACAACATCTGTGCTTGCCTTGCATATCTTCTTGGACTATGAGATCAACATCTTCCATCTGCACCTAGCAAAGATGTCAGGTCCCTCATATGCATTGTGTGCTTAGCTTGGAAAAGTATTTCCTAGGAAATAATAGCCCACTTTGAAAACGTGGTTAGAAGGCTCAGACTGGAGAATTGAAGCCATTTCCCTTTTCTGTCCCCTCTCACTGTCAAGTGGGAGAGCTGTGAGGTACCGCTATTGTGTTCAGCTGCTGTAGCTGCCAAAACAAATAAACATGTTAACATTCTCTAAGTGCCACAAGTTGGGCTTCCAGATCTTAAATTCATGAGTGGCCTGCCGGTCCTGTCCAGGAACTGTGAAATCAAGCTTTTTTTCTTGGAGAAGTGACGCTGTCCCTGCGGCTTTGAGTTTATAGAGGATATCCTCATTCTTGCCATTAGCCTTTCCACCTTGACTGTTTCCTTCTCCCACAGTGGTATCTACACTACACTGTTCTGGGCTGCTTGTTTTCTAGAGCCAAGTGCCTCGTGTCCAGCGCCCAAAGTGTTTTATTTCTGCTCCTGTGAAGTTGTTCACAGGATCACTGCTCACTCACCTTGTGGCCATGCCTGATTCTACAGCACTGCATTATTTAAGTAACCAAGTAGTTTTCCACACTTCTGTTGCAAGATTGTATGGTGGTCTTCAAAGCAGTGGATTGCAGTTGGTTTTTGAAGAGGGAAGGTTTACCTGGTGTTCAGGGAAGAACTGAAAGATATTCTAGGGAGATCTGAGGCCTGTGCCTTAGTATAACTTAAGAATTGGAGTTACAGAAGCTGGCCAGCCTGTTTTCAGCTTGTCTGTTAGCAGTAACAGGAGAGGCAAGTTGCAGAGTAGCTCTTCCATCTTCTCACATCTCCATATATATGGGGTAGTTTGTTCAACAAGCATAACTCTTGAGGTCACATCAATTTCTGAGACTGAGCTAAGTAGACACAACTCTAGTCTTCATTTAAAGAGCAGTTTCAGGTGCTGGCCTCAGAATAATTGCAGAATGCACTGAACCCATTGCAAGAGTCTCTCAGTGCACAGGTGAAGATAAGTTGGAAACAGAGCAGTAATGGATCAGAGAAGCAAAACTGTACTGCAAAGAGCAGCAAGTGCTCTTATTTTGAGTCAATTTCCTGTTTTCTTGCTCCTTTGATTTCGTTTCTTTAATTCTTTGGATGCCAAACAGCTCCCCATATCGAAGATTTGGTGATGCTCCCCACGCCTGTGCTGAGGCTGCTGAATGTTCTAAGTGATGCTTCTCTGCAGTGCGAAGAGGAATATGAAGGTTGGTGCAAGCTATGCAATGCCCATATAGCGATGTTGTCTTACAGACTGTTTTGTTTGCCTCTGGGGATGTGAGAGCAAGCAGGTGAGCAATTAATAGGCTCAAGAACAGCAAACAAAGAGCTGCTCGGCTGAGATTTGGTACCAGTTGGGGTCAACTGCACCAACAGAGAATAGACTGAGACTGAGAGAGAAAGGAGAGATTGTAGGAAGTTCTTGAAGGATCCTAAATTTAAAAACAGACAAACAGTTTATTTTTATTTTCTTCTTTGTTTATATGCTTGCAGACTTCATTGTGTGTTTGTGACTCTGAGCTTCCACTGGACGTTTACAGGACTCTGGAGCTCAGTAGCACACATCCTTAAAAAATAGCTAATGAACTTATCTAAGATGTCAGCAGAGAACTGAAATATCTCATTGGAGTTCTTAAATTGTGGTAGATGGCCAGGCATGTTGGTGGAATTTACATTTCTGCTTGCTGTCAAATCCATGTGAGTGGCAAAAGCTAGAGAGCTCTGGGAATACAAGTTTAAAGGCCGAGTTCTGCTCACACAAAGAAGGGCTTGTGGCAGCTACTTCAGTTCCCCTCCTCCCAGTGCCATAGCAGGCACTCATAAATCCCAAATGTTTTAGCTACTGGAAGGCCAGTCTTTGTGTGCAAGGAAAAGCACTGTTCATGTGCTCCAAACCCTGCTCATGGAGGTTCACTGCCTGTTCACTGTTCCTGAGTCTCAGTTCAGACATTTCCATCTCATTACGTGGCCATTAAGTAGCATCAGCTTCTGCTGTGGCACTTCATGCTTGTTTATTTTAAATTGAGAAGAAAAAGCTGTGTGTTGACAGAGTGTTCTTGATGTGTTATCTCACCTTCATTTGTTTCTTGGCTTGTCCTAGTTTGCAAAGTGAAAGACAACCAACTCTTTTCTTTCTCAGATATCCTGGAAGACATAAGGGAGGAGTGTCAGAAATACGGACCAGTGGTTTCCTTGCTTATTCCAAAGGAGAATCCTGGTAAAGGCCAAGTAAGTGAACGGAGGGAAGAGGCTGTGTATTCCTACATACACTCCATGTGCTGCAAGACTGCTGCTCAGCGCCTTGAAATCTCTTGGCTGATGGCAGTACTAAAAATAGATGGCTATTCTGAAGGACAGCACAGGTTCATTCCTAGTTATGTAAGGTTGCCTAAACAGCTTTAGAAGGGGAGCTGGGATATGAGATGGAAGCATAGAACCTAATGGGTGGGAGAGGAAATGTTGAGGATGTAGAGCATCATCATACTTTCTCCTACCTTACCAAATGAGGAGTAGGAGATGAAATCCCAATTCAGAGATGCAGGTCTTTCCTTCTTAGCTCCAATGCTCTGTGCTCAGCCAAGGATAGAGGGGAAGAATTTGCTCAGGAATGTTTTTCCCAGCTGCAGGGAGGGGGGAGAAGTGAGTGGTATGGTGCACTGGAAGTCTTGTTTTTCCTCTCTCTGTTTCAGGTCTTTGTTGAATATGCAAATGCTGGTGATTCCAAAGCTGCCCAAAAAATGCTGACTGGAAAGATTTTTGATGGCAAGTTTGTTGTGGCTACGTTTTACCCACTGAGTGCCTATAAGAGAGGATATCTGTACCAAAACTTGCTGTAGGCAGTAGCAACAATCAGGAGAGTTGTCTTGCTCCTCTTCCTCACATGTTTTACAGTTGAATGTGCAAAAGATCTTCCTAGCCCTGCTTTCGAGTCATCTGTGAAGGAGAGATGCGAAGGACTTGAACGGGCTTTGAAACCTTTACTGCTGCTTTGTGACGTGCC
This sequence comes from Cephalopterus ornatus, assembly GCA_013396775.1. Lineage (NCBI taxonomy): Eukaryota > Metazoa > Chordata > Aves > Passeriformes > Cotingidae > Cephalopterus > Cephalopterus ornatus. Next base: position 1,397,908 of record VZRE01000627.1, read on the forward strand.
GAGGAGGCCGGGATGGCTTTCAGCGTGTGCTTGTGTGTGTGTTGTGCTTGCTCATGTGCAGGAGGCGTGTGGCTCTGCCCTGGTGGGCGCTTGCGTGGCAGGAGCGGTGACACTGGGAGCCCGGCAGGCCGAGCAGACCTTGGCATGCTCTTTTCAGTGATTTGCAGTGAGACCAAAGTCTTGGCCTTAGCACTGGACTTGGCTCCAGGGAGAGGATTTCTCTGTTAAGTTTTCCTGTAACTCCAGTGCTGGGGAGGAAGAAGAGGAGGAAGGCTTCCCTGCTTTTTGTTGATACCTATAATAAATAAAGAAGCAAAACCACCATCCTCTCTAGAGCAGACCAGGAAGACTTTTGAGTCTTCTCATCACACAGAGCAGAGGGAGGCTGTGAAATCGGATCTGCTGAGCCTATGGGGTTCCCCTGTCACCATGAGCCAAGCAGAGCCATCCAACTGACCTGGCACAGACATCATGCTCGCTGGGGCAATGAGGCGTGGATGACACTGCCTGTGGGGAGCTGAGCTTGCTTGTATGCCTGGGGTGGGCCAGGACTGGTGGTGGATACCTGGTCAGACCAGTGGCAGCCTCAGTCCCCACACAACCTGTAAGCACTTTGTAGCCTGAGGTGATGTGAAAACCCTGCAGTGTGGAGTCATCTTTCTAGCACATACCCTGTGCTGGCACTGATGCTCCCTAGCTCTGATGCCAAATCATCTGTAATACGTAAGCGTCTTTAGGTGATGTTTTTGGAAAGGAGTGCTACAGCACGCAGTATTCTTTGTGTCTCAGCAGGACTTCTGCCCTGCGAGTCTTGTAAGAACAAATACTTGTCTGTTGTAGGTCCCATGCTTGGCTTTTCTGTGGTGTGTGTTTTGGTTTTGCATTAACCCGTTAGACTTGTAGAATAGAAGCACTGACACTTTTGGTCCTTCATAGGTTACACAAAGGGCCTGAGGCAATCTGAGATCCTGTATGGAAAGGGCTTCATCAGTCATCAGACTTGACTGGCCAGGAGAAGGTCTTTCCCACTGTCAGGGACAACAGCCATGTGCTTTTGGGGAAAAGGCACTGGGCCAGCAGCATCACTGCTCCCCCCAGAGCACAGTCTGGTCATGTGGCTGCAGTGCTCAGGCAGACACTGCACAGCTGCTGGTGTGGGGTTGGCAGTGACTTGTTTCCCAGGGGCGTCCGAACCCGTAATCCAGCAGAGCCTCTCCCTGCAGGGTGGGCACTTTGCTCCTGACAAGTACAGGGTGAAACAGCCCTGCTTAGAGGGTGACCAGCTTGTGGCTGGTGGTGGCTTGTGACCCTGGTACCAGTTTAAGTGAGGAGGAGAGCCCTCCTGAATTCTTTTCTCCAACTGAAATACTTGCGGGCAGCTGCCTGAACCATCCCTGACTTTCCCTGGAATAATACCTGAATTACCTTGCAGTTTACTGTTTGCATCTTGCTGATGCTGGACTTGCTGGAATCCTGCACTTAAAAGTTCCTCTTGATTTTTTGCCCTGTGTGTGGTGTGTCAGAAGATCCAATGTCTGTAGCATTTCACAAGTCTGAATTCCTCTCTGTGCTGGTGTATATAGTCCTGTCTACTGTGGCCCTTCCCAAACTCCCCCAGAAAGGACCAATCTCTGAATTCTTCTGTTGCCTTTGAGATGGTGGGCTTGCCAGGATAAAAAAAAAATGCCGCAATGAGTTTTAAGGTGTGATTTGCTGATCACATTTTTCTGGGAATGATGCTACTTTGGTGTACATAGCTGTTAACCAGCTTTGGGGTGTGTGATTCATGGCTTTTAATTTAACTGTCCTTGCAGTGAAGCACCTTTTAGTGTCTGGGAGGAACTGAATGATTAACTGGGTGAGGGTTTTTCCTATGTGAAAAGCGGTGTTTAAAGTATTGGTAGGCATTGACTGACCTCCTCAGCTCTGCATTGTTGCTGTCCCTGATGGGCTGAGCCAGGGGTCAAAGCACTTTAGCATTTCTCTAAGACTGTGAGCTGCTCTGTCATCTTTCAAGCATATCTCATTTTCAGTCAGAATTCTGCTTTGGGATTTTCAACTAAAGAGCTGTGCCAGGATTAATCTTTAGAGAGGAGCTAAAGCCTGTTCCTGCAGCATGGTAGAGCTCCTCCACCAGAGTTTGGATGGGGTTTTGTTCAGCTGCTTTAATAGGAGCTAAATGAATCCTCCAGATGCTGCCAGGTCTTTTTCTCCTGATGTACATCGACCAGGCTTGAGCACTGAGCTGGGCAAAAACTCCAGAGCTGCTTTTCATCTTCCTCCTGGCAAGAGCTGAAGACACCGATCTCTGTCCTGTCACTGGATCCACCCCTCCGCAGGCTGTGGGGCACAGGGAGGTTTAGAAGCATTTTACTGTTATTCCTCACCCTCTGCCTTCAAATACTTTTTCTCCCAAGATGAGGCTTACTCTGGTGTCTCAGCAACCTAGTGGTGGCTTGGCATAAGTTTTAGCCCTGCTAAAACCTATGAGTTTCTTAACTCTAGATTTTATCTGAAGTGTGCGTGGTGATTCAGTCCAAGGTGTCTGTCGTGGCATGTGCCTGGATGGGCCTGGCTTTCCTTATCTCCAGATTACTGTCTGCTTGAGGTGCAGAAGTGTTGAGGCTTTCCACTCAGATGCTTGCTGGGTTTCCTGGTCTGTGCTGCTCCCTCCCAATAGCCCTTGGTGTAGCACCGACCTACATAGTCATAGGATAACTGGTGTTTAAATCACTGGCCAAAGCACAAGTCAGCTCTGATCTTAGCTGTATTCCTAATTTTATTCTCACTGGTCTTCAGCCTCCTAACAACATAGCCTAGGCACCGTGTTGCACCCAGGTTGTCTTTCCAGAGGGTTCAGTACACTTCCTCCTGCCGTGCTGGATCCTGTAACCACGTGCCTCCCTTTGGGTTAGATGTCAACTCTTGTATCTCGTCACGCACCCTTGCTGAGCAGATGTGTGCTTGATCCAGGTGATTAATAAACGATGCTTCAGTAGGAAGTGGTTGTACAGTGTGCTGTTCTTGTGGCACTGATGGTGAAAAAACACATAGGTGGGCAAGTTCTCTGTCACTCTGGGCAAGTCTGGGGGGACAGGGCTGTGACCTGGCCAATGGTGGTGGTGATATTTGTTCTTGGCTGTTGGAACTTACCCCTGTGCGCCAGCAGGACTGAAAACCCCGGTGGGAGCGCTGGGGTGACCTCTGCCTGGCCGAAGCCTACCGCGTCCCCTCCCGGTCCCTGGGGGCTCGGCTGCCTGCGGCAGCACCGCCTACGGGCTCCGCTCACGGGCGTGTTCCTCGCTCGCTCTGGCGTAAGGGCTTCCGAAGGGATGTCATGCGGGGGGAAACCACCCCGTGACTCAAGAGCCTCTCCGGGAGACGCTGAGGGTTGCACAAGGTCCCGCAGGCGCCGGGGGGGCCGCGCGGGCCGGGCCGCGGGAGCGGTTCTGTGGCTGCGGCCGCGCTGGCGCAGCCCCGGGACAGTGTCACAGCCCCGGGCCTGGCAGAGCTCGAAGAGCGCTGGGACAACGCTCTCGGGTACCACGGTGCGACCCTTGGGAAGGGTCCTGTGCGGGGCTGAGGGTTGGACTCGACGGTCCCGGTGGGTCCCTGCCAGCCCGGGATGTTCTGTGAGTCTGTGAAGCCACGCGCCCCGCGATGACGGGACGAGCGGTGTCTCATCGCTCCCGCACCGGTAAGGCACCCCGGCCCGGCTGGCTGAGGGGGCTGTTCCCCGCGGGGCTCCTCCTCCGCAGGGACCTGGCTTGCGGATTTTGGGGTGGATTTGAGGTTTTTCCCTACGGGCCCCTCCCCTCCGGCC
>VZRE01000627.1:1402337-1426291 GCA_013396775.1 Cephalopterus ornatus
GGGGGCGGCGGGGCCCGGCGCGGTGCCGGAGCCGCTGGCCCCACGCGTGTGTGCTCCCCCAGGGCTGGCGGAGATCGCGGGCAGCCGCGTGGCCGCGCTGCTGTTGGCCGGCGGGCAGGGCACCCGCCTCGGCGTCCCCTACCCCAAGGGCATGTGCGACGTGGGGCTGCCCTCCCGCAAGACCCTCTTCCACCTCCAGGCCCAGCGCCTGCGGCGGCTGCAGCAGNTCCCTTGGTGAGCTCTGGCCCCGAGTGGTCTCGGGGGAACAGGATCCCATCCCGTTGGCACTGATGGGCCAAGGCCCGGTGGGTTGGTGTAGACCTGTGCGTGTGAGCAGCCCGAGATCCCCTGGATTGGTGCAATTCCCCTTCCCAGCTCCTGGGCTGATACAGAGCCCCTTGGGCGCCCAGGAACAATGGGTTGGCATAGCCTCTCTTGACACTAGTGCTATTGCTATGGGCATATCCCACTGGAGTTAGTAGTTCAAGGCTCAGCGAGTGGCATTGGCAGGTCCCACGTAGTCAGCCCCGTGGCCCTTGGAAAGGTGTGTCATGCCCGTATGGGACAGCAGCCATGCAAAGCAGGGGTCTAGGCAGCAAGGGGCAGCTGCGGTGCTGTGAGCAGGAGGTTGGTGTCAAGGAAGAAGCTGCTACGGGTGTCCCCTGCACTGTGCAGGGTGTTTTATAGTTTTGGAGATACATGTTGCAAGGAAGAGTGAAGCTCTTCATTGGCTTGCCAAAGTGGTGAGGCCACAGCAGGTCAGATTCTCCTAAATGTGGAAGAGGGGAAAAAGCCTGTCCTAGCTGTTCCCTACGTTTGGGATGAGGGATGTGAGACCTTGCCTCTCCTCCCTGCTCACTGGGGGTCTCCTGCTCTGTGATAGGTACATCATGACAAGTGGCCGCACTATGGAGTCCACCAAGGAATTCTTCCAGAAGCATTGTTATTTTGGCTTGAAGAAGGAAAACGTCATCTTCTTCCAGCAGGGCATGCTGCCCGCCCTGGGGTTCGATGGGAAAATCCTACTGGAGGAGAAGGGCAAGATTGCTATGGCACCAGGTTAGTGGTGGGAGCTGATGGAAGGGGCGCACAGAGGCGAGATGTGGCGCTGAGGACAAGCTTTTGGAGCTGGAGTCTTGCAGTATGACGTGGCCCACGGGTGATGCGGGCTGGGAGGTGTCTTGGCAGGGAGGACCAGGGTGGGGTATGGCTGGGCTGATGACCCTCCACACCAGCTGCATGGGGAAGGAGGATGAGTGTGGGTGGCTGATGGGACTGCTGGGTGTTGCTGCAGCCCCAATGGTTTGTTCTCTTTGCAGATGGCAATGGGGGCCTGTACCGGGCCCTGGGGGCACACGGCATCATGGATGACATGGAGCGGAGGGGCGTGCAGAGTGTCCATGTGTACTGCGTGGACAACATCCTGGTGAAGGTTGCTGACCCCAGGTTCATTGGCTTCTGCTTGGAGAAGGGAGCAGACTGTGGGGCTAAGGTATGGTTTTGGGGGCAGGCCGGCACTGCTTCCCTGGAGCCGAGTGGGGTCTGTCCTGCTCCTTGCCGGTCTTCCCTGACTCCTCATCCTTTGTTTTCTGGTGTGCCACGTTCAGGAGGGATAGCTAAGCACCAGAAGCATACTGTTGAAGTAGCACATGCTGCTACAGTCCTACCTGCCCCTTGGGTAGTCCTGCCTGCCCTTGGCACTGTGGGGAATGTGGGGCATCACTGAGCCCTGCCTGGTGCTGTTTCTCTCCTGCCTTGCACAGGAACGTGGCACGAACAGGCCCAGGCTCAGAAGTCCCTTAGTGCCTGGGGTCAAGAGGCTCCTGGGGAGTCCTGTGGAGCTCCTTGGTTCACACCTGGATGCTGGGCAGCTGTTTTCCAGGTGGCTGTGGGTAGCACAGGAGGACAGGATCCTTGCCCTAGGCTGCCAGCTGTCCCCAGCCATGACGTCCTGGGCCACCAGACCAGGACACAGTGGGTGCAGCTCACATACTGAACCCAGCCCTGTCTTGTGGACAGGACATTGCATACTCCAAGCTTTACTTAAAGACTGGCTTAACAGCCAAAGGGGCTGTTTTTGTTTACATTGGGCTTGGCTCTGGCAAACAGGCAGGAGGACTTACTGGGTCTGAAGCTTTCAGAGAGCAAGCTGAGAAAGGGAAAGCAATTCCTCCTCCTCCCTTGCAGGAGAGAAAGAGGAAATAAACCCTAGCATGCAGAAAGGAGAAAGCCCTGCGTCCCTGCATGCCACCCCACCACGGTGACAGTAATGGGTAGGGATTTGCTGGGGTAGTTGTGTGCCTAGATGGAGGTATGTGGGATGCAAGGAAGAAGAGGGAGGTCAAGTGTAGGGGGATGGCTCTACTGAGCCAGCAGCCTCCTGGTTGTGCACAGCAAGCTGGCTAAAAATATCTGTGCCCTCTGCCAGCCGCACATGGGCTTGGTGCCAGATCCTTCCCACGCCCTCTGGGTGTGTCTGGCACTCTGCCACCCAGTTCTGCCATCATCCTCCTCTAGTCCCCATTGCCACAGAAGTACCTGAGAGGAGAGGACTCCAGCATCCCTATCCCTGCACTATCCCAGCACAGCAAAAAGCCTTGGCAGGGATGCTGGGTACAAGGGAGTATATTTGAAGTGCTGAGCTCTGGGTGTCTTTCTCTGACAGTCCTTCCCTTGGGCAGGTGGTGGAGAAGACCAACCCCACGGAGCCGGTGGGTGTGGTGTGCCGCGTGGATGGTGTGTACCAGGTGGTGGAGTACAGTGAGATCTCCCTGGCCACTGCCCAGAAACGGGGCCCAGATGGGCGGCTGCTCTTCAACGCGGGCAACATTGCCAATCACTACTTCACCACTGCCTTCCTGAAAGATGTAGTCAAGTAAGGGCCTGCTGGGGTGCTGTTGGAGTGACGGTGCCAAGTGGAGTCGGCTGCGCATTGCTTTCTGCTGGCTGAGCTCCAGCTATTTGCAGGCGTGCTGGGATGAGGCCCCTGATATCTGGCCTCTGCACGTGTGGCCTGACCCTTGCCTCTCCACACAATCTCTTCCTTGACATAAGATTTCTCCTGGCCGTAGCTGGATGCTGCTTCCAGAGTGAAGGCGTGTGGAGCTGTCCTCTCCTGGCTGCCATGGGGATGAGCAGCCTGTGCATCAGGGAGGCTCTCCTGAGGTGGAGACGTGGCTTGCTCACGCGAGTGACATCTCTTTCTTGGCCTGTTGCAGCACTTATGAACCACAGCTGCAGCACCACGTAGCTGAGAAGAAGATCCCACATGTGGACATCACTACAGGGCAGTTAATCCAACCCGAGAAACCCAATGGGATTAAGATGGAAAAGTTCGTCTTTGACATCTTCCAGTTTTCCAAGTATGTCCTTTTCTCTCCATGGGCAAGAGGCTGTTGGCGCTGCCTTGGGCAGCTCTGAGAGCCTCCGGGGTGGTGCCAGGGGGGTGCCCACTGGTGATACCCTGGCATGGGGATAAGATGCCAGCTCCTGCTCTTTGCCACAGCAGTGGATGGTTGTGCTTGGAGATGAGCAGCAGGAGGGACAGGTGCTGCGTGCTTCTTGCTTGGCCGAGTCCTACTCCTGGGCCAGAACATCCGCTGACTCTACAGCCCAGGCCCTCCCTTCCCTCCTTCATGGCTGTGAAAAACAGCCCATGGGTGTGGGCTATGGGAGGGCCATGGCCCCAGTTCAGCCACCCTGACAGGGGAGAAGTGATGAAGCAGCGACGATTTCCAAACCTGACCCTCCCATGCTCTGTTTCCTCCCAAGGAAGTTTGTGGTGTATGAGGTGCTGCGTGAGGACGAGTTCTCTCCCCTGAAGAACGCAGACAGCCAGAATGGCAAGGACAACCCCACCACAGCCCGACATGCCTTGATGTCCCTGCACCACTGCTGGGTTCTCAATGCAGGGGGACACTTTGTGGATGAAAATGGCACACGCATCCCTGCCATCCCTCGGTGAGTTGCTGCTCCTGGCACTCCTGCATCCATTTTTGGGCTGGATATAAGGCGCGAGGCAGTCCCCAGCCCTTCTGCATTTCAGTGCTCCTGATAACAGTGTCACTGAAGTGACCAGCTATGGGTCCTTTCTCCTGGATGGTCCATGGGGCAGAGCTGGTTGTGGGCTGAGTGGTGACAACAGGAACAGCGCTTGCTCACTCAGCAGCAGCTTCCCTTCTTGATTCAGCACCTCTGAACTAAATCCTGCCAACCTCCCTTGCACAGCCAAGGTCGCCTCTGCAGGGAGGAAGTGGCTCCCTAAAGCCCAAGTGCACCAGCAGATCCATACAGCAGCCAAGCTGGAGTCATGGCATCTCTTGACCACAAGCCCCTTCCCACCGCCCCTCTTTGGAGATCAGCAAAGCCCAGACTTGTTCTGCTGTGTTTTTACCCTGCCTCGCTAACCCTTGTCTATTCCCACGTAGCATCCCAAACGGAAGGTCCGCTGCCACGCCAGCAGATGTCAAAGACAAGTAACTATACCGTGCAGCGTGCATGGTGGCGGGGCTGTGCTTAGGTACTAACGGGCTGTAGGCCAGGCCGCGGGTGCGCACTGGGGACAGGCACCCGCAGCGACTAACGGGGCCGGGGGGCTCTGGGCCGCATGCTGGGAGTTGGGGCACGTCCCACCGCTGCTTCCCGTGGATGCCGCTTCTTATGGTGGCGGGCAGTAGGCAGCGTCTGCTCCCTCCTGGGCTCCTTTCCGCAGGGGCAGCTGGTGGGGATGACTGGATGGGGCTTGTGTTCCTGGTATGGATGTGGGGCGTCAGCAGCCTGGTGCTGACTGCCCACGGCCCCCAGAGGACACCCTGCAGGCAGGATGCTGTTGGGAAACACGCTGGCACATCCCTTCGATGACACTCCCCTGTTAGTCACACCCTGGCACAGCACAGCCTGGACTGGTCCCAGCCAGTCACCGTGTTGGAGACAGCTGCCGTCTCCTGATGTCCACCAGGCATCCAGGCAGATGGAAATGGGATTGAAAGCCTTGAGTTAATGTCAAGCAGGCTTTGATGTAGCATGTGTGAATCACAGCACAGCGGAAAGCTGTGCTTTGTGTGACTTCAGCTCTTGAGGTTAGTACATCCAGACCATGACACCAGGGAAAGCCCCTGGCTCAGTGCTTGAAAGTTTACAGGAACACACGGGAGAGCTTTGTTAACAGCAGCATATTCTGTAGGCATAGGGCAGGTGGGGTGTCTGGGACTTGGAGCTGGTAAGCGTAAATGACTCAGACTAAGCAAGCTTGTTACCTTCCCCTGCTTCAGAAGTTGTATCTTCTAGTATTTTCTGGTGAGATATTCCTAGGATGTCTGTTTTAGTTCCAGACTCCAAGTGTTTTCAGTCTTATGACTAGGCCATCACAGTAGTTATAATGTAGGAAAAAGGATGCACCTTATCCTGCATTTACCCTACATTGCCAGTTGATGTAAATTTTTTTTTTTAAACAATTATCTTGAATCTAACTCCAAGGCAAACACAAGTTTGAGGGCTGGGTTAGGATGGGTGAGTTTTATTTACAGCTGGGACAGGACAGGGGCTGAGTTGAGTGCGTGGCAGCAGGGATGAGCTTCAGCCAAAGTGAAGGGAGCATTGTCATGGATGACATCCTGCCATGCCTGCCTGGCTGCCGTAGTGAATGGCTGGGAAGGGGCACCCTGGGGTGCTGCTGTGGCTCCTTGTTGGCTCCACATGGCTGCGCCCCCTGTCCAGACTTATACGCTGGATCCGGGGAGTTATCTGGGAGGGAGTCCTACAAGGGCTGGTGGCAGAAGGAGCAACCTTGCGGCCCCCATGCAGCCCCCGGCCCAGCAGTGCTGCTGCAGTGGCTAGTACTGGTGTGGTTCTGATGTTTTGCTCACCAGTGCCAGTGCACAGGCAGAACAAAGGAGCTCAAACAGTTGATTCAAAAGGCAAAGGCAGGAGGAGCAAACAGTGCTGCAGGGAGCATTTCTGAGCGAGCAGATAGGCTTACCGTGCTTCCTCAGATTGTGCTTTAGGCAGGAGAGTGCTTAAAGAAAGACCAGTTATAGCCAGGAAATGGGAAGGTGCTGTGTATCTGTCATCACCCCAAGGGTGCAGGAGGAGGAAGGAGTGACTGGTTTGCATGCAGAATCAAAAATAGTGGGGTTGGAGACACAGGTACTGCTGTAGTTGCACACATGGAAAGGCATCATAAAATTCACCTCTAAAGCTCTCTTCCCTTTCAGTCGCTGCTGGTATCTAAACTTTCACTTGCACCTCTGTGGAGAGCACGCAAGGCTTGACTAACCCAGGGCAGCTCTGTGCTGGTGGGGTCTGACCCCCCACCTGGCATCAGCGAGATCTTGGGCCCTGTCCATGTCCCCTGGTGGGATGTAACTAACTCTTCTGACTTCTTCTTTGCAGCTTGAAGGATGCAAACGACCTGCCAATCCAGTGTGAAATTTCTCCACTTGTGTCCTATGGAGGAGAAGTGAGTACTGACACTCCAAAGCTGAAGAGGTCCTTGCAGATAGACTAGACAAGTGGAAGGGCTGGCAGGGCACACATGTGAGGGGATAAGCCACGGAAGTGTGACTTGAATTCACTATGGGGCTTTTTGAGACAGTGTCCCCAAAGCTGCTAGACTAGGAGGGGTCCACAGCCACCTGTGAGCAGCTCAGTGGGTCAGCAGAGCAGATGACACGTGGTGTGTCCCTAATGAGCCACTTTGTCTTCCCGTAGGGTCTGGAAAAGTATGTGAAGGACCAAGAGTTTCGCACACCTCTGATCATTGACGAGGATGGGATCCACGAGCTGGTGAAGAATGGGATGTAGTGGCAGCAGGGTGCCCAAGCAGGGCTGTCCATCCCGCCAGGAACTCGGACACATGAAGGTTTATAGCTGTGACTGGTTGGGGCTGGTCCTGGTCACTCCAGCCCTGTGCAGGAGAGGATGTGACCCACTCGGTCCTCAGCACGTTGTATGCTTCTATTTATATTTTAATTTAAAAACCAAACACTTTATAGATTCTCCTGCCACGAAGCACAGCTGTGGTGTGCTGCTCTTTGCACTCCAGGCTGTAGGCATTTATTTTTAAACATGTATATAGTAGTAGTCATTGTACATGCAGAGAGAGGATTTTTATGGTACTGGGCTGGGATTAATCTTGAATTTTCATTTTTCTTAAATCGACTATTTTTTTTTTAATAGGGTCATTGCCCATGTCCTTCCTTTTGATCATCCTTTCTATGTTGCACAACTGGAAGCACCCAATTAAACTGAGTCCCTCCTGTTTGTCATCTGATGGTGTTTGAGTGATGATGACTTTCCACAGAGGCTCTGTTCATGGAGTAGAGAGCTGATCGCATCATACCATGCGCTCTGCCAGTGCAGCAAGGTTTGCTGCCTGTGGTGGCTGCAGGCAGGTCCTCTGGCCTGTAGCGCTTGTTTGGGGCATTTCTGGAGGAAACAGAGGGTTGCACTTCCCTCGTGTATTCTTGCAGACATTGGCAAGCCTCAAGCAGGTAGGAACAGGCAGGAGTGCTGGGCTGCTGGAGTGCTCAAGGTGTAGCCAGCCTGGCATGGAGCCCTCCAGCAGCACTGTGTGCCCTCTGCTTTTCCTGAGAGGGCTCTTTGGCTCCTTCCACTGAGGAGTGTGGTGTCTGATGCCCCCGGGTGTTACGACCCAGGTGGACAGAAGGGACACCTACACAGGGTGTGGATCAGGGTGTGTAGGCCTCTTTATTAACATGGCTTCCCCTTTATATAGGGGAAGGAAGGAACATTCTAGAATTGTAGGTGTGAACAAGACATAGAGGGAAGGATTAGGAGGGAACTTGCCTTAACATGGACAACATAGGAGGGGTCACATCTCAATGAGGGATGAAGGGGAGAGGTATAACCTTATGTGAAACAACCAATCAGAACACAGGGGTAAAAGGAGTAAACAACTTAAGGGAATTTTTATAGAATTACAAAGATACAAACTCAGGAAAATACAACAAACACTAAAACTCTCACAGTCTCGCAACAGTCCATCTGTGTGTCAGAAATCCGTGTGTCAGGTTTACAGCTCATCTTCCTCTTCTGTGTACTCTTGTAGTGCTTCTTTCCATCTCCGATATTGTTCTTCCTCATGGTCACCAACTCCCACACCCGGGCAGAGCAGCTGTGCTGCCTCCCATCCTATTTGGGAAAAAGGATGGAGGTTGGCCAGCTCATCTCCTGATCCTGAATCCCATCACAGCCTCTGGTGTGGTTGGTCACTGCCTCCCACTGCCCTCTGGCTGCCTGCAGAGGGATTTTTTCCTTGCAGGGCTGCGAATGGGACCCCAAGCTCTCTGCCCCAGGGGAAGTCACCAAGTCCTGTGAGTGCTGAGGTGGCTGTTGGGCATCCTAGGCTCAGCCAAGCACTGAGTTTCCCAGGCAGTGTGCCTGGGAAGCCAGGGCCACGCGGGGGGTCCCGGCTGGCGCTGTGCCTACTGGTGGCTCACCACTGGCTGTCTGGGCTGTGTGTGGCCGAGGCTTTGGCTTTTGGCTCTGCAGACCACCACCTTTGCGTTAGGTCCTGGGACAGAGCAGCGCAGCACTGGCTGCTGCCAAGTTATTTGAGTACTGATTCAGGTAGCAGGAGGGGAGCGGAGCAGAGCTGGCTGGCATTTGTGCTGATGTGCACGCAGGGCAGCCTGTGCTCCTCCCTGCCAGCTGATCTGGGGCAGCACAGGGGGGCACACGACAACGCCCTGCAACAGGCACTGCTCTGACCTGTTCCCTGCCTGCCCTCCCTGCCAGCCTGAAGCTGTGCCTGAGCTCTGTCACTCTGGGCACCCCTGGCTCAGCTGGCACTGCAGCCCCTCTCTGGTAGCAGTGGTGAGGGTCACCAGTATCTGCTGTGGGCAGTGGATGGCTCACCTTGCCCATGACTCAGCTGGTCTGTCTGGAGAGTAGGCAGGGTGGGAGTATGGCGAGAAGGTTGTGTTTAGGAGCAAGCCTGCAGCCCTAGAGCCATGGGGTGTCCTGCAAGACAGGAGAGCTTTTTAGGGAGCTACTGGCCTGCTGCCAGGGGTGCTGCTTCCCTGCCATAGTGTGGCAGTGGCATAAAATACAGCCAAAACACTAGTCTGAAAAAAAAAAAAATGCTTTTTATTTTTTTTTTTATTGCGGTTTTTGCTATTGCACAAAAATTAATGCAAGCCCTTTATTATTATTTTCTCCTTGCTGCGTTGCATAGTCAGTGGCCACAGTGCCAAGATAGTGCCTGGAAATGATGTAAAACCACCAGCTCAGTGTGGAGCTCGGGGAGTTGGAGCGCTGATTCCATGCAGTGTGCCAGGCAGGTCGGCTCTCTGGCCGGTGTCCTGGCCATGCGTGTCCGCGCAGGAGTTCGATACCCTTCCCACCAGGGGCCAGGAGAGGGGTAGTCCGTGTGGGACCTTCTAGGACAGTGATGGGGTCTCATGGGGTGTCTCCACTACCTGCATTTTGGGGGGGTCCCACCTGGCCCCACGGTGCAGGAGGAGGGTCCTGGACACACGTGCCATCCTGCAGCCGCGGGGGCGAGTGCCGGAAAGCAAACCGCTGCCTATTGCTTTAAGTTCCCCTGCTGGCCACGCGGATCTTTTTATTTTTTCTCTTGCGCTATGAATGGGTTTTGCTGTAAATTATAGCTTTGCGCACATTCCCTCGGGCCGAGGAAAATAACCTCCGCCGAAAAGCCAGCCCGGATTGCTGACTGGCTCCCCCTCTCCGCTCCCTAATTGAAACCAAATGTGCAAGATGTAGGATTGTGGGATTTCTGGCCGGCTCCCAGGAATCCGCAGAATGCAAAAACGCTCCCAGAGGCATCTTGCATCAGCCCGGGGAAGTTCGCTCCTCGCCTGGCTCCCCTGGCCCAGGCGAGGGGCGAGGAGCCCACCTGCCTACCGCCGCCTCCCCGCTCCGGTGAGTTGCTTCTTGGGTACGTGGAGAGGCGTGTGCCCCTCGTAGGCTTGGGATTTTGGTGGGATGTGGGGCGAGCTGTGCTCTGCGGCGGAACCTGGGCAGACGGGCTGGGGTGTGGGTCCACCTTGTAAGGGGCTGGGGCGGAAGCAGGGCAGTGTTTCCACTTCGGGACATAACTTTTGGCCACTTCTCAGCAGTTGTGCCCCCACTGCCAGTGTTTCCCCCCTTGTGCTTTGTGCTGGGCCACCATTTCCTGGTGTCCCTCCTCAGCTCCCGCCTATGTGTCTGTTGGCAGAGCCGGCAGCAGCGCTGGCCAGCCAGAGAGGCCCTGCTGTCCCCCAGCCAGGCACCAGGTCACACCGGGGAGGGGACACAGGGCCACTGGTCTGGTACTTTTGAGCATCGTGCCCCGTCCTGGTGCTCGGAACTCACTTGTGGCTTCCCAAGCCCACGTCGTGTCGGAGCGATGCTGTGGAGCCCTGCACCGTGGCGGGGCACTGCTGTGCGCCGTGGCACAGAGCGTGGAGGAGGGCTGGAAGTTTTCGGCTGGCTGAGAGGGCATGCTGCAGCAGCATCCACAGGACCGTGTCCCCAGGCCCCCTGTCCATGGGCTGTGCTCCTGGCAGGTCTCTCCAGGGCAGCTGGCAGCCATGGGGATGTGCCGGTTGCTTCTCACACCCTGGGGACTGCGATGCCCCAGGCTGAGCCAGGCAGCCCGTGGCTGGGGAGGTGCTTGCTGCTGAAGAAAATGGGGCTGCATCTAGCCTGGAGAAGGTCTAAAATGTTATTTTTGGAAGGGAGGAAGACTACGGGTCTCGTCATGCTGCGCTGTGCTCCTGCCAAGGCTGCGCCGGTGACACAGCATGCTGGGGGCTGTAGTGCCAGCTAGGGTGGGAATCCTGAACCCCCTTACCCAAACGCTGCATGTCTTGGGCCAGGGTCACAGGCTGCTGCTCCAGGACATTCCCTACAGCATGGCCCTGACGTGTCCTGCCATCCCAGCAGGAGGGGAGCCCCAGCCCCGTGCAAGGATGGGGAGTTGCAACGGGAGCCCTGGCAGTCCTGGGAGACCCTGTCCAGGACCTGCTGCCATCCAGGTCCCTCCCCATGGGCAGCAGTGCCCACCTGGGAAGCGATCTGGGGATCTCACCAGCCGGCACGGGTGGAGGGAAAGAGAAACCACAGGTCAGGTGGGGTTTGTCTCTTAACAAATGTGGATTTACTTTTTCCCTTGGTAATTCTCCCTGGTTGTTTCAGTGGAATAAGAAAGGAGGGAAATAAAAAGTGAAAACAAAAAAAAAGCAGCGGCCAAGGGAAACTCAAAGCCCAGGCGATGCCAGGGAGGAGCTCCAAAAACTCTCTGCACTAAAAATTTCCAGTGATTGAAAACTTTCAGCAAACATTTTCAGTCAAAATGTTGCAAAGCCGCCCCTTTCGCAGGGCTGGTGGAACAGAAATGAGTTCCAGCTAGGTTGCCAGTACTGCTGGGCCAGTTTGACCACGTGTCCCTGAGCCCCCAGCCTTGGCACCTGAGCCACTGTCTCCCCAGTGTCCCCCAGCCCCACTCCCCTGAGGAACGATGAGCACTTCCCAATGGTTATGTGGGGATGATTTCCCTATAATAGACTAAATGTAAATGCATTCCCTGCAGGAGATTACAGCATCTGGTATCCTGATGCCTAAAGAGTTTACTCAGCCTGAAAGAATAGTGGGGAAAAAATATCCCTGGATATTTTTTGGAATGCAGAAGGAAATTGAGATTTTAATTTTGGGGGAACTGGCCATCATCAAACGCAGAAGCCTCCTGTGTACCTCTCGGCAATGCAGCTGAAATTCCCAGTTGCAGCTGAGTTGGTTGCAACTAGCTGAATATTACCAGCTGGGAATAGAAAAAAAAAAGCAACCACATATTGTTCTTTTTAAAAAAAATAAAATAAAATTTAAAAAGGGAGAAGAATCACTCCAAGTGCAGGTGTTTATTTGTACCTACTGCAGAGCTCATGGTGATTAGCAGAGTCCCCCAGGAATCCAGCAGTGTGCTGTGGGGTGCAGAGAGCCTCTAGCAGGATGCAGGTGGCAGCTCTTGGGGTTTTACATTCCTCTTGGGTGCTGTCATGGTCACAGCAAGCCCCTGTCTTGCTCTTGCCCTGCCAAACCCTGGCTTTGGCAGTGACCAGGGAATCATATCCAGCACCTCCCATGTGGACTTTATGGGATAGAGGCATCTGCTGTGTGGCAGATGCTTTGGGTTGGGTTTGGGTTTTCCTTGGTGGTGGGGACAAGGTTGTGGGACCCTGCATGGGGAGTGGATGGATGCAAAAACACAACCAAACACCCACCTGCGGGATCACTGGTGTTGGGCTGGCCTTGAGGATATGCCAGCCCAGTCCAGACATCCCTGGTGCAGTCGGCTTGGGTCCCATTTGGCCTGGAGCTATGGTCCCTTTAACCCCCAAGTTAGTAAGTTGTTCTCTGAAAGTTTAATGTGCATGTAAACTAGATTAAAATAGCCTTTTTTAATAAATAGAAGATTAATCTGCATCTGGTGCTTGTGTGAAGTCACCCCTTGGCAAATAAGGGGAGGGGCAGAAGCCCAGGAAGCCTAGGGCAGAGTTGGTGACGTATAGGGGTGTCCATGGTGCAACCCCTGGTGTGGTGCCAAGCACCATGGTGGTTCCCCAGAGGTGTGTGGGTGCAGTGTGAACTTCTCGGGCTCTGGGGATTCCTGGTAGCTGAGGGCTGGCCTGAGCCAGGTGTGGTGGAAGCACTGACACAAAGGCAGGCACGTCCTGGGGGGGGATCCCGTTGTGCTGTGGGCTGTACCCTCCAAGGAGGAGCCCTGCCAGCACCAGCACTTTTTCTCCCCTTGCCCGAGCCTCACTGGCAGGACCCCAGGTCTCCTCCAGCTCCCTCCCATGCTCCCCTCGAGGCAGTGGGTACAAGCTGGCTCCCGTGCCCTCTGTCACACCTTTCTCTGTCATGCGTGTCCCTGGGATCCACTCTGCCACAGGGAGCTGTCACAATAAATATGCCATAAATCTCGGGCGAGTATCTGCTCTCCTCTCTCCGGAGCCAGCAGGCAGGGAAACCGCCTGTTGAAACATGCTATTATTGTCTTATGTGATGGGGTTTTGCAAATTCTTGCTTTTAAAGCTGTCCAAGGGTGGGTGGCCCAGCCGGAGCCTTTCTGCCCGCCAGTGGAGTCGGATGGCCCTGGCCCCAAGCAGAGCCCAGGGAGGTTCGTGTGGGTCAGAGTAGAGCCCTGGGAGGTTTGTGTGGGTCCTGTGGCCATTACATGTGGCCAGCTCCAGGGATGTGGCATACCATGGCTCCCAGGGATGCTGGTGGAGGGGATGGGACACTGGGACCCCTTTGACCACCATCTCATATCTGAGGTCTGGGGCTCTGCTCCTCCTCCAGGCCAAGGGGGGACATAGGGGCTCAGGCAGGGGAAGTGCTCCCATTCTCAACTGGCTGCCCCAGGCAGGGCTGACATTTCCACGTGGCTCAGCTACTTCAGTGTGACGAGCCCTGTCTCTGTTTCCACAGGACTGCCAACATGCCGGCCACCCTCAGACCAGCCCTGCTGCTGCTGCTGCTGCTGCTGCTGCATGTCCCGCAGGCTGTGAGAGCCCAGGTCAACCCTGGTAAGTGAGACGGGCACCAGGTGGCTGCAGGTGCCATGAGGGGCATTTTCATGGTCCGTCCTCCTGCCAGGATGTCCAAGTTTGGGCTCATCTCCATCATCTCTGGGAGCAGTATGTGGTGGCCCCCCAGGCCTGCACCTGCTTGGGCACACTGCTGTCCTGCATATGGCTTGGCCACCAGCAGTGACCCTGAGAGCTCCCTCTGTGTGCCACGCGTGCTGTCCTACCCCCATCAGTTAAGGGGACACCTGGGGTACAGGCTTGTGTGCTGCTTGCAGCTGCAAGCTGCAGCACTGCAGCTGGAGCTCTGGGTTCTGGATGGGGCTCTTCCCCTTGGGGGCTCATTGAGCCTGCTCAGTTTTGAGGCTGCTGGGTGCTGGGGTATTGTTTTCTGCTGCTATGTTGTGCTTTCTTTGGTGGTTTTGCAGCAAACCAAGCCATTTAGTGAAGTGGCTTGACTGGGTACCTGGCTTCTACTTTGAAACCACAACACTGTGCTGGCCGTCAGCAGGAGAAGTGTGTTTAGGTGGCTGTTTCTGCAGGGCTCAGCTCCATCCTGTGTTGCAGGAATGAACACAGTCCAGGCTCCTTCAGCTTACCAGGGTTTCCCAGGGTTATCCCTGTAACAAGTCCCTTCAAAGTCTTCTTCCATTCGTGGGAAGAGTTTGCTGGGTCTTCCCTGGAGGCTTCCTACTGCTTACTTAGGGAGGCAATCCTGTTCCTCCTGCAGAAATCTATGCCTGGCAGCATTGGTTTTGCCTGGCCAGGATCATTATTACCTAGGGCAAAGGAGCTGAGCTGGCTCCATGTTCGGCAAGAATTAAATGAGAATTCAGTGGGAGCTGTGCTCTGCAGAGCATCACAAGCAGGAGAGCTGGAGATAAGAAGAGATGCTCCCACTGTGCCAATGCTCATGGTGAAGATGCACTTATTCTTCTGTCTGATGCAGAAGATGGTCCCTGGGATGGCGGTACACTGGGATGCATGTTCTTTGCCGGTGCGGCATGAGGCGAACTGGAGGCTGTGGGGCTAGGAGGTGGCCTGGGCACAGCATCCTGCTGGTCCCTGCCTCCCCGGTGCGGGTGTTTGCTCGGGGTGGCGTGTGGAGGGAGTGCGGTGGGCTGGAGCCAGCGGCCAGACAGTAAACACCGCCAAACAAGCCAGCCTTTCAGCAGTGCTCTTGGCAGCCAGGCGTGAAAAAATAACTCCTGGGAAGCAGCATGGATGTGGTGCCGGGGGGAGCCGGCTGCCACTCGGGGACGCAGTCTGCCTGCCACACCGGGTATTTTTCCACTTGTAGCCAGGGCGGGAGCAGGGCTGGTGATGGGAACTGAAGGGTCAGCAGGGAAGACGAGTGCCCGCCTTTGTCACTTGTTCCCCAAGGCAGGTAGGGGGAGCCAGCAGGGCAGCATGGCACAGTTGCTGCAGGTGAGTTTTTTGGACAAGTGGCCTCTGGGATGAGCTTTCTGGGTTCCCCCAGAACAAGGAGCACATGGATAGTGGTGCCAGCTCAGAGGCTCTCTACCACAGCCGAGATGCCTGCCAGCAGGACTGACAGGATCTCAAGGGACAGGGTCTGGTGTACCTATTAGTCTTTGGAGAACTGCCTCCCGCTGCTCCTTCTTCGCTTTGAGCTGGGCTGGCATCCACTTCTGGCCAGCAGCACCAACATCAGGCAGGTGTTGCCTTGGCAGGACCACCCCTTCCTGCTTCGTCGTCTCTGTAAACCAGAGGGATGGAGAGTGCTGTGCTGGGGCCGCACTGCCTGTGGTGTGGTGGATGTGCCCCAGCCCATGACATTCTCAACATGGATCTGGGCTGGGGAAGTGCCTGCTCAGTGCCCTGCTGATCTTGTTACAGCGGTGTGTCGGTACCCCTTGGGAATGTCAGGTGGGCACATCCCCGACGAGGACATCTCAGCCTCCAGCCAGTGGTCCGAGTCCACAGCTGCCAAGTACGGCCGGTGAGTGTAGGGACCCTTCTGCAGCAGCCATGGCAGGGTCTGGGCTGCCACGGAGGGGAGAAGTGGGACATGGGGCTGGGTTTGTCTGCCTGCAAACAGCTCCTCCACTCTGGGTTCACAGGCTGGACTCGGAGGATGGTGATGGAGCCTGGTGCCCAGAGACCGCAGTGGAGCCAAATGACCTGAAGGAGTTTCTGCAGATTGACCTACACGCCCTGCACTTCATCACTCTGGTGGGCACCCAGGGGCGCCATGCTGAGGGCCATGGCAATGAGTTTGCCCCCATGTATAAGATCAACTATAGCCGAGACGGCACCCGCTGGATCTCTTGGAGGAACCGGCATGGGAAGCAGGTGAGGAGGAGGGTGAGTGCTGCACTGGGTGGCGGGTGAGGAGGCTCCTCCTGCCCATCCCCAGCATGCTTCTCTCTCGCCAGGTGCTGGATGGAAACACCAACCCCTATGACATTGTCCTCAAGGACCTGGAGCCGCCCCTCATCGCCCGTTTTGTCCGATTCATCCCCGTTACTGACCACTCCATGAGCGTCTGCCTGCGGGTGGAGCTGTACGGCTGCGTCTGGCTGGGTGGGTGGTGCAGTCTTGTGCTTGTTCCTCTGTCCCCAGAGCCCAGCGAGGGCACTGGCTGTCCCACTGGGGCTGGCAGGGCTTTGGTATTGGCAGGGTGTCCACCTACTCACCCTCCCCTCCCTGCAGACGGGCTGGTGTCCTACAACGCACCAGCTGGGCAGCAGCTCATCCTTCCCGGGGGCACCGTCATCTACCTGAACGACTCGGTGTACGATGGGGCATTCGGGTACAGGTGAGGACTGGGTACCACACTGGGCAGGAGGAGTTGGGGCTGCTTCTTCCCTGCATTGTCAGGCTGATGTGCTGATCCTCAGCAAAGAAAATGCTTGGGGTCTCTCTGAAGTGGGGCACACAGCCACCTGGGGAGGATGCACATCACGAGGGGGACATTGTGATGGGGCAAGCACTCCTTGGATTTACGCAAGCTGCACCACACCTTCAGCACCCCACAGCCTTTTCCAGAGGGAACGTCAATAACAAAAACCCTTCCTGAGTGTCCCAGGGGCTGTGAGGAGCTGGCAGGGAGTACTGGGTGGTGGCAAGTTTGTGGGGTTGGCAAGAGTCACACTCCCTTTCCCCCCCTGCTTGTGCCAGCATGACAGAGGGCCTGGGCCAGCTGACGGACGGGGTGTCAGGCCTGGACGACTTCACGCAGACCCACGAGTACCATGTCTGGCCGGGCTATGACTACGTGGGCTGGCGCAATGAGAGCACGACTGGTGGCTACGTAGAGATCACCTTCGAGTTCGACCGCATCAGGAACTTCACCGCCATGAAGGTCTGCACACACCCTGCCCTGTCACCTGCCCCTGTCCCCCTCTGTGGCCACACTGACAGGCTGACCCACAGGTCCACTGCAACAACATGTTCGCCAAAGGGGTGAAGATCTTCAAGGAGGTGCAGTGCTACTTCCGCGCCGATGCCAGCGAGTGGGAGCCCAGCACTGTCTCCTCGGTGCTGGTTGTGGATGACGTGAACCCCAGCGCCCGCTTCGTCACCGTGCCCCTGCTCCACCGCATGGCCAGTGCCATCAAGTGCCAGTACTACTTTGCTGACACCTGGATGATGTTCAGTGAGATCACCTTCCAGTCAGGTACCCATTGCCATGAGTCCCGTGGGGACCAGACCCTACTGAGGGGGGTTCAAGGAGAGAGTGGGGCTGAGGGGCACCCCAATCCCCCACACTGATGCTCTCCTCTGCTCCCTTGCCAGACGCAGCCATGTACAACAACTCGGTGCCCCCCGCCGAGGCACCCGTGGTCCCCACCACTTACGGTAAGGCATCGAAAGTGTGTTGCCCTGTGATGGGTAGGGGACGCTCTGGGGGGCAAGGGGTCTCTCCACACGCCAGTGTGACCAGCTCTTGCTGTGCCCTTCTCCTGCCAGACCCCACGCTCAAGGTAGACGACAGCAACACACGCATCCTGATCGGGTGCCTGGTGGCGATCATCTTCATCCTGGTGGCCATCATTGTCATCATCCTGTGGCGGCAGTTCTGGCAGAAGATGTTGGAGAAGGTGGGCAAGCATGGGATGGCTGCTGAGGTGCTCCAGGGCAGCAGACTCATCCTAGGCAGGTTATTCTGGAAGCTCAGTACAGAGAAAGCAGACTCCATGCAAGGGCTGATGCTCCCCTCTCCTCCTCAGGAAGGTTACAATTTGCACCCATCTCTCAAGCAAGGGGATTTAGTTGAGCAGGGTGGTCACTTTGCAGCCTGCCTGCTTGTCCATCCCTCTGTCCTGAAGCTGATCCGGAGAAGAGGAACCTGGGGGGGTCTCACCACAGCTGCCACCTAACCAAGGGCAGTCACAGAAGTGATGGAGCAAAACTCTCCTCCATAGAGGCAGAAAAGACAAGGGGAAACGTGAGGACAAACCCAGGCGGGTGCTGAATCCCTGAGACAGGGCACCAGAGAAGAGGTTTGGGCACAGCACTGATATCATGGAACACAAGAGACCCCATCCTGCCCATGCTGTGTAGAACCCCATCTCTCTCCTCGCTTCCCCCCTCTCACAGGCATCGCGGAGGATGCTGGATGACGAAATGACCGTCAGCCTCTCCCTGCCCAGTGAATCCAGCATGTTCAACCACAACCGCTCCTCCTCCTCCAGCGAGCAGGAGTCCAGCTCCACCTACGACCGCATATTCCCCCTGGGACCTGACTACCAGGAGCCCTCCCGCCTGATCCGCAAGCTGCCTGAGTTCACCTCTGGGGAGGAAGACACAGGTGAGAGCCGGGACACCCTGCTTGCTTAGAGCCATCTACCACACACTGAGGCTGCTGCAGTCCCTCTCCTCAGCCCCAGCTTTTGGCCAATCTCCAAACATTTTGGCACAGAGGGGAGAGGTCGAACAAGCTCCTGTGCATCCCACGTTGAGGTCACACAAAGCCTGTGACCGAGAGCCATCACTGATATCCACTGCCAGACTGAGCTGTGTCCCATTACTGTCCTTGGGATGCTCTGGCATCTCTTTCTCAGTGATCCGGAGATCAGGCACTGATCCCTTCTCTTCTGCTGCTCAGGGCTGGATCAGTGTGTTTGTCAGTGACTGGGAAGGAGTCAAGCAGCCTGCGATTCTTGCAGGAACCCAGCCATGCCAGGGCAGTGCAGGGGCTCTGGGGAGGACAGGGATGGAGAAGCCAGCGGCTGGAGTGAGAGCAGCCCCCAGGCAGCAGAGGGTGCAGGGCAGGACACCCATGGCAGGGCTGGCCCCGCTCTGTCCCCCCAGGCTGCAGCAGCCCCGTGAAGCCATCCCAGGCCAGCGTCCCCGAGGGCGTCCCACACTATGCTGAGGCCGACATCGTGAACCTGCAGGGTGTGACTGGTGGCAACACCTACTCAGTGCCGGCCCTCACCATGGACCTGCTCTCCGGCAAGGATGTGGCCGTCGAGGAGTTCCCCAGGAAGCTCCTGACCTTCAAGGAGAAGCTGGGGGAAGGCCAGTTTGGGGAGGTGAGCGGGAATTGGACCTGCTCTGAGCAGGGCTCAGGCAAAGTTCTCAGCTCCCAGGGGCTGAGGGAGACTGTCAATCAGCAGAGGTAATGGCTGCCTCTTGGTCCCCCAGGTTCATCTCTGTGAAGTGGAGGGGATGGAGAAGTTCACAGGGAAGGACTTTGCCCTGGAAGGCTTGGATGGCAGCTCCGACCGCCCCGTGCTGGTGGCTGTGAAGATGCTGCGAGCAGATGCCAATAAGAATGCCAGGTATAGGGCTGGGGGATGCACATACCCCAGCATTGCCCCCCATGTAGAGCTGCAGCAGGAGAGCTGGGAAGCTCGGAAAGCATCCCTGCCTCCAGCAACCAGGCACTCAGTGCAGCTGCAAGGACCCCACATCTGAGCTCTCTGGGGATTCTGGGCTGTCAAGTGTCTAACCAGCCTAACCAGCCCCCCAGTGCCTATTTACCTGCCAAGGCCCCCCTGCAGCCATGCGTGGATCAGCCCTGAGCTCCCTCTCATGGCCCCCAGTTCCAGGGGAGTCCCAGTCCCATGAGGTTTGGGTGGGTGGATGGCACACTGTGCCCCTCTGGGTCTATCTATCCGATCCATGTGATTTCTGTTCCGGAAAGGAATGATTTTCTGAAGGAAATCAAGATCATGTCGCGGCTGAAGGACCCCAACATCATCCGGTTGCTGGCAGTGTGCATCACGGATGACCCGCTGTGCATGATCACTGAGTACATGGAGAATGGAGACCTCAATCAGTTCCTGTCCCGCCAGCAGGCAGGCGGCCCCCCCGCCGGCCATGCACCCACTGTCAGGTAGTGCTGCTGGGACAGGCAGAGTTGGGCAGGGCTGCTTGCTCCTGGCACTTTACTTGGCCGGGGGACACCCTGCTCAGGGCTGTGTACCCCCTGGCTGCCATCCTTCCCAGCGCCTCAGCCCTCCCTTGTCCTTCCGGCAGTGACCTGCGTTTCATGGCCACCCAAATAGCCTCCGGCATGAGGTACCTCTCCTCCCTCAACTTCGTGCACCGAGACCTGGCCACACGCAACTGCCTGGTGGGGAAGCAGTACACCATCAAGATTGCCGACTTTGGCATGAGCAGGAATCTCTACAGCGGGGACTACTACCGCATCCAGGGGCGGGCGGTGCTCCCCATCCGCTGGATGTCCTGGGAGAGCATCCTGCTGGTACACAGGGGCTGGGTTCCTCTGACAGATGGCTGACATGGCTTTGGGGATTCTCACTGTCTTGTTTCCTAGGGATGGGGAAACCTCTGCTCCCTGCAGTCCAGATTTGGGGTGAAGCATGTGAAAAGCAGGAGTGGAAGCAGCTTTTCATGGCGGGCTGGGGAGACTACAGTGATTTTTGATGTCCCAGGGTAGGACATCCTTTAAGCAGGATACCTGACATTTTCTCCTGGCCACGGTCAGACCTGGAAGATGGAGCAGGGTTGCTTTTTGCCTTTGCAGGGAGCTGGGTCCTAGGCAAGGCCCAGCCCTCAGAGCAGCCACTGCCCAGCTGAACCTGGAGCTCACCAGGCTCTGGCCCCAGACAGAGAACAGGTCTGTGGGACCAAGTGCCGCTCTGGGCCCTTATCTGGAAACTGAAGCATCCAGAAAGAACTCTGAGCACCTAGGGCTTATGGAGCAGGATGGGGTAGTGCCCACGCCTGACCCCCACTCTGCTTCCTCTGGGCAGGGCAAGTTCACGACAGCCAGTGATGTGTGGGCATTTGGTGTGACGCTGTGGGAGACCTTCACACTCTGCCGGGAACAGCCCTATTCCCAGATGTCTGACGAGCAGGTCATTGAAAACACCGGCGAGTTTTTCCGGGACCAAGGCCGGCAGGTAGGAATGGGATGGGGTGGGATGGGACAGGCAGTACTGTGCCTGGAACATCAGAGACCTGGGGAGAGGCTTCAAGGTGACTAGATAGGGAGCTTGGCTGTGGGGCAGTTATGGGATGGGAACTCCTCTGGAAAGGAGCCCTGATGAAGGGCCCGGCATGGCAAACTGAACTTTACACAGTCAAAGCCACCACTTGTTTGCTGACTGCTTCAGCATTCAGCCAGGCTGGGAGACAGAAGCAGGTGTCCTCAGGTCTCTCACTGTGCCATCTGGAGGTCCTCTTGCCCCTGAGCACACAGCAGCACAGCCCCCCACCCTGAGACATGGAGAGATGGGGCTCCCCGAGAAATGGAGCTCTCCAGGAGCAGTTTGCATGTTCTTTTCTGTGGCAGTAACTCTCTCCCTTTGCCACCTCTGCTGTTTGTTTTGCAGACCTACCTTCCCCAGCCTGCCCTGTGCCCTGACAGAGTCTATAAGCTAATGCTCAGCTGCTGGAGACGAGACACCAAAGATCGTCCTTCCTTCCAGGACATCCATCGCCTTCTCCAAGAGTCAGCCAGTGAAGAATGACCCTTGGCTCCCCCCAAGCCAGGTCCCATCCCTCCCCGTCCCCAGAGGAGCCCCATACGCAAACTGAAGCCACTTCACTCGGACTCAGCAATAAACCCCGGGCAGCTGGTGTTGTTCTCATTGTACAGTGAAGCCTCAGAGGAGAACCCCAAGGACAGCAAAGAGAGCCATGATATGAGACGACTCAGACCTCCCGCTCGCTTGCAGACCTGGGCTCGGGAGCAGCACGGGCTGGGATGAGGGTTATTTATTGACGCAGCATGTTCTTGGTGACAAGGACCAGGACAGAGCGGCTTCTCTTCCCCAACTGGAGGGGAGGAAGTGCAGCTGGACTTTCTCTGTGAGGAAGCTCTCAGCCCACAAACAGGGCAGGTGCCTGGGGAAGGGGTATGTGAGGATATGTGCCTGCTGGAGCAGGGACCGACCAGCAGCCACTACCTGTTTGAGGAGGAGCTGGGAGCTGCCACCAGCTCTAAGTGGGCTGTGCAATTACAGGATGAAAAGAAACACTCTCTGGACATTTGGGGCTTTGGACATGCCTCATGGAGAGGCTGGAAGCGCCGTTGCTGCTGGCCAGACCCCAGTTGCACAGGGAGAAGGCTGACAGCACTCCCAGCACCTCACCTTGCTGCTGGGCATACAGCATGCTCAGCTGTGGCTGCTCTGTGTCAGCCAGGAAGGAGCAGGCATTGCCGAGGGGCCATTCCCTCATGGACTACAGCCACTCCAGAGCAGCTCAACTGCCTGTGAAATGCATTTCGGATGCCCTATGGGGTCATGCATGGCAACTGGCAGCAGGATGTCAGCACCTTTCACTTCCATGGGGAAATCTCCAGGTCGTCCTCTCCCAGGGTTAACCCACATCTTCACCTGTCAGGAGAGGAAGGCACATAGCAAAGCTTTATTGGCTGCTGCCTGATGCCCATGCCTGCTACAGCCCATGGGCATGGAGCAGGGTGCTCCAGCTCTCCCTGGCTCTCAGCTTGGGATCACAGTTCAGCCGAAGTACCTGGCTGGACTCTGCCACCCTGAGCCTCCCACAGGAGTGTGGCACCAATCCATCTTCCCGGATCCAGCAGTATCATGAGCAAACTGGGCAGGCACCAAAGCTGTGTGCCTCCAGGAGCCCTGGCAGGTTACTGGCTATGCCCCAAAATCAGACCCTCCTGCAGCTGGACAGGAGGAACTTTGTACTTAGAGGGTGCATGGACCCCTCCATACTTTTTTATGCATTAGTTCAGCACCATCAGTCATGCGTGGCACAGTTCCCAGTATTCCATTGCTAAGGCATGTATATATTCAGTAAATGCACCTGTATGCAGGGGCAAACCCGCTGAAGAGACACTTGGTATGTGAATGTGGTTGCATGGTTTGCTTGCAGCACCTCTGGGGGCAGCTCAGCTCACCTCTACATGGGCACCCCTAGGGCTGGGGGACTCTAGGGCTGTAATCTGCGCCCTGGGATGTGGAGTGGGAAGAGCCTGGGGAGTGCACACAGGTAACAGCCTAAAGGATGAAGGATACTCAAGAGACTGGCTGGCTGAGCCACAGCAGTTGTCCATCTCCTTGGGTGGCAGGGAGGATGCTCTGAGGCTCCATGTCAGGACATTCCACCAGCAGGGATCGAGGCAGGACAGTGGGTCTGGGAGAGGGGAGGGCAGGGATGGTGGGCTGTGCTCTGAAGAGGGGCTGGCTGGTCTCCCCACTGGTGCTCCTGCTGGCTGTGGCAGAGGAGGTCTCATCCCTGCTGAGTGTGTCGAAGACGAGGACAGGCTTTGTTCATGCCATGGCATTGGTATCCCTCTGCCTCTCCCCTCGGATGCCATCTGCTGCTCAGGGTGCGTTGTGGCCCATCCCAGCCCTGCCTCAGCAAGCTGGGAGCTGGGAGCACTGAGTCAGGCAAGGACACATCTGCAGGTCCTACAGCCCCGGGCTCCGTGCCTGGGCACCCTGCACGGCCCTGGGTCAGAGGGCATGTTGAGGTATCTGGGGGCGGGTGTTGGGGGCTGGTGCGTCCATCCCTCCAGCTGGGACATCACCAGGAGCAGCACTGCACCGGAGGTCTCCTGAGGGACCTGCGTGCCCAGACTTCGCTCCCTGCCACAGCAGCACCGGGAAAAACAGGGACCTGAGGGTGTTTCTGCTGGGCTGCAAAACGTCCCTCGGTGGCAAAGGACGGGGTGGCAGAGCAGGGCGTCCCTGCGGCAGCTGCGGGGCACGGGGGGGCTCCCCTTGGCCAGGAAGGCAAGGCAAGGCAAAGCAGGGGAAGGCAAGGCAAGGCAAAGCAGGGGAAGGCAAGGCAAGGCAAGGGCAGCGCGGGCACCGGGGCAGATCGGAGGAGTGGGCGTGGTCAGCGCAAAGTGGGCGTGGCCGACTCGCCTGTGGGCGGAGTCAGGGGGCGTATCCCGCAGGTTGCCCCGCCCCCTGCGCTCGGCTCACTATCACGCCACCGGCGATGCGGGCCCCCCCCCCCCCCCCAGCGCCGACT
>VZRE01000627.1:1426371-1446226 GCA_013396775.1 Cephalopterus ornatus
GGCGGAGCGGGGCGGGGCCGCGGCGCGGGCAGCGGTTATAGCGCGGGGGGCGGCGGGCGCGGGGCAGGCATGGAGCGGGTGGTGCTGGTGACCGGCGCTAGCGGGTGAGCGCCGGGCCTGGGTCTGGGTCGGGTCGGGTCGGTTCGGTTTGTCTTGTCTTGTCTTGTCTTGTCTTGCTTTCCTTTCTTGTGCCTTGCCTGTGTCTGACTCCGTCCCGTTCGCAGCGGCGTGGGGCTGGCGCTGTGCCAGCGGCTGCTGGAGGAGGATGGCCGCATCCACCTGTGCATCGCGTGCCGCAGCGTGCAGAAGAGCGAGGCCACGCGGGACCTCATCCTGGCCAGCCACCCGGCCGCCCAGGTCTCCACCGTGGAAGTGGACCTGGGCAACTTGGCTTCCGTCCTGCGTGCCGCCCAAGAGCTCCGCTGCAGGTATGGGGGTCTCTGCCCTCCGTCCCGCCGGACCCCTCCTGCCGGGAGCCCACTCCCCCGGACCCCTCTGTCCCTGCGCTAGCCCTGATCCCTGTGCTCTTCTCCATGCAGGTTTCAGCGGCTGGACTTTGTCTACCTCAACGCTGGGATCATGCCCAACCCGCAAGTGAACTTCAAGGCCCTCTGGCACGGTCTCTTCACTGGGTAGGAGATGTTGGGGGTTCCAGCAGGGGCTTGTGGGAAGCCTGGGGTGCTGGCACAGCGGAGATGTGCCCTTGACTCTGGGACTGAAGACCCTGTCTCCATTCCCCGGTGTGACACAGAACACATCCCTGTGGTATGCACAGTCTTGCTTGGGGTGGGCTTGGCAGCTGAGTGGAGTGCTGGGGTAGTCCAGGGCACCCAGTGCTGCTTCTGATCCCAGATGTGAGGCCCACTGGGTGCAGGGGGAGGGCAAGAGGTCACCCGAAGCCTGCAGTCCCTGGCACTGTGTGAGAGGTGGTACTTTGTTGCTGGGGAAGTAAAGTTCATACTGGGACTTCTTACTGTTGTTTTGATCCCACTGTAGGTTTTTGTAGATGTTCACAGCTGTGGCTCACAGTATTTTCTGAAGTTAATGGTGGGTGCTGGTATAAGCATCACTATTCTGTCAGCAACACGGGGAAGCTGATCTGGGGAGCACAGTGACTTGCACTGAGTCTGATGCAGCTGTTGAGGTGTTGAGCACAGAGGCCAAACTGGTTTCCTTGCCTGCATTAGACATGGCCCCAGGGCTTACTTCCATGCTGGATCTTGATTTTGTTACTTGAGCGTGAAATGGAAGAGCAACACTTTTTTTTAATGGTACTTCTTTACCGTGGTGAAGGAAGGGACAAATTTTCTCTAGTCTAGTCAGTACTGAGACAGTAGGAGCTGGGACTGGGACTCTTCCATCTCTTTTTTTTCATGGATTGATAGAGCCCTTGAAGGTGAAACTAGAGAGTTTGTGTGAAGCCTGTGAGGTGGGGGTTACTTCTGAAGGGCTGAAGTGGGGGCTCAGTCTGAAGTAGGTGGCTCTTGGCAGTGTTCCTTGCTAATTCCTGTCCTTGGTTTCCAGGAAGGTGCTTCACATGCTGACCACTGCCGAAGGCATAATGACTCAGACGGACAGGCTGAATGGAGATGGACTTCAGGAGGTGTTTACTACCAACCTCTTCGGACACTTTATCCTGGTGAGGCTGCGTGTGAGGGTCGAGCCCTCGCTCTGGTGTTTGGTGTGGGTAGAGATGGGTCCAGGCAGTCCTGGTGAATCAGTTCTCACAAGTTCAGATGCTGGTGCAGGATGCAGCCAGACAGGTAGAGAATGACAGGGCAAAGGCCTCGAGATTTGTTTAAATAGCAATAAATGGTGACTGTTGTTGCAAGAGTTAATATAATTCTGAGGTTACTTTAGTGAGCCAGCAGATAGAGGTAAATCATACATAGTTCTCTGTCCAGGGTAAATACTAAGGCTTGGCTGTATTAAATTCCAAGGTGCTCAACTGAGCTGTGAAAGAGAATGACAGCTGCTTTTAAATGTTCCTGGTGCACCCTGGCCTGAAGTTACACCTGAGAAGTGTCTCCTTCTGGCTAATCTAGGGAGGGCTGGCTGAGAAAGCTGAGATAAGCTCACAGCTTTAAAGTACTGTAAAGCCATACCCTAACACTGGAAAACTGCTGTGTTAAATAAGTTAACAATTCTTTTTCAGGTTCGTCAGCTTCAGTCTCTACTCTGTGGTAACGAGAAGCCCTCACGACTCATCTGGACCTCCTCCAGCAATGCCAGGGAGTCTGCCTTCAGCCTCTCTGACTATCAGCATGCCAAGGGGCAGGAATCATACAGTTCCTCTAAATATGCTACTGACCTGACAAGTGTGGTTCTGAACAGGAAATTTAATAACCAGGTGCTGATGGGGTTTGTCTTTCTGAAAAAAAACTAATGAGCTCCTGTTTGTAATTATCATGACATTATTGTTACCTACTTGCATTCATTCACTCACAGCAGCCTTGTACATTCCTTAATGTACATGTAAGAACAAAACATCGGCTGAGGTTGAACTGGTGGTGTAGGTGGTGGGGAATCTGCCAGAGAGATTTCTTCTGGGGTTCTAAAAACAGGAGATTTTAGGAGCGATCCCTACCTTGCAAACTCTGGTCTCTTTAGACCAAAGAATTGGTTTTAAAGAGCAAAGAGCCTCAGCTTTTTTTCAGGTGTCCCTGCCTATCAGAACACTGCTGTGGCAGTGTTGCCTGCAAGCACTTGAGGTGCAGGCTCTGCTAATGGCTCCATACTGCTGCTGCTCAGGTTTGTCACGTGGAGACGTACAAACAACCTGCCTTCCCTATCATGGGGAATTGATAGAATTTTGTTGGCAAGCCGCAGCCCTAGGCCAGCTGTAGCAGTTGCACTCTTCTCAAACGTTTCAGGAGAAAATGGTTTAGACCTAGAAGGCTGAAATCTTATCTCTTAAAGGTGAGGTAGCCTTTGGTCTGAGTGGGCTGTGATTTGTGGGATGTCTGCTGTGGCTGCTGAGCTGCAGGGAGACTGCACTGTGTGGCTGTGATGTGTCAGGAGGCTGCATCTTCTATCCCACGGGCTTGTAATGAGCACAGATTTAACACCAACATCTCCATTTCGAACTTCTTAAAAATCACTACATCTAATCACTGGTAACTTATGAGAGGAAAGCATCTAGTATCTGGTCTCTATACTCACCCTCACTTTCTTGCTGAGGAGTGCAGGGAGGAAAGGAGTATGATCCGTTCTTTAACTTGTGTAATTGCACACTGACTTGTTTTTTTCTCTGCAGGGTCTGTATTCCAGTGTTGTTTGTCCTGGTCTCGTTATGACTAACATGACCTATAGAATTTTGCCAGTTTTTCTGTGGAAGCTGTTAATGCCCATCATGTGGTTGGTGAGTGGATCTCCTGGGTGGTTTTGGGCTGAGGTAGCCCTGCTGTGATACACTTCACTGCAAGTGTTGTACAGCATGATTCTGGCTCCTTGCTGTCTGTGCTCTTCCTCTTGCTGAGCTGGGCATGCTGACTCCTCTGCAAACCTTCCCATTTGCATCTTGGGGCCCCAGTTTCCAAGCAGAGTATGGAGATCTGGTGCTGGACAGCACTGTGCATAGAGCCAGCGTTCAGCTCTTCAGCCCTAGCAATGTTCATTAAGTCTCCACTTGGAAGGTTTGCCAGGCTGCTTGGGCTTGTGAAATACCATTATTTTGGTGGCAGCAGAGCTCAGGACAAAACTTGGTCCCTGTGCTTTGAAATGCTGTTTGTTTCTAGAACAGGCCGTTTTCCAGTGTTGTTCTTTCCCTCCCTCTAGAAGGCAGTGTTTCTTTCTTTTTTTCTCTCCATCCCTCTGGAAAGCAAACGGTCCTGCTTTCTATTGCCTCTTTCCCTGCTTCCCCAAAACTGTCCTTGCCTTTCTTCCTCTGGGCTTCATCTTTTCAGGTCCACTGCAGTTCTGTCTCTGAAGGCTGCCTGCTCTGAGCCTTGATGCTCTTATTGCAAGATCGGCCTTTCAGCTTATAAACTGCCCCAGTTGTAGCAGCTGATCCTGACAGATCACGTTTCTCCTGGCAGCAGAGAGGCAATGCCTTCTCAGTTGTCCTCAACACTGGCAGTAGTGCAGATCCCCTTTGCCTCCTGCCATTTGTGCTCTTGAGACCACTGAAGAAGAGAAACCTGTAAGGCGTGTGTGGCCCCTTGCCTCCTGCCTCTCTGTGTGAGAGCTTGCTAACCTGCCGGGTATCTCCAGAAAATAGTTTGTGGTGATAAAGGGATGCTTTGGTCGTTGTCTGGTGTTACCTGTAGTCAACTTTGAGAAGATTTCTACCACTGGTAGATTATCTAAAGTATCTCGGCTGTGCAGGGCTTGTCAGACAAACCTTGGATCACAATACAGATTCTGTCATGTGCTTCTTTTCCCTTCAGATCCGATTTTTTGCCAAAACTTATACTCTGACACCATATAATGGAGCAGAAGCTCATGTAAGTAGTTCACAACTTGATTTTTGGGTAGCTCTTTCAGGGTCTGCTGGCTTGAGCAGAGAAAGGCTGTTGGTTGGGTGCTGTATTTGACCCCCCAGTAATGTACAGCACTGAGTGCTGGGGGACCAGTTGTCACTGCGGCTGGTCTGCCGGGTGATGCTTTATAACCTTTATCCAGTACTTATAAAAGAAATGATTTTGGAAAAACACTATTCCTTCCATCTCCTGTCAGGGAGAATGACATGCATGCACAGGGGATGGAGGTGGGTGATGTGGGGCACGGCGCGTCTCAAGCACAGCAGGAGCAAGTTTAGCCATGCTGAACTGCTTTGGCATAAATGTGTGTTCCTGTTGGCCCATGTAGGTCGCAGGTGAAGGGAGCCACGTCAGAACTTCTTCCCTAGATACCGTGTCTTTCCCTGCTTGGTGGGAGCACCTCTGCTGACTTCTGTGCCTGCTGGCAGCTGGGTCCTTGCCTGCAGACTTGGCTGGACTCATACACCTTTGTGCTGTTCTTCCCAGGTGTGGCTGTTCAAACAGAAGCCGGAGTACCTGGATTTACTTGTCAAATACCACAGCTGTACTACCAGACTGGGGAGATGCTACGTGGAGCCCAGGAAGGTAAATGGAAAGGGAACCTCCTTGGCTGGGGGTCTGTCATCTGCCTTGTGTGGAAGGGTTGGTGCCAAGGGTGTCCTGTGGCTGGAATGGAAGCAAGATGCATGTTGAATGCTGAGCAGCAGGGAGGGATGGGGGGTTATCTATGAGGTTTCCTAGCGTAGTTCCTGTCTTAGTCTGGAAGATAGTGGAAATGATAGTTAGAACAGGTTATGTGTGTAATGATGCTGCCCCAGAGTATGTTGTGGCTTGTGCCCTGGTGACAGATGCCTTTAGCTGCCTCCCTGTGAATGTAGAAGCTCTGGAGGTGCACGCTGCCTATCCCCAGAGCTGCCCTTGGCATCTCTGCTGGCTGCCACCATGGGGATGGTCTCACAGTGCTGTTCTTATTGTCTTCCAGATGGATGTGGATGAAGACACTGCTGAGAAATTGTACCAAAAGCTGTTGGAACTGGAGAAGCAGATTCTAGAGAAATACAGTGAACTTTTAGACTAAGTAAAGCCAGTCTCAGTGGGGTTAGAGTCTTGTATTGGTAACATGGGCTTTCTTCACATTCTGGTGCTACTCGTGTTACCTGCTGTTCTGCAGGCACACAGCTTCAGACACAATCTTCCTTCTCGACAGAATGTGAACAGTTCCTGAAAATGGAAATGTGAAAACTGAAGAGATATACTTAGACTTTCTGATATGGGATTTTTAATTTTGGCATAAAACCAGAGACCTAGAGTAGGTGGAGTCTGTCTTAACACAGTTGCAAAGCAGTGTCTTGCAAAAACATTACTGAACTGTCCACGGTTCAGGAACAGCCTCAAAAACCTGTGGTTTAAACCTGGCTCAGAGCAATCAAGGCAGCAGTCTGGGGTGCTGCCCTGCCTCTTCGCTCTACTTGTGTTTGTAGGTGGCTCAAACTTGTTACCTGTGGCTGATCCTCATGTACTTGAAGGCTCACCTTCAGAAGAGCTGCTCTTACACTTGTTCACCAAAGCTGGGGCTGGCTGTACAGACCTGCTCAACAGGATTGAACCTTACTGTCAGTCAGGCTCTGCACAGCATCTGAAACCAAGCTCTTGAAGAGCTGGCTTGAGAAGCACACCCCTGCCTCAGCTGTGAGGATAGATGCCTTGCTGTCCCCTGGGTGTGAGGGCATGAAGGGTTTTGACCATGTAAAGGCTGAAGCTGATGATGTTAACCTGGACTCAGGGCTAGTCTGCTCTGTTTATAGCAAGAGTGAGAGGTTACCATGTTATTTTATCTATTTAAGTGTCTTTTTATATAAATCTATTTTACCAACCATTCTTCCTGTTGTCTGTCCTGAGGACCTTCACCAAATACCTGGCACCAAGTACCTTCAAGTGCCCTGATGAATAAATTACTGGAACTGAATGTCCTTGCTTGCAGTGGTGTTTTTACTCTGATATCCATCTATTTTTGACTTGGAGGGCTGGAAGGGAGGTTGGTTTGTTGTCTTGCAACAAACACTATAAGCCCATGTCTACCTGGGAAGTGTGGGGTCTCTCCTGCCACAGGAGGGCTGTTAACCACCTTTTTGGCTTACTTCTCTTGCTGTTTTTAGTTACTGAAAGACATGAGTGACTTCTGAAGACTTCAGTGTCGTTTTTGTGTGTTGAGCACTCGTGGGCTGTCTGAGACTATTTCCCAGCCTTAGGCACTTGGGAGATGTCTCTGGTGCTTGCTTACCCTCATGCGTCACATAATTACTTAATGCTCTGTGGTATGGTAGCCCAGGCACTTCCCTGGGGCTGGCAGGGGTTAGATGAGGCTCCCTGAACTCTGGAAGCTGCATGCCCAGGCTGGTGCATCCTGCAGGGGACTAGGGTGCCCACAGGGAGGGGTGACTTGGGGGTCTGTGTAGGAAACCTGCATAGAGCTGGCAGCCAGGAGAATTCAGGCTCTGCAGAGGCTCTTTATTGATTTGGCTTGTGGGGATACAGATTGAAAGAATCCTGCTTTTATTTTCTTTTTTTCTTTCTTTTGCCTTCTTCCCACACTCCACTGGTTTTGAGCATCTCTGTTAAGCAGAGGTGTTTGGTTTGGGCTGAGAAACACCTCTCAGCTCAGACTTACATGAATACCAGTTACCACCTGACGTTAGAACAGAATGAAGAGTTGGCCATTGTGGAGTGGTGCTTCCCTTGCCTATCTGTAGCTGTTCAGAGTTGTTTATGTGGATGTGTAAATGCAGTAAAGCCTGTCATAGCACCAGATCTGCGTTCTGTAGCTTTGTTCAGCTGTGTCCTAAAACACACTAGGGCCAGATCCCGCTTTTTCTGGTGCCATTGTTTTTCCTCTTCTCCACCTCAAAGGAGTCTGGCTGGCTGTCTCTTCAATTTGGTGTACTTGATACTCAGAACATCCTACAGCAGTACTTGGCTCCTTGTTGTGGAGACTAATGATGTGTGTTGCCTTGACTGGTTTTAGATGAGTATCTTGAACTTTATCGTGCTTCTGCTCTGGGTTGTAGTAGGTATCAGTCACCCCCTCCACCTTTAGGATTCCCCACCTCCTGCAGATTCAGAGGCATTAGGTCATTCCTTATCCCTGCCTCATTCTCTCCCTGGGCTGAGATTAATGAAATAGCAAGTGTTTCTCAAAAGAGTCTGACAACTCTTCAGGAGCTGAGTGCCACTTACTGGGGCATGGGAGGGTCAGGGTTCTTGTGTCAAGATGATCCCCATCTCTATGCTGGCGTTGCAGGTGTGAGAGCCCAAGGATTCGAATGCAGTGCGGTCTGGAGGTCCTAGAAGAGGTAGCTTTGAATAGCTAGCATAGTTAAGAAAAATGATTTCTGATATGTGAATTTGGTGGGTTTGCTGTGTTTTGGTTTTTTTTTTCCCCCTAAAGCTTAGGAAAAAGGGGCAAACTTCTAATATGGGCAGAGTGTGGTGACTGTAGGTAGGACCTTTGAGTATTTATGTCAACTATGTGCCTGTAGGATGAAGTTGGGCATTTATCAGGAAAAGTAGTGTCTGATGGGATGGGACAAGTGCTTTCAGCATATGGAGCATGCAGTGGCTGATGATGTCTTTATCCATGACATAGGTGCCAAGTAAAGATATGAATGTGTTTTTCTGTGTTCATTTTAAAAGCTCACTGTAGCTCTCCCTTGAGGATTTGTGGTTCAGGGTTAGAGAAAATGTGTGGGTTTGTTCTACTGTGTCTGGGCTCAGCCTGCCATGTGGTTTAGTTTCACCTCAGTTGCTGTGGTGGCACCTGGTAAACTGATGTGTGTTACATCCTGGGAGATGCAAGTATGGGATTCAGGAGTTGCGAGTGGTGTGAATGCAAAGTGGCCTCTGGAGACCTCTAGCTCAGCTTCCCATTCAGTGTCACATGAAGAAGGAACAAAAGGTGCTAAAGCACATACTGAGCCCTGGAAAGACGGGCTAAAGGTTATGGTTTCCCAAGAGTTTGGTGCTGCATGGAGCTGGAGATGCATAGTCAGCCCAGATGTCTCCAAGGGAGTGCTCTTCAGTTGGAGGAGGTGCTCTAGTGTCCTGTGGCACTTGTCACAGGTCCCTACTGCTCTACTGGGGTTTCTGGCTGCTTTTGTGACTCTAGCATCATTGTCCATGCCCTTCTGTGGAAGAAAGCTTGGCTGTGCTTAACTTCACCTTCTGCCCCTCTCCTCCATGTGGCAAGAAGCTGGATATCTTTGCACCCAAAGAATGGGACTGTTCTGTGGGATAGGAACTGTAACCACCTCTCAAGTTTTGTCTTTTGTCCTAAAAACACAAGTAGGACCTGGAGCCTTGAAATAGGGGCTGCCCAAAGGACAGGGGGTGGCTCAGTTGCTCTCTGTTGAATCTGGTGAATCTCTCTCCTGGTGAATCTGGCTTGAGGGTGCTGTTCCACCTGGTTTAGCTGCCCACCATCTTGATGACTGTGAAAAGAGCTGGCCAGTGTTGTGGAGCTACTGGTCTGCAGGGAGGGATAGCTCCTCATGCCCTGCTCCTGGCTCATATATCCCTATGTGTGGAGCTTAATCCCCCAGATAATCCCTTTTAGATGGCAAGCACATCCAGGCATGAAAATAATGGAGAAACAGCAACTGGGTCAAGAAGAGCAGGCGGGTGTATGTATCTGTCAACCTCCACCCAATGCTCTCCCATTTCCTTGTTTTTGCTTCCTAAGGTAGTGGAGACACTGCTGATGCCAGTTGGGTGCCCTCGCTGAGGTTGTGCAAGTGGAGTTGCTGAGCATTTTGTATGGTGAAAACAGGTCCTGCCTGAAGAACAGGGCCCTGTGGTGGGCCAGGGGTGATGCAGGGTGTTGAGGAATCCCAGGTGGGACAGGGGAAGAGCTGGCAGCAGCAGCTGTGAATCAGTGCTAATACAGGAGCTTGCTGCTTGTGATCTTTGGATACGGAGCTTTCCAGAGATACTCTAGAGCAGGTCTTGAGAGTGAAAACTTGTTGTGGCTGGGCTATGATATCCTGCACAATCAGCTGTATGATCTAGTCACCATATAATCACAATATAATCTATCCTAATCTAATCTAATCACCATTCCTCACCCTGAGCTACTGGTTTTTTATCTTCATGGGCAAATGCGTTGCCTTGCTCCAAACGCAGCGTGAGTCCTCCACTGCTTTTGAGCTCAACTGGCTTTCAGCTATGTAGGGCATGGATAACAGGAGTGTGGGTGGGAACTGAGCCTTGGCCAAGGGAGGAGAAGACTTGAGATCAGGCTGAAATCCCATGGCTGGGTGACTTTTGCCTCTTCAGGAAAGGAAGGCAGTAGGATGGAAGAAAACAAGGCTCAGCATGTGTCCCGGTAAGCAGGTGGATGTAATACAGTCAGCTTGTGGGGAAAGATCCAGGGTTAAGCTTTGAATGGCAACTTTGATGTTGAAAGTCTTGGAGGGGAGCTGCCCAGTGCGGGGAGAGGACAGATGTAGCTCTGAAGAGCTGGGTGAGAAATGGGGAGCAGATACTCCCGTGGAAGTGTTATAGCAGCATGACCTGTCTAGCAGGGAAGAGCCAAAAGGGACCTGGATATTGGTGGGTTTTGCTGAGAATGGGCAAATTGTAGAACCCCAAGAAATTTTTGCCTGGGAGAAAGAGCTTGCACCTCCAGCCAGCCCTGCTTCAAACAGGTGGCCTGGCAGCTGGCCCAGGCAGCTCAGGGCAAGTTCTGAAGTCTCCAGGGCTGCTCCCACACACTTTGCAGCTTCCTAAGGGAGAGTAAGGCTGAGTTGCTTGAAGAGTGTGGTTTGGAGGGTGGGGGCAGGCATGTACCACATGACCAAGGAAATAGGAAAGCCCAAAGAGAGCCAAGACTGCCCACAGAGTCAGAGAGGGTTGCCAGTCCTGCTTTGCAAAACAGGGAGCTGTGCCTGAAGGAGAAATCTCAAAGGGAAGTGGTGGATGAGTTCAGGAACACCTTGTGAGAAGAATCAGAATGAGAAGTAAATCCTTTAATGCTGATCATCACTAGATGCTCCCGTATAAGAGCAGAGCTTGGAGAGGCTGCAGTGCTGCAGTGGACATTTTTGGCATCAGTGCTCAGTGAGAGGGGCCTGGAGTGGCTGTCCTGCTAGAAACCCTCTGCAGATGCAAGGGTTTGTACCAAACCAAAGTGCTAGCAGGGGAGAGACAACAGGGCACGCAGATGAACCACCAAGGCTGCTGGATGACATTCACCTTGAGACAAAGCAGCTGAGCTGCTCACTGTGAGTTCATTTCTCCCTTAAAACTGCCTCAAGCACAGCAAACAGGAGGGTGGCTGAATACCCAGCCTGGGTTCAGTCTGTGCAAGGCAGCACAGATGCTGAACACATATGTAGGGTTCTTCTAAGAGAGAAGCTACTAAAGACAAAGATGACTGCAGGATGCACCATGGAGGCAGAGCTCCAGACTCGCCCTGCTCTGTGTTTTTGTCTGTCTCAGCAGAAGCTGTGGTCAGCTCAGTTTGGTTCAGTGGGAGTTGTTCCCCTTGGGAGCTCCATGAGTCACTGTGGCTGGCACCTCTCTGAGCAGCACATGGCAGGTGCAGCAATATTTCATGTCTTTGTCATCTGAGTAGAAGGTGACAAAACAAAAGCCGGATGGTTTGGATAAGTCATTTCCAGGCAGCAGTGTGTGAAGGCTGTAGGGATGCTGCTCTGTGCTGGCTGGTCCTGTGGAGCCCTAGGACATGTGTGCATGGCCTCCAGGCACTGGGGATTTATTAAAGGGCTGAAAATGCAGTAACACCACTTACGAGTGGAGCAGATCCTCACACTACCTACCAACACTTAGCTTGTCAGCAGCTGCCACAGCTCAGGTTTCAGGAGAGCTGCACCCCTGCCTCAAATTCTCTGGATACCTTTCAGGGGGTCATGGCTTCCTTGGCTTTGGGCAGCTCTTGGGTTGACTCAGGCTCTTCCTGTTGTGCCCAGCATCTCCCCAGCCAGATCATGATAGGCATTCTTGTCTGGAGAGGGATGTGTTTATCACTTGTGTCTGGGCTGCATGGATGGGAGTGGGCAGAATGTGGTGGGAAGGATGACCCAGGTGCCTGTGATGACAGAGGTGCTGGAGAACAGAAAGGTTTGGAGGCCAGCTGTGAGAATGCCTCTGTCTCTGGCCACCTGCCAGGCAGTGGCAGAGGTTGAGATCAGTGAAATTAGGGAGAGGAGCCTGTAGCATGCACATTGCTTCATGTTTAGGCTGGAAGGAAACACTGGATCGGGGTCAGAGGTTGGAGTGGCAGGAGCAGTTGGCAGTTTGGGTATGTCTCTGTGTAGAGGCAGCGAGTCACTTCTCCAGATGTGTTGTTATAGACTCATGGGAGTGTTGATGACATGAACTTTTGGAGGTCCCTTGTTGAGGATGCCCCTCTTGGAGCAGGACTTGCATCAGCATTGATAATCTGCCTCTTGGTTCCCTGCTGCGCCACATGGTGCTGGCCATGTCCTGGGGCTCTCCTGCTCTCCTTTCATGCCCTGAGCCAGGAGGCTTTTGGATCCAGGGGTCTTATGTGCTGGCCATGTAGTTTGCATGTGAGGTAAGAGGTCCATCCCCTTACCCAAATATCAGCTGTAAGGTGAGCTCTCTCCCAGAGGGCCAGTGTGCTGGGGTAGTATAGCCCCAGGATGTTTAGCCATGTGATCTGTGATGGAGATCCCTGCTCTGCATGGCCAGGTGGGATGTGTTGGCAGATACCCTGTCACATAGCTGGGCTTTTGAGGACACCTTTGCCACTTGCAGGGGGACCAGCAGTCCTTCTGGGACTGTTTGCCTTTCTGAAACCCTGGCATTGGGCTGATGAGTCATCCAGCAGCATGACAACCTGGCAGGCATCTCTTGCCAGATGCAACCACCTCAGCCTTGTGGGCACCAGTGGCTTCCTCCCACCCATGTGGTGACGGCCCTTGGCATTTCCGTCATTAACAAAGCCTTTCCGGTGCTGTTGGCATCCTGGGCACAGTGTTTAATGAGAAGAGACCATGAGGGTGGGATATCTCCTGCAGGAAATGTCGCTCCTTGGTATGCACAGTCATTCTCCAGATTCTGCTCTCCTCTCTTTTCCCAAACTGAAGGACAATGCTGTTGGGATGTAGAGCAGTAGAGCTGGCGGGGATATAGGGGAGAAGAGTGAACATGCAGTTAAGGTGGTAGGATTAGAAGCTGAAGGTATGGAGGTGTCTTCCCAAAGATCTCTTGGGCCCCCATGAGCCCACAGGCTCTTAAGTGAAGAGTGGGCACTGACCACAGTGGAGTGAGCTGCTGCTGTTACCCCTTGGCAAACAGAGAGCACGTTAGAACACCTTTCATAGCATCCTAGAATATCCTGAGTTGGAAGAGACCCACACAGATCATCAAAGTCCAACTCCTGGCCCTGCACAGGACCAGCCCAAGAATTCCACCATATGCCTGAGAGCATTGTTCAAACACTTCTGGAGCTCTGGCAGGACTGGGGCTGTGACCACGTCCCTGGGGAGCCTGTTCCAGTGCTCAACCACCCTTTGGGTGAAGAACCTTTTCCTAATATCTAACCTAAACTTCCCCTGACACAGCTTCATGCTGTTCCCTCAGGTTGTATCACTGGTCACCACACAGGAGAGATCAGTGGCTGCCCCACTGCTTCCTGAGGAATCTGTGAGGTCACTATGAGGCCTCTCCTCAGTCTCCTCTCCAGACTGAACAAGCCAAGTGACCTCACTACTCCTCTTACGGCTCACCATCCTCATAGTTCTCCTTTGGACACAAATAGCACCCCCAGGTGATTCGGGGCTGGTTTGGTGACCCTGGCACTGGTTCCATCTCCGGATGTGCCGCCCAGGGTACTTCCCTGGCAGGTGCTACTGGCACGTGGGGGCTGTTTCCTGGAGGAACCTGCCCCAGCACATCCACCCCTGCCTTGTTTGATTACCTTCCCTGAATGCTGCTGATCAGGCAGATGCTCCCTGCCCACTGCCTCAGGAGCTGAGCTGATTAGTTGTGATAGGACCTGCCAACACTCCTTGTGACCCGGACCTCTGCCAGAGAGAGACAGGGAGAAGCCACGTCTTTGGCAGGCCTTGCTAATCCCTATTTTCTCCCCACCTTTTTCCTCTGCCCACACATCCCTCCATGAGGTGTTCAACAGTGATATGATTGCTGTGGGATGAAGGTTGGCTTTCCCGATGTTTAGCAGAGCACTGGTATGTGAGCTGTGTGTCCAACAGTGGCCTGGACACCTCAAAAGCACTGCTTAGAGCAGGACAGGCTGTCCTGGACCTTGCCAATCCTCACTTTGCCAGCATTGCTGAATGCTGGCCCCCAGCAGACTCTACAGGGTCTGGCCAGGGTGTGTAGGTTCTTCCTGGGTCTCCCTGGACAGTCTCCTGACCACTCAAATGCATGGTTTGGCTCAGGAGAGAGCAGAGAAGGTATTAACAAGAGGCACATCCCAAAGCAAGTGCCAACATAGTTGTAAGTTACATGGGACAGCCAGGCTGGTTTCCCTGGAGCCAAAAAAACTGAAGCCAACCAGTCCCCAGAGACTCACTTTTGTCCAAGCTGGAGGTTTCCACAGAAAATTCTAGTGGGTTTTTTTGTCAGGGAGATTGAAACAAGGTTTTGCTTCCTTGCTTTGTCTTTGAGCAGTTCCATGGCTTCCCCAAGCCCCTGCCTGTCCTTGAGGGCCCTTCTTGTCCCCTGCCACTGTCTTGGCAATGCTGCTTTGAGAACAGCTGGGCCAGCGAAGAGGGGGTCCAGGGTAGATGGAACGGTGTGTGGGCAGGATGCTATGGCCAGGGATGTGAGGAGAGATTGCTAACCTTCTGCACCAGCTTGGTAAGTCATGGCTTTTATCTCAAAACACTAATTTTGTGCTTTCAGCTGAGTGTTTGTCACTAGAGGTGCTGCTTTCTGTGACCTGGTGAGGTTCCAGTGACAGGTTGTGCCATGTGCAGATGGGTGCTTGTACAGCGGCTGTGTGAAGGGCGGTGTGAGCACACACGTGTGGCACCCAGGGATGCTTCTCTGCTGCAGTGAATCCTCTGCTCACCACCTCCAACCACAGCTTCCCACAGAAGGGTAGGATGTGCAGATACAAGAGGGGCACAGGGGACATGCTGATTCTTCCCAAACGGCCCAAAAGCGGAGAGGTGGCTCATATCCTTGTGTGTCCAAGTACTGATGGAGCAGCCCCAACAGTGTGCGGGTGTGCTGGAAATGTGACAGTGAGGCAGGGCATTGGCGTTGGCTACCTGGCCTCAAAACCCAGGATAAGTTTTGCACAGTCCCACCCAGCAGAGAGGGTACATTGTACTGCTGTGATATGTGTGCTCAAGGGCATTTGTATTTTGAAACACAATAAGGTAGACCTTGCCTTGATCACAGGGGCCAGGTTACAGTCTGGAATGTGGATGGGTAAAAATAGCTGGCATCCCTTACATTGCCTACTGAATTTCTTTGTTATCTTCTGTACTGTTGAAAGCAGGACTAACAGCCACACCTGTTTTCCTGGCCTGTGCCATGCATGGGGTAACCATGAGGCAGGGGTTTCCATGGAGTAAGAGTGGGGCTGCAGGGTGTCTGAGGCTGCTGTGAGAGCCGTGCTGCCTGCACTCTGTAGGTACCAGTGCTGGCCCAGGACAGAAAATCATACCATGTGGGAAAGCCCAGCTAGTGCCAAAAATCTCTGACACTAGTGGGAAAATGTCAGGCCCCAGAGTCTGGCACTGCTTGGTGAATGGGAACAGGAAGCCATGAATTTCAGCATAATATAATAAAACAGAAAAATATATTAATAATATATAATAACATAGGTATTATATTTTTATGTGTTATTATATATAATAATTACATGTTGCATTATTTTATAATATTATATAATTATTATCTAATAATAAGGCAGAACTTGTATGAAGTCCCCCTTCTCTCACACTACAGTAATCTGTCCTGAGCTTTGTACTCAGTGCCTGCACAGCTCAGCTTGGTTCAAGTTCTCCTAAACCCAGGTTTAAGCTGTTCTCATAAACTCTTACAGGTGGAACAGACCTTCCTAGGAAGCCTGGGGCTCCCAGCTGGCATGCCCATCTGACACAGCGCAACTATCCTGGCCTGATCCCGTTTTCAAAAACCGTTCTTGTAACATTCTATTAGTATTGTTTTTAGGACGCATTTTTTAATACCTTTGGTATTCTGGCTTGGGCAGGCCTCCAGTATCTGCCCAGGGCTTGCTGAAGGAGGGATGCTGAAGGACCAGGCTGGGTGCAGCCGTGCCTCCCGCAGTGACGTGGGTTGGACAACCTCGGAATGGTTTCCGGAGCATGTGCCTGTTCAACCAGGTCTCATTTGACTCACAGACATAAACACAAGTCTCAGTGCTGAGGTCAGTAGGGAAACCTCTCAAATTGCTGTGC
This sequence comes from Cephalopterus ornatus, assembly GCA_013396775.1. NCBI lineage: Eukaryota > Metazoa > Chordata > Aves > Passeriformes > Cotingidae > Cephalopterus > Cephalopterus ornatus. The sequence continues at coordinate 1,442,291 of VZRE01000627.1, forward strand.
AACTCACGGTCACGTCATGAGCTTTCCTGTCCACTTAATTCACTCCATGAGACGGATTTCCTCCTTCAGGGAATGGAGGTTCCCTCACCCGAGGCATGATCAGCAAAGCTGTGTGGTGAAGGTGATGCACGAGGGACTCTCACCACTTGCTGTGGGCACTGCTGAGCTGTGGCCTCCTGCCATCCAACTATGTGTCCAGGTGAATGGCATCCGTTGAGTCCTCTTCTCCCTTTAAATGCTCACTCATCTCTCTGCTGGCCCTTGGCAGCTACAGAAGTGTTCCCTTCAGGAGCAACTGCTGCTGGCAGCAGGCACTGAGCTGCAGAGCCCAGGAACATGGTGACATATACTCCATCAGCCTTTTTCTATATGTGACCTATGCAAGACAACTGGACTAGGTTATAGTGCCTCGCAGAATCCAGCACGGGAGTACAAGCAAGGAGACCTGCCTCCTGCAGCTTTGATCTCTCTCAGTGGGATGTGGTGCTGAGACCCAAGGCCACGGACCAAAAGCCACAAAAACCAAGGGCACAAGGAGGTGCTTGGGAAGAGCTCCAGCAAATACCAGGAGTGTGCCAAGATCAGTCACAGCCTCTAGCTCATGTTGCTCATCTCCAGGCCAGAAAACAAGGAAGGTAATGCGTCCCATCCACGTGGATGCTGGGCATCTCTCAGATTTGGCCCCTAAATTAGCTGATGTGTGTCCTGCACACACGTGTGTCTTTCTGGGCTGGCAGAAGTGCGTGACAAGTCAGAGGGTCAGGCTGCCACCCAGAGACAGGCTGGAGAAGTGGGGTGACATGTTGAACTCATGCAGTGCAACACAGTGAAGTGCAGAGTCCTGCACCTGGGCAGGAACAGCCACCCTGCACCACTCTGTGCTGGGCCACCCACCTGGAAAGCAACTCAATAGCAAAGGCCTTGAGGGTGCTGGTAGATAATAAGTTGAACATGAGCCAGCAACACGCCTTTGCAGTAAAGAAGGTGACTGGTGTAGTGGGTGCATTAGGTGAGGGCTGACAGCAGGCAGAGGGGGGATCCTTCTCCTCTGCTCAGCACTGCTGAGGTCCACTTGGAATGCTGTGTCCAGAACTGGGCTGCCCAGTACAAGAGAGAGATGGACACATTGGAGAGCTTCCAGGGGAGGGCCACTGGAATGGAGAAGGAACAGGAGCATCTCTCCTGCTGAGCGTGCTGCGGCTTGTCCCACCTGGAGGAGGCTCAGGGTGTCGCAGGCCGGCCAGCACGGATCGCTGCTCCCAAATAGGAAGCGTTTTAATTGCGGAGAAGTGTAAGGAGCTCCCGGGCTGTCCCGGCCGGGCTGTGCGCGGGGCTGCGGGGCCACGCGGGGGAGCTGCGCCCCCGCCAGCGCGACGCGGCGGCCACCGACCGGCGGCTGCTGCTGGGGGTCCTGCGGCGGTCCTGCCCCGGCGCCGAACATCCCTCGGGGAGCGGTCCCGGGGGTCCTGCGGAGGTTCTGCCCTGACGCCGAGCATCCCTCAGGGAGCGGTCCCCAGGCGCGGGAAGATTCCGGCTGCCCCAAGCTGGGGACAGCAGCGTTTGTCCCCAAAAGCCAGGATGTGCCGCCGCCTGTGCTGTCCCCCTCGATCCTGCCAATCTCAGCACGCCCTGACGATCAAAATGAATGGCTCCCTGCATCCATCGCCGGGGGTATCCCGGATCTTAAGCCTCCCACTGCCATACCCGTGGCCTGGTTTGACCCACAATGAAACCATCTCCCCACTGCAAGAGCCCCTCACAAGCCCAGGGAGGTGAGAGGCACCAAGGACATGCTTTTGGGGATGCAGGTTTTTGCATCCACAGCTCCTGGCACAAAGATGCTCTGTTGTCTGTCTTTAAGCTGTTAATTTCCATTTTTCCAACACCAGGTGTCTACCTGCATCCTTGTGCTGCCTTGGCTTTGCACAAGCCCTGTCACAGAGGGGCTTGGTGGGATCAGGTGTGGGGACCCTGGGACCTCCTGCTCAGACCGAGGTTTGGGCAGCCTCCTTCAGCTGGAGACAGAGAAGGCAGAGCCACGCTTGCTTGCTCTGCTGTCCTCCTCAGTCCATGGGTATGTCTTGTTTTTTTCTTGAAGGGAGAATGTTCAGGTTTTAGAGATGACTGCAGTGAGCCCTAAGTGCCTGTCACTTTCTCTTCTTGCCCCAAAGGACAGGCTTAAGCCGCTCTTTAACGCAAACTAAATACCACCGGAAATGCTTTTTTCCCCCTTAGAAAAGAAATCAGCAGAGGACTTCAGTAGCATAGGAAAGCCTTCCCTTTTGTTTTGAAATACTGCAGTTGATTTGTTTTCCTTCTTTTTTCCAGCCTTTAAAGTGATCCTTAGGAAAAGGCTTACAAAGTTTCAGGTGCTGTTTGCTGTGGGAGCTCTTGGCACTGCTCTCATTGCCAGCCCTGGCAGTGCCACGACTGGAGGGGGTCTGGCACTCTGGACCAGCTGGAGGCCCCACTGGGCACGAGCTGGGGGCTCCAGAAGCCCCAGTCTTGCAGCCTTGGGACAGTCTGTGGTGACAGAGGGAGTAGCTGCTTCCCTGGGAAGCTCAGCAATGAAAACAGAAGTTAAGGAGCTGGTGCCCCTTGAGAGGGGCTGGTGTGGTGAAGCTTTTAGAAACGTTTTTTGCCTCCTACTGCTCTCCAGTTGCCCAAAGGTTGACTGTCCTTGTCCTCTCATCCTCCCTGGCTGCATCCTCTCCTGCTCTGTTCCACTCAGCCTTGCTGCAGGAACTCACATGTCCCTACCCCTTTTTCCACAGGCTTCACTTCCCAGGGAGGCTGGAGGAGAGGGAGGCACAGCGCCATCCCACACAAATCCTGCAGTCCTGGAGTCAGCATCTTCTGCCATCCCCTGTGCCACAGCCGCTTCCTCTCTCATACAAGATGTTTTCTTTGTGTCTGGCGGCTTCATCCCCAGGGAGTGACTCTGGGAGAGAGTGATGGGATGGGAGGGCCGGAGCCCCCCGGTGGTGATGCCTGGTCCCAGGGCTGCAGGCACCAGGTTTGGCGTGGTTTTGGGACATGAGTGAGTTAAGCTACTTGGCTTGTGGACAGCCTTGCTTCAGCAAGAACTCAGTGGCCTCTCGTGCTGCCTGCTGTGTGTGTGGCTGCTCCCTGTGACCCCACGGGCAGGTTTTGAGGCAAATGTGAGCATGTGCCATTCCTGGGACATGGTGCTGGCCTGTGTTTGATTGTCATTGGTACTTTTATAAGAGCATCTCAGGTTTCTTCATGTGTCAGTGAGGTCCAGGACATCTTCAGGGCAGTGCAGACACCTCCGCAGAAGAAGATGCTGTGCCTGTGCTTTCCCTGGGAACAGCATGTCCAGAACATTTCCGTTTGGCAGGAGGTGCAGAAGGATACAGGACTGCCAGAGTGCAACTGCTTCCCGACGGCGTCAGCCTGGATTTCAGTGAGCACACAGGTCTGCACTCGTGGCTGGGAGCCCGTCTTGGAAACATGCACTGCTTGTGTGACCCCAATGTGTGCCATGCCATCAGCACCGCTTCCCTGTGACCTAAAGGAATGGAGGGTGAGAGCCAGGCTGTTCTCAGAGATGGAAAAGGAGCCAGGCAGGTCATAAGGACGGCTTTGCGTCCCCCACCAGCCCCCTGGCACACCGCAAGGGTGGGATGCTCAGGTTTGCTGGGAGCAGACAGGCAGTGCTGGCACTTCGGCAAGGCGGGTCGCATCCTCCCTGAGCAGCCCCACATGCGGGGTCGCACCGCAGCCTCCTTCGGGCGAGAGATGCCCGAGTGCCTCGGGGGCGGCCCGAGCAGCGGGCTGGGGCTGCGGGGAGCCCACGCCGCAGGTGGGAAGCGCCGCCCGGAGCGGCCCCGGTCCCGCCCCGCCGCCCGCTCGGCTCCGCCCGAGCCCCGTCTCGTCGCCGAAGGAGGGAGGACCGGGAAAGGACCGTGGAGG
>VZRE01000627.1:1446303-1523119 GCA_013396775.1 Cephalopterus ornatus
GCTGCTCTGCCTGGCCGCGCTGGGCGCCGGCTGCCGGGCAGGGACCCCCCCTGCCGGCACGGCCGGGCCCTCCGCAGAGCCGCTGCAGGACGAGGCGGACAACCAGGAGAACATTCTCTCCCAGGTACCCGCGGGGGATGCAGGCGCCGCCGGGGGGATGCTGCGCGCAGCCTGCGGGGTGCTGGGGGGTGCCGGGTGTACGTGCTCGACGGTGCTGGGTGATGCAGTGCACGCCCTGGGTGATGCTGGGGTGCACCCTGGGTGATGCTGGGGTGCACCCGGGGTGATGCTGTGGGCTGTTGTGCATGCTCGGCGATGCTGGGTGATGCTGTGTACTCAGCCAGCACCGCCGGTGAGCACTGGAGAGAGTTTCATCACCCGGGGTGCAGTGAACTCGCTGAAGCCCATCTGGGAGCAGTTCACAGCCTCAATCCTATCATTTCCCCGAGGGGGACTCAGAAAAAGGGGAGCTTCTTAGGAGGGGAATTAGTGGAGCCTCTTTGTGTGCAGAGGGGAGGGATCCAAGCTCTTTCCCTGCCAGTGGGATGCGGTGGAGGTTTCTGTTAGATCTGGCCGATCAGACAGTGTGTGATTATCTGCCCTCGGAAATGGCTAACGCAGGGACTATTGGAAACGTACCGCCAAAGTTATTTTTGTGCTTGGGCTTTCAGAAGTGCTGTCTGCAAATCTCCGTAAAGGAAATTCCTGGCATTGTATAGGGCTAATCAGAAATACTGCTTCACCGCCAGGTTCTGCTGCTTATAGGGTGGCTTTCAGTCACTCTTCCAGTGTACCGTTACCCTGCTTGCCTGTGTAAAAATGTCTTGCTCTGGGTAGCAGGTGACTTATTGGGTCTTTTGGACACGGAGCATTAGAAGACAGCAGAATGGTGTTCGTATTTTAAATTCTTGCATTTAAAATTCCAAGCAGCATTCTGCACACAGTGGAATTAAAAATACCATGTTGTAAGAAGCCAGTTTTTATTCCCCTTGTAGGCAGCGGTCAGAAAGCTTTGTGCTCTCTGGAAAGCCTCGTGGTTGGCAGATTTTGGAAAAGCCAGCCAGTTTCCTTGAGGTTCAGGATATCCAAAGTGTCCTCGTTTTGACCTCAAGGTCTAGGCTGTCCTTGCTGTGCAGGCAGAGGACGGGAGGTTGGCTAACTGCGGTGACCTGTGCTCAGCTGTTAGGTGACTACGACAAGGTGAAGGCAGTGTCTGAAGGCTCCGACTGCCGGTGCAAATGCCTGGTCAGGCCCCTGGGCCGTGGCGCCTGCCAGAGGATTAATGAAGGCGCTTTCAGAGCAGAGGATTTTTACACAGTGGAAACCATCACGTCAGGACCCAGCTGCAAGTGTGCGTGCGTGGCCCCCCCATCGGCCCTCAACCCTTGCGAGGGGGACTTCAGGCTAAAGAAGCTGCGGGAGGCAGAGAGCAGTGACCTGAAGGTAGGAGAGCATCTTGAACTTTGGGGAGTGGGAGATCTTCTGAAGCCTTTTCTTTCCGAGCTTTTTCTAAAAAAAGAGATATTCCCCAAACTTTTTTTTCTAAACCATCTCCTACTTATTTTTATGTCTGCATGTTTGATATAAAAATCAAGCTCAGCTTAAGGGATTGATTTGAGCAGCTGCAGTGGATGATTCACTCGATTCATCCCATGCTGCCTGGGGTCCACCATGGCTGTGTCTGCTGGAAGCCCAGGAGGGACTGGGCTGCTCCCTGCCCTTTGTCCAGCTCCAAATGTCCCTGGGGCACAGCCCTGCTCTACTCAGCAGCTGTCAGGTCTTTTTCCTGTTGCAGAGAGGGACTCCCAAAGACCCATGCAAAAAAGCTGTTTTGGCTTCTATGGGCCAAAAGCTGCTGGTGCGTCAGCGTTGAGGGTGTGTTGCACAGCTAGCAGATGGCAGGATGTGTTTGTTGTTTTCAATGCTGACACTTTTTTCTCTACTATTTAGTATTTTATCTCTCTAGTAATATAGAACTCTTTTCCAAACGGGGCAGTGTTTATTCTACATACTCCTGACTTCTACTGGATTCTTGGTTTTGCTGGTGGAGCAGCTGTCAGCAAGCCCTGATGAGTTTTCTAGCTTTCTACAAGTGTAGGGCAGCAGAAAGTGCCACTGGCTTGGTCTAGCCCTGGGGAGTCCCTGGAGCAGAAGGCTGAATGCTGGTGACACTGGTGTGGGTGGCAATGGGCTGTACCCTGGGGCAGCCCTGCTTGTCCCAGATTTGGGGGGAAAGCAGGCGGTGTGTGAGGCGCTGTGGGGCAGCCTGCCACTGAGGCACCATGGGCTTGTTCTAATTAATTTGGAGCTTGAGGATGTGTTTCATCTTGTCCAACTGCAGACAGTTAGCAGCTTCGTGTCCAAGCGCCCCTGCAGCTAGGGAAGATAAACAGGCACAGGCAGACAATCCATCATTTCAGGGAAGGAGGAGTCCCAGTCTAGAGTTGTTTGGTGGTCCTTCGTCTGGGGGAGAAGCCAGGATGTCACACGTGGTCTTAGATGAGGAGTTGTGAACTCTCTGTGTTAGGGGAGGGGACACCCTGTAGTGCCTTGCCAGGAGGCAGGCAGAGCTCCTCCACCAGCAGCTCACAGCTCTCTCCCCATCCTCTCTGAGGCCAGTCAGCCTCCAGGAGGAGCAGAGTGGTGTGGTGAGCTGCGCCCTTGGCTCCAGCTGCTCTTCCCACTGGGGAGCTGCTCACAGCCAGCTGTGGTGTGAAGCCTGTCCTCTAGGAACTGGCCCCGGCTCCCCTGCTCATTTCGCAAGGATTCGCAGCCAAACGATTTCACAAGATTTATCCAAACATACACATGAAGGGGTTTTCTTTGCCGTGGAAGTCCATCCCCAGGAGCTGTGAAGCAGGCTTGCTTTCTCAGAGCCCCTCCTGGGGTTGGGCTCACTGGGAAGAGCCACTTCTTGTAGGAGAAGCTGGGAATAGGAGAGGACACAGCTCCAATTCTTATATGACTCGTGAGGAGCAGCTCCTGCACTCCTCAGTGCAGGGCTGGATCAGCCCCAGGGATGTTGTTCTCTTTGCTGGTCCGATGAGCATCACCCTTGCCCAGTCCAGCAGCGGAAGTGTGCAGGGTCATGCTCTGTGTACGTAGTGTTTTAGCAGACTTTCTTATGTTCTGACTCAAAAGCCATGGGTACTCCACGTGTGAGAGAGCCGTGGGAAGTTCCCTTCATTATGATGAGTGAGCTGGAGGATGTGTCCCTGAGGGAATGGTGAGAAAGAGGGATAAACAGAGAGAAAAGTCCAGGCAGGAGGAATGTACATCTGGGCACCCCAACTCAGTCGAGTGGCTGTGCTGGGAATCGCAGCTGAAGGTTTCAGTCCCACCTGTGTCTTTAATGAGGTCCCATGGGAATTCATGGACCATCAGACCAGTGGGAGTGTAAGTCTGCAGTGGATGAAGGGAAGGAAGCACTGAGTTGGTAGAAACATCAGTATGGTCTTTCGGGGAGGGTCAGCATGATGTTGGCAGGGAGCAACTTAATTGAAGACCTATTTTTGTGAAATGGCAACATGCTGCTACTCTGCTCGTAGGCACAGCGTGTGTTGTGGGGGTCTCGGGTGCAGAGTCAGTGCAAGGAGTCTGTGTTTGGGATGGTTTGGAAGGAGGTTAATAAAGTCTGCAACCTCTGTGCATTGATGGAAATTATCCAGCCTGGAGGGAAAGCGCATGTCTCCAGTGGCTGTCTGGCAGGCTGTGTGCATTGTATCGGTCGTCTCCATCCAGCCCTCAGTGGAAAGTGTATGCGTAGCCATAAAACAGCTCTTGTCTCTTAATGTTGCCATTTTATCTGGCCCAAAAAATCTTTCCTTTGCTGTCAGCTCCACAGGGAGACTGCAGAGGCTAGGGTGGAAACTCCGAGTGCTGCCAGCAGTGCTGCCTGTGATTCTCCCATGTTTATGAAGCTCTGTTGACCAGTTTGTAGCTGCTGGGAGAAAATGTCATTGCCCTGCAGTAATTCCAATGCACTGAAAATCCTTCTCAGCCGTTGGGGCTGTAAGGTCTGCAGCACCGTGTGGACACGTGGGGATGCATGGGACTGGAGGGAGGAGATGTGTGGGAGCCGAGGCAGGGAATGGGCCAGGAGCCCTTCTCCTCAGCCTTGCCAAGGTTAGCACTGTCCTCTGTGGAGGAGCACCAGGAACCAGACAAAAGGCAGAATGAGGGTACTGCTGTTCAGATCCCCAGGACTGGTGAGCAAGGGCTGATGCTGGGCAGGGCAAGGGGACACAACCCTTCCTGCTGTGGGACAGGGATGAGTTAAATGCAGGGTGTCTCTGAAATGGGTGGTTGCAGAAGAGGGCAGCATCCCTCTGATAGAGTTGTTCTCCAGGAAGCAAACTATTACCAGGCTGGCACTGAATTTCTGTTTCTTTACTCTTGCGTTTGGGAATATTTTAAAAATTTTTAACAAGTTTCTCCTTGGAAAAAAAGCACAAGATGGCACGAACTCAGAGTCTGTTCTCAAACTCACTTTTATTTGAGCAGCCTTTCTCTTGTTGCCTCTTTTGCTGGCAATCACATCACTGTAGCTAATCCTTTGGGCTTGCAGGAGAGCCTGCCTAGAGCTGGCAAAGAGAGAAGTGCTTCTCCTTGTTCTGCTACTAATCCCCAGCACCCAAAATGCGCTCCCAAAGCCCTGAAGCTCTGCAAAGGTATAGCACGTTGCTCTGCATGCTGTGCTCTGACCAGGACAGCAATGCAGCAAGGCTGTGTAAGCAAAAACTTGCTTTTTAATAAACTTCTTGCACTCAGATGGATGCATCATCCTTGACTTTTCAGCTGAGGAAACCACACAAGGCACATGATAGCAAGTGCTGCTGCCTGACTGTACTCCCTTTGCCTTGCAGCTGTCATCCATCATGGAGATGCTGGAAAGTGCCTTTTATGGCTTAGACCTTCTGAAGCTGCACTCGGTCACAACCAAGCTGGTGGGTCGGGTGGAAAAGCTCGAGGAGGTAAGATGAATCCTGCTTTCCCTTGAGGTTGTTACCTTTGGTGGGAATTGCTTCCAGTTAAGTTCCTGGTACCTTTGGTGCATTCAGAGCCTTGTTGCTTTTGGAAGAAACGTTAATTAACTATTTGGCTGAAACTAAACCAGACTAGACTCCCCACCACTCCTCACTGGCAGTGCCCAGCACATCACCACCCCATCTGCCTTGCCTGACCCTCTCCAGCTCCCCGCATCCCTCGGGGCCTAAACTGGGTGCAGGATCCCAGCTGTGGCCTCACTAGGAGCAGCATCTCCTTGGGATCAGAAGGGGCTGCTGTTAAGTTTTTCCTCTTCTTAGTTTTACATCTGTGCTGGTTGCTCTCAACAGGCTGCTTTTGTGCTGTTTGATGTGGGGGTGAGAGGTTCAGGGCTGGTGCTGGGGTACACTCACCAGGACGGCTGGGAGCCAAGGAGCTCAGATTCCTGAAGGACCAAGTTACATCTTGGCCTGCATTAAAAAAGAGCAGAACTCTCAACCTTCCATTCTTTTTAGAGCAAACTTCCAGTGAAATAATTTTCACTTCCATATAGTTTAATATTTCTTTGGCTAGCACAGCCTAGGGTTTGCAGTTTGTTAAGCTGCGCTCAGCTATGTAGCAACAGGTTGCCAGATTAAATACTAGAGTTTTCTCCCGTGGTCCGTATCTGGGACAGTAATTCCACATTCTTGTCAGAGTGGAGCAGTCCGGTTTGTCTCCAGCCAGAAGCTGAGAGCTGGTGATTTATAAAGCCAAAATTCCACTTGCAAAGTGTTTTGGGAAGGCACGGCGTGCTCCATCCCAGGGTCGGGAAGAAGACAGCTGGGAGGAGCAGGCTTGCCTGAGGGGCTCTGGATTTCCAAACACAGTAATTGACCCAAAAGGGGGAAAAGGGGTTTTGATGTCTAAAAATAACAGAGCACCAACGTTCCTGTTTGTAATCCCACCTTCTTCCTGTGGTTTAGGGTGTTCTCCAGTGATTACTTGGGTTTGCCAAGAGATTACTTCACGTGAGGTTATCACTGCACTCTGCTTCAGTGCCAAAGGAGCCCTGCCTACCAGCTGAATCCTATATGGGAGGTTCAGAGCCAGCAGTGCTGCTGGCACTTTGGGCACGTGGGGTGACCTTGCAGCCTGGTCAGTCTGCTCACAGCCTGTCGCAGGGAGGCAGACGGGCAGAAAGCTCAGTCTGGCTGAAGTAGTTTGGCCAGAGATGGAGCAGTAAATGTGTAGGAGCAGGGAATTCACGGGTTGGGGTCTTTAATTTCCCAGAAACAGGGCTGCAGGATCATGTAAAAGCAGCTGAAGCCGCCTACAGGCACTGGGCTGGGATGGAGAAAGACAGGAGAGGTCTGGGTTGGAGGAAGATTGCCCAGTGCTCTGGGGCAGGGCCGAGCTGATGCAGGGCAGTGCAGGCAGCAGGTGTGAAACACCTCCTGCTGCTGGCTTAGCACAGAAATTCCTGTTGAGAGGAGGCGGAGGAGGATCACACCCTGCATCGGCCATGGGGTCTGACACAATGGACAGCTGAGATGCTGAACGAGAGCCTGGCACAGCTTCAAAGCACTGCCCTCCCAGGCGGGTGTGCTTTTGGCAGCTGCTCTGCGGCGAAGCCGCTGAGTGGCCTCCAGCAGCATCACAGGCCAGGCTTTGGTGGTGCCTCCCCGCTCAAGGGGAGGCAAATTTTATCCCTAAGCAGGTCATAAGCCAAGCATTACACAGAATAAATGATAAGGGCATGAGGCTGTTGTAATCAGTCATCCTCTCCAAAGAAGGATGGTGTCGAAAGCTGCTCCTGCACTGATCCTAGGAGAGCATCACGAGAACCCCTGCTTACTGCAGCAAAACACTTGCTGAAAAGTTCCTGCATCATTGGACTCAGCCTCAAAACCTGTGACTCACCATTCCTGGGTGAAGACTGGGAATTCAGATGCATGTGGAGTGGGCTGGGGTTTAACTGAGTTCAGGATGGAATTTTTGCAGAGATTAGAAGGTTTTGTGAGTTGTTTTCAGTATAAAAATGTCTTTCATTCAAATGATGTCCGTAAAATGAAGGAACTCCCAGACCACAGAACCAGCGCCTTCTCCGGCAAGGCAGATCCTCTGCTTTATCTTTAGCTCACAGCTGTCACATCAGCTGGTGATTTTGAGGTCACAGGTGGAGGTCATGGTGGGTTTTAGGAGAAATTAATGGCAGGACATTGAAAATGAAGGATCAGGTTAACCACCCCCAGTCTCTGTGCAGAAGTGCTCTGATTCATGTGCCACCTTATTTAAAGCAGTTGCTGTTTGGGATGTAGAAGCCCCAGGAGTGATGAGCAGAGACTGCAAAACCCCCTTGGGTACAGGGTGTGCCTATTGTTGGGGAACTGAGAAGGGCAAAAGGTTTTCCTGCTTGATGAGCTGCAGCCAAGCCCCAGCTCCCTCCTGGTCACAGGGCAACTCTCTGAGGGTCACTGGCTCTTGTCCTGTCCCCAAATTCTCACTCTCTTCTGTGGGAGCGGAGGATGATGGGGAGGAATAGTCTCTGAGTGCAGGCACTGTGTGGCCAGGCAGCAGGGCAGGACCAGGACAGCCGAAACCAGACCAGTGGGTTGCTGACCTCAAGGACATCCCTTGAAGGTCAGGCAGGCAGTGGCCAGCCAGGATGGCATCCTGCTAGGAAAGTGAGGGTGATAAATGTGAGATGAAGTTGTTGCCACAGGCCAAGGGCACCAGGCTGAGACTTTAGGTGTTTTAGCTTGTCTTTTCCTCTTCCATGACCCAGTGAGTGTAGCTGAAGATGGGTGTGGAAGAACCTCACAGCCATTCTCCTGCATCATGGGGACCTGTGGAAAAGAGTGGATCTTGGATGTGCACACCAGGGATGGGGTTTCTGAGTCCCACTAGGGTCAGGGAACATCTTCTTAGCAGCTAAAGTGTCCAGGCCCAGGATGGTAGCACAGAGCTTTCTGGCTCCTGGGCTGTGGTTGGGGGGCCACGGAGCATCCCTTGACTGTAAGTGGGGTAAAGTCTCCTCTCTTGCTTTTCTAGGGCATGTCCAGGAACTTCACAGAGGAAGGTCACCGGGCAGGAGCCAGTGGGGAGGAGGGCCTGCAGGAGCCCCCCAGCAGGGACAGGGAGAACTGCTCCAGGCTCCTCACCAACAGCCTCCCGGACATCGAGAGCTCTCTGCAGCGAGATGCGGAGGCTGCCTACACACACGCAGAGGTACGGCCGCCCAAGCACGGCTCAAAGTCGCTGCTGCTGCACCAGCCCACCCTGGGGGTGTCTCCTGGATGTGGCCCCGGGCCAGTGGTTTTCTTCTCGGTTCGGGTAACCCTGTTTCCGTGCCTCCAAATCCAGCCTGCTTCTCTCAGCACAGCCCAGCTGCTGCCCGGGGCAGGATGTAGGTGGGAGCAGAGGGATGTTGCTCCCTACGCCTCCCCCCTTCCCATGGTGTTGTTGGTTTTCGAGGTCAGCAGTGGCTGAGCTGCTCGGAAAGCGTGATGTCATTGTGGGGCCAGCTGGGAAGTGGTGGGAAACTCAGAGCCTTTGATTAGCAGGGCCGGGGGCTCCGTGGAGGGACAGCCTGTCGCCTGCCCTCCCTTTCTCTCAGGCAATTACCCTTCCACAGAAAGCCCCTGCGCCTGGCAGGCTCCAGGCAGAGGCTTGGGCATCCCTGACTCTGGCACCCAGCCCCAGACTGGGGGGATCCCCATGGGGTCTGCCCAGCGTGGCAACATCCTCTACCTGGGGCAGCAGTTTCTGTGCAGCCTCAGAGAGGGGTGAGAGGGGTCTTTTGAGAAAAGGTCTGTCCATGGTGTCCTGATGCATTTGCTGCTTTAGTGGTGAGAGGTAGCATGGCCTTGTGCTCCTCTTCTCCCTGCTGGGCAACTCCTGGAGCATCCTGCCCTCACCCCTGCAGGGCAAAAGGTATCTAGGCAGGGAAACATAATTTCCAGCTCAAACAGGGGTGCTCAGCTCCCTAAAGGTGGCAACAGCCTTGGGTGCTGCGGGTCCTATGTGGGGGTGGGCTCCCCAAGCCCTGGTGGGAAGCGGGGGGCTCCCACACCTGCACTGTGTGTTGGCAGGTGGGGAAATGGCCCCAGTCATTCTGTGCCAGCACACTCTGCCCCTGCCCCAGACCGGAGGTGTCCGGCCATGCTCCCAGCCTTGCTCCCCACGCCGAAAGCTGAGCAGCTGCTGCCTGCTGGAGGGGAGCCAGCTCCAGCCAGGAAGGGGAGCAGAGTGTGGGGCTTTTATTACCCCGAGTGACCTCATTTCCCAATATTCCCTTTTTCTCACTGTTAATTGCAGCAGGGCCCATCTTCTCAGCCAAATGGGCACAGCTTCAACCTTCAGGCTGGTTTTCCGATTTCCTTTAATGAGACAAAATCCTTAAGACATGAGCTGCTGCAGCTGGTCCCGGCCCCGGGGTGTTCCCGGTCTCTGCCTCTGGGGTTCCCAGTCCTGCTGGGAAGGTGCCTTCAGCCTCTCTGCCTTGTGAAAGCTCGGTGCACATTGCACTCTCTCTACAGATCAGCTGCCAGCACTGCTCCCGGGCATGCAAGGGAGTGGATCTAACTCTATCTGCCTGTTCTGCATCCCACAGCCTGTGCCCTATTGAGTGCTGAGTCCTGGAATTGCAGTGTGGCACCAAGGATATGCAGAAGCAACGCTGGTCTGCCATCCCTCTGTCTCCTGGAGGGTTTCCCATGTCAGAAGGGACTGAGGGTGACCCTGAAAAAGGAAGGAGCACAGAGCCTTCTACCCAATTCAGGACTGGCCAGCCTGACCTGACCTGTCCCAAAATGCAGCATTTCTGTCCTATCCAGTGACAATGTTCTGTGTCTCTCCAGGGAAAATATGAAGAAAGATTCCTGAAAGATGAAACCATATCCCAGCAGATCAACTCTGTTGAGTCCCTCCCGGAGCTGCACCTCTCTCTGGAGGACAAGAAGCCTGAGCAGCTCTTGCAAACGAAGCTGAGGGTGAGGAGCCGGCCTCCTTCCAAGCCCACCATTGTCCGAGGGGTCACCTACTACAAAGCCCAGTCCACCGAGTCGGAGAATGACATCGAGGAGCAACGTGAGTTGGGTATGCAGCCACATTCAGTGGGATGGCTGGCTGCGTCCTGTCGAAAAACCAGTGTCCACCCCTGAGTCCTGCCTCATCCCCTGGGAATGTGTGGGCAAAGCGTGTGGGAGCAGCAGGGTGAGGAGGCAGGAGGGGGTGGGATGACTGGTACTTCACTGCTATGCAGCCTTTGAGCCCTGTATGTGGAGCAATGCAGCATTGTTATTCCATGGAAAATCCGTGGTACCTAAAGAAGTAGGTCACTGCTTCAGTTTAAAACACTCAACACCGACACCTTTCCAAAAGTTTCCGTGGTGGCTGGGGAGCCTCAGTGGTCCCTGTGCCCTGGATGAGGTACCCACTTGGCATCCCAGGTTAGGTGGGTGGGGTCTGGCTGGGCATGCAGCTGGGTCTCCATCCTGCCCCATCTCTGCGAGCTGGCAGGACAGATTTGCTCTCTGTCACCTCCTGCTCTGCCCTGCCTGGGGTGGTGGATGTGGCTGTGATAGGGTCTCACTGACCTTCTAACGTGAGCGCCGTCAGCCTCTGTAGTTCACACAGCCCTTGTCTGACTAGAAAGGGAGAGGGAATGCACGTGGGCTTAGTACAAGACAGAGTGCAGAAGTGGGCTGGGGGCCAGTGTGGAGGGGCTGGCGCGGAGGGGCTGTGGGGGACTGTGGGGCTGACACCTGTGTCTATATTTGGCAGCGGACGAGCTGTTCAGCGGGGACAACACGGTGGACCTGCTGATTGAGGATCAGCTCCTGAGGCCCAACAGCAGGGCGGGTGAGGGCGTGAGGAAGCCCTCCCCAGTGGGATGGCCACCCACCCCTGGCAGTGCTCCCACGACCCCACCGGCTGCTGACGCTGCTGCGACGGCCACGGTGTCCTTGTCACCTGCCACATCCACGGACCCCACGCCAGACCCCAACACTGTGAGCTGGCTGACCCCCACCCCAGAGACCGTGACTGCCCCATCACGGCTGGTGGAGGAGGGAACCCCACAGCTACTGGGAGCCTTGGCTACAGCCATGGAGAACCTGCCCCCAGCCACCACTGCTGGGGCCTGGAGCGACATGGAGAGCAGCCCAGAAGCCTGGGGACAGGCGAACACACCCCCAACACCAGTCAGCCCTGCTACCCCAAAGGAGGGCCTGGAGGAGGAGGACATTAGGAACATCATTGGTGAGTGCCTGCAGGTCCTGTACCGACCCAGCTGTGCACGTGGGGGATGGCTTGTGCCCACAGCGTGTCTGGCTGGGCTTACTTGCTTATTAATTCTGGAACCTACTGTAGTCTCCCTCAGTCTTAGGGGCTGGGCTGGGCAGGGCAAAAAAAGTCCTCACCCTGGACACGGACCCAAGACAGGTAGCAGCCTCAGCTGGGGCAGGGACACGGCTGAGGCTGTGAGGAGGTGTTTGCAGGATCTGGCCAGTGCTGATGGGTCTTGTGAGACTGCAGCTGGGCTGAGGTAGCAGGGGGTACCTGCTGGGTGGGGAAGGGGTTGGAGAGGGGTGATGCCCACCCCAAGAGGAGCAGGGAAAGTGTGGCCACCCTGCCTCGGGCCTCACAAGCCCTTCTCTGCCCATGGCAGGGCGCTGCAAGGACACATTGTCCACCATCTCGGGCCCCACCACCCAGAACACCTATGGGCGCAATGAGGGAGCCTGGATGAAGGATCCCCTGGCCCGGGAGGAGCGGATCTATGTCACCAACTACTACTATGGGAACACGCTGGTGGAGTTCAGGAACCTCGACAATTTCAAGCAAGGTGGGTTTTGCACCATTTCCGATGCCACGCTGGCTGCTGCTTGGCTGATGCCAGTAGCATCCTCCTTCCAGGGGACACTGGATCATGGGGGAGTGATCTGCCTGGGGACCCTCCCCTCTTGGGGACAGTACCTGGGTTCAGAGCATGGGACAGGTCAGGCTGCAGCTGGTGGCCATGGAGGGAGCGCAGGCAGAGCTGGGGGCAGAGGGTGCTGGCAGCAGGGCCACCCACCCCCAAGCAGAGGGAGGGCCTCACCAGCAAGGTGTCTCTGCCCCGCAGGTCGCTGGAGCAACTCCTACAAGCTCCCATATAGCTGGATTGGGACGGGACATGTTGTCTACAATGGCTCCTTCTACTACAACCGGGCCTTCACGCGCAACATCATCAAGTATGACCTGAAGCAGAGGTATGTGGCCGCCTGGGCCATGCTGCACGACGTGGCCTACGAGGAGTCCACCCCATGGCGGTGGCGAGGCCACTCAGACGTGGACTTTGCTGTGGATGAGAACGGCCTGTGGGTCATCTACCCGGCCATCAGCTACGAGGGCTTCAACCAGGAGGTGATCGTGCTGAGCAAGCTGAATGCAGCCGACCTCAGCACCCAGAAGGAGACCACGTGGAGGACGGGGCTGCGGAAGAACTTCTACGGGAACTGCTTTGTCATCTGTGGGGTCCTGTATGCGGTTGACAGCTACAACAAGAGGAATGCCAACATCTCCTACGCCTTTGACACGCACACCAACACGCAGATCATCCCCAGGCTGCTCTTTGAGAATGAGTACGCCTACACCACGCAGATAGACTATAACCCCAAGGACCGCCTGCTCTACGCCTGGGACAATGGCCACCAAGTCACTTACCATGTCATCTTTGCCTACTGAGACCCCCCACCACAGTGGGGCACTGCAAGCCAGGGGCCACCAGCACCTTTTATTATTATTTTTATTGTTATTATTATTTTGTACAAATTGAAGAGTAAATGATGGGTTTTGTTTCAAGCTGGTTTTTTATGGTGGATTGTAGATCGATCCCCAGGCCAGAACCACCCCCTTCGTCTTTGCTGTATCCTTGCTTCTGATTTTCCTTCCCAGGGGAAGGAGGTTCTCCTTCGGAAGGGCAGATGGGCTCTCCTGTCCAGGGAAGAGGAGGTGGCCGTGGTCCTCCTGATGATGTTCTTAGCTAAAGATCATCAGCAAGACACCCTGAACCATTACAAAGCTGGCCTCTCTGCTGTGGGCACCAGGTCCCAGTGGGATGCTGATGTCTGCCCTGGTGGAGGACCTGTGTGTCCCATGGGAATGTCCCATCTCTCAGGACCATCTTCCCAGCTTCCCTTTGGAGATCCTGCTGTACAATGGGGCTGTGAGCGTAGCTCCAGCAGCCCCTGGTGCTGGCACTTACGCCAAGGACTGTCCCCTCCAGCTTGGGCTCTGCCCTTTGCAACCCCCTCAGGGGGTTCGGGTGCACCTTGAGCCCTGATTCACACCTGGAGTGAGCTGGTGGCAGGAGGGGGATGCTGTAAATACGTGTAGATGGCTTTTGTTTGTTCATTTTGTAACCTAAGGTAGTCCCCCTTGGCATTTGCTGGGCAACAGCTCTGCTCAGCTGGGTGCTGAGCTGCCTGGGCAGGGGGGCTGTGGGGCTGGGGGAGCCCCAGGGGCTGGAGAGCCCTTGCCTGCTGCTCCATCTCTTACCTTCCCTCTTGCTGCCGTGCTCGTCCTGGTCCCGGCTGTTAACCATCAGGATCCCCTCACAGAAGCAAAGCCCTTGCCCTCCTGCCCACCAGCATCTTGTATTTACCTGCTGTCAGTAATAAAGGATCCAGTACCTTTGCAGCTGTTCGGGGCTTTCTTTGGCTCTGCACCTTTGGGTGCATGGAAATGGGGATGTTTTGGGTTGGTTTTGGTTGGTTTGGGGAGACCCAGCTTAGAAACCAAAGGGGGAGGGACCCTATGGGACCCGCTGGGGCAAGGTGACATGGTCATGTCCAGCCCTGAGTCTTGTCTCTGTGATGCCAGCTGCACTGGGGTCACTCGGGCTGCAGGGTGCCCTCCCCAGGAGCAGGAAGGGAGTCTGGGTGCATGTGCCATGGGCACTGCCAATGCTGGGCTGAGCAGGGTCACGCTGCGGCCCAAGAGACAGCAGACACAGCACAGGCCTTCTAGCCATTTGCCTAAGGAAAACAGTATTAATAAGCACATAACAATGAATATTAATAATAAATAAAAGAAGGATTTTATTGCCTTCAGTGCCAGGGACACAGAGAACAGAACTACACAGGATGAGAGATGCTCTCCACCACTGGAGCCCATGGTGCTGACTGAGGATGCAGTGCTGCAGCAGTCCTGAACCCCCAGCCTCTACCAGCAGCCCTTCCCAGTGTGCTGGGTTGTGCCACCCCAGCAAATGCCCCCCACAGCAGTCGGCCATCCCTCCCTGGGACTGCAGGGGAGCCATGTGCCTCCGGCTGGGGCACTGCCGGGGTTTTTATTTTTGAATATTGTGTGAGCTGGCCCACAGTCAGGTGGGGCCAGGGCCAGGAAAATGAACTGGTGCAAGGAGTGCAGCCAAACCCCTTGCCGAGCCCGGCTGCTTCCCAGCCGTGCGAGCGCCGAGAGGATGGGGGGCCTGCGCAGCTTGCGCCGAGTACGTGGCAAAGGGCAAAGTTTTTCCATGGTGTTGCAAGGCACATACTTCACAGGGGTGTATTGCTCCTCATCCTCCTCCTCACTGCCCCTGGAGCTGTTTGTCTTGCTGCTGGATCAGCTTTTATGTCCTAACAGCCACACACACACACAAATAATAATATTCATAGTTAAAAACCCCACACGAGCCAGTCAGTGCTCAGTCCATGAAGAAAAGGCAGCTGGCTGGCAAACTGAAGCCCATCATCTCCTGTGCGAACTGCAAAGGGGAAGAAAAATACTGTAACATGCTGAAGTCATTAAACAAGGCTGATGCTCTGCTGGCGTCTCATCCCAGCTGAGCACCTCAGTGCCCAGCCCCTCAGCCCAGCTCTGGCCTGAAGGGACAGACTGAACAGAGCTCCACACTGGTTTAGAAACAGCAGCAGTTGGCTGCAGCTCCATGTTTGGGGCAAACAGCACAATCCCCCACTGCCTGAGTGGGTGGCTGTCAGTGCTGACAAGGCAGAGAGGGGTGTGTGGGGCCTAGTGCGCGTTATGCGCGTGTGGTTTCAGGAGGAAGGTGCTGTGACTGTGACAGTGTCCCTCTGAATGGAAGCAGCCCTTCTGCCCCAGCGGGGCCAGTGCTGCTCCACAGGCTGTTGTTAGCAGTGAAAAGTATTAAATAGCACACACAAAAAACAACCCAAACAAAAAACAGGAAAAAGAAACCAAACCCAAGAAACCAAAAGCTTTGCAAATGCATCTGCTGCATTAAATCACCTCCCTTGGGCCAAGCCCCAGCCTTTTGCCAAGCAGCCACGTGGGCTGGGGAAGACAGCAGCAGTGTGCACGAGAGTGCACGTAGGTGAGGAGGTGTGGAGGGGTGTGCTCTGCAGTGTCAGTGTGGGCTGTTCTGCTTGTGGTGCTTTAGTTCTAAGTGTAGGGTCCCACCACCCTCCTGGCAGGGGCTGGGCTGCCCCACGGCACCACTGCTCCCCTGGGAAGCATCCCAGGGCTCCCCAGCAAGGGAGGCTGCACAGGCAGGGATTTGGGCAGGTGTGGGGGTTGATGCGGAGTGGGGCTGTCTGGTCAGGCCCAGCACAGCCATTCTGGCAGAAGAGGGATGCTCCTGGGGTGCAGGGCCAGAACCGGGTGGCTGGCGCAACATGGGGTGTAGGGCTGCAGGAATCCCTGCAGCTGCAGCTGGGAGCTGGACACTGCTTCCTACTGCTGCCCATGGCGCACTGCAGGGAGAGAAGCCTGATGTCAAGCATGGGTGTCTGCTGCAATGTCTGGGCAGGACACCAGGGTTCAGCACCCCACCTCAGGAGGCAGCCTAACAGGGACAAAAACTAAAAACAACCCACAGTTTCGGACAATGCGTAAGTAGCAGCGATGGCCTGTGTCCCCCCCACGCCAGCCCTCAGCAGCAGCTGCTGATGCTGACCCTAGGACTGCACCAGTGCCTCACCCGCACCTCTGGCACCAGGCATTGCTGCATGGGGTCCCCAAGGCTGAGCTGCATAATCCTGGGACAGGATGCGGCGGTTGGGTAGGGTCAGATACAGGAATGGGCTTAGGGAGACTGCCCCTGCTGTGCTGATGTGCCAGGAGCCCCAGGGCCCTGCCAGGGAAGGGGCTCAGTCCGGTGGCAGGACCTGCTGCATATCGGATGCACCGGCTGTGCGCTAAACCAGGGGCTACTGCATGGATTTGACAATGGCCCTCAGGGTGTGGGGCATCTCTGGGACGGAGGGGGACGAGCTGTAGAAGGTGTCAGTGTGATTTCTGCGCTGCTCTCGGAGGTATGGAGGGACAGACGAACTTTTGATGTGGAGGATCCTGGTGTCCATCACTTCACAGTCAATCTGCATCATCACCTCATAGTCCTGCCCATTGATCACATTCTCTGCAAAAGTAAGGATAAAATAAGGTTAGAGTTAGCCCTGCAAGCTAACTACCCAAGGGCACCAAAAGCAGAGCTTTCTGGACCTTTTTTTCTGTATGGAGCAGGAACTGGGGCAGGGGGAACTCCCTTCCTTTACACAGCTCCGCACATGGAGCTCCATCTCACACAACGTGGCCCCAGCCTGCTTGTGACACCTCAAAGGCCCAGGCCACACTTGGCATGTGCAGCCAACACTTAGAAACTAATATGTCTTTTATTTCCCAACCCTTCATCTGCACATAATTACCGATGGAGTTTGCCCTGTATAACATATATTACAGACCTGTTGTTCTTGAGCCACTAGAGTGTGGGGGTGATTGAAGATAAGGTTTATTTAAGAAAGCTGAATGTTTCACTTTGTGTAACCCTCTTGACACTGAGGATCTAGAGGAATTTCTTCACCAGATTATTAATAAAAAAAGATAAAATGTGATCTCTCAAAAGAATTAACTGTGCCTTGTTACCATCCTGACCTGGCTGTTGTTCTTGGGTGATGTGGTGACACTGGGCAAGGCCACTACCCTGAGAGACCTCCGGACACAGGGAGACCCAGACCAGCACAAGGGACCCTGGCTGCATCACCCCAGTGTGGCCCCAGGCCCAGCACATCTGCTGCTGCAGAAGCTCTTGGGCTTACAGGCAGAGGCTGTGCACATGGCCAGCATCTGCTGCCTGGATTTAAAGGTGGGAGACTACTCCCTGCATAGACAGTGTGCCCAGGAATGCAAGCTCGGCTTTCCAGGCACGACTAATCCTTGACTTTCAGAGTCAAAAGACTGCCATTGGCAGGGTTTTCCTCCTGCGCTAAGTAGGATGGAAGATCACCTAATGGAAAGCGTATGGATTGGAGGAATGCAATATACATTACTAATTTTTACTGTTTTCCTGGATTAACTCTGACTCTGGATGACAGCTGACAACCACGGCCGGACCTTCTTATACCCCACACCACCTGTAGAAGCCATTAGATCAAGTATGTCTGGTATAGTAATGAAAAGCAGGAGCAAACCCCTGCTAAGGGGGCTGAGAGCCTGCAAGGGAAATCAAAGCTCCCACCTGCAAGAAATGAAATGGAAAATGCTCTGTATGTGCCACTGAGACACCGAAGCAAGGAGCAGCTGTGCATGTCTCTGTGCCACTGACCCAAAAACCCTGACAAGCTCCTTGTCCCTCCTGTAGGCCGTGCTGCTGATAAAGCCCTGCTATGACTTCAGGTGCTGTGCCCCCAGCTGGTCCCCCCACAGGAGGGCCATCTCTCCAGGTCACCCTTTCTCTCACCACACCCAAAGGGATGTGCTCTTGGTTCCCACCCAACAGGCTCAGGAGCAGAGAATGGAGGGGGTTGGTGGTGCTGCTCAGGACAGGGGGCTGCACAGGGGAGCAGAGGGGCAGGAGGGGAAGCAGAACCTGGAAACAGCAAATAGGAACAGATGGGCTCCCCTGGAGACATAGTTCCTCAGCTCTCATGCTGCAGTCGATAGGACCCCAGGGACCCCAGCCATGTGAGAAACAGTGCTCCAAAGCCACAAGTGGGTGAGGTGGGATGGGACAGCGACCAAGACCCGGAAAACCTCTTGGTAAGGCAGGAAGAGTTTCCTTTGTCTGCTCACAGCAGCCAGCACAGCAGGCTATCATTAGGTTCCTGGGCATTGCACAAGACAGAGGAGAACAGCAACACCAGGAGCAGCCCATGCAAGAGAGGGAGCTGTGCTGCGTGGGTGGCAGTGGGGAGCACGGGAACCAGCTCAGCCCATTCTGGACAGCTGGGATCCCGCTTCTCCCAGCACTGACACAGGCTCCCTTGAGACTACCTGTACCACTGTTAAGAAACCCATGGACCTGCTACCCTGCCACAAGAGGTGCTGTGTCTTCTTAGGCTACCACAGTTGGGAATAATCACATGCATAATGAGCCTCTCTGGCCAGCAGGCATGGAGGGGACACACTCCCCCAATTCAGACGTGAATTAGCCCAGGAGTTACAGGCAGGTTTAAAGAAAGCACCTGATTCTTTCCCTTTTTGGGGTGAAGGTATTGTTGATGATGAGCTGCTGCAGGGAGCCTCTGCAGAGGATTTAATCTCACAGGGATGAGGGCAGTAGCAGGAATGGCTCAATTCCCACTACAGGCATTTCCAGCAGCCCTTCTCATTACCATTAGCTCCAAACTGACTTAGAAGAGGAGGTGCGCTGTTCTGCAAAAACAGCAGTTACTTGATGCTCCTGCGGGGTGCTTGGACCAGCTATGTTTCAAGGAGTGGTCTGGAAATTGTGCCAGCCTCCATGGGAGAGCCCTGCCTGGCCCACTCCAGTCCAGAGGGTGGAGAGTCTGATGCTCTGTGAACATCCATGCTCTGTGACGGTCTCAGCAAAACAACAGGCAAACGTGACCTGAACGCAGCACAATCTCATGTTTGGGAAGGCTAGTTCAATGTCATTGCAAAAAAATGATTCCACATGGCTCTGTCCTGAGTTCAATGCCATTAAACTGTTTCATGATCTGGATGAGGAATAGAGAACATACTTATAAGATTTCTGGAAGATGCTAAACTGGAGAGATTTCAACCATCTTGGAGTGGCTGGATTGGATGAGACTGCAGTTTCGATAAAAGAGAGAAGCTGTCCAAAATCTTCAGAATGCACTTCAACCATGGCCAGAGGGAATTACAATGCTCAAGAGAACTGGAAAACATGAGTAAAAATAGGGCTGGGTAGAAGCCCTGCAGAAAAAGCTTGAGGACTGCAGAGCAACACTGTGCATCAGCCAACAGCATGACAGGACTAGAAACTATCAGCCCCACTCAAGAGAAACAGGTTTAACTTTGACAAAGTTTCTAATGATAATGAAACACAAGCCCTGTATGAAAGCATGCTGGGAGACCAGAGGATCTCCATGACTGGCAGTTTTTAAGGAAAAGCTGGATTACTGCCTGCCTATCAAGATACAGGGTACCTAACCCTTGCTCTGCACAGATACTTGAAGTTGCTCCTTCAACTTCAACTTCAGACTGACTCTGCCCTTCTGGGAGTGCAGGTGCCTGCTCAAGACTGGAGCTGTGCTGTTGTAACCCCTTGTGAGCAAGAGGGCAATATCACAGAACAGGCAAACAATTTTGCCTGGTGATTCCTCTGTCAGATGTGTTAAAAAAGCCTGCTCAGGCTTTCTTTCCTTCCCCTCCCACAGGGCCATCCAGCAGTACCAACATCTGGGAGACACCAGTGCAGCAGAAGGCGGGTTTTCCAGTGTCCATGCTGGGTGCTGAGCTCACCAGCTGTGTGTGGCTCATCTCTGGAGGGGTCAGTGTGCATAACCAGTGCTCAGATCAGTGTGTACTGCCCTGCCTGAGCATGCACCCATCACACCTCCTGGGGAGGCACAGGGGTGTCTGTGAAGCAGGACTGACAGGCCCAGGCTGCTGCCTGTTGCTCTTTGCTGGCTGGAAGGTCAGCACTGCCAGTGCGCATTAAACAGGGCTGCCTAACAGCCCAGAGCAACGCTGACACTGAGTGATTTCTAAAGTTTATTGTATTGAATTACATATGACTGATGTTTTGTGGGATTACGTAAGTGAAAACACAAGAACGGATCTCCTGTAGAGGTGTCTGGATTTATAAATAGATTTATTGCTCCTCTTTGAAGTTCAGAACATACAGTTTTTCACACGGTACAGCCTCAGGCTTAAGAAGCTATCCTTGCTGGGCCAAGAGACCGCATTGCAGTTAATTATTTGTTAACAGGTTTAAAAGCCATGCTTCAGATGATTGACTATTTCAAATTAACAGCAAAGGTAGTTGTGCCAAGTGTTGCTGTTCTGACTGCACTATCCCAAAATGCCTCACCGGCAGTCATGGGCTGTACCAAACTCCCAGCACGAGCTTGGTCTAGGGAACATAAACCTAATTCCCAGTGCTGCTCCCCAGGGTCTAGGGCAACTCCCTTTATAAAAACCCATGTTGTAAGATCCCACAGATGAAAGCTGAAGTCTGCGGTCCAAACCAAAACCAAAAAATAAGGCTGAGGGTATTAACTACTGTTACAAATTACTGAAGATGATGGAAGATTGTCTTCATGTTTGAAACATTAGATTTTCAAAACTGTCTTATTAGAAAGACCATAGAATCAAAGTCCCCTTTCTCCTCTCAGTAGCACTGACATGTATCCATCAGTTGACTGTTCAAATGTCTGTCTGTGAGATCAGCCACCTAATTCTACAAGAAATGCTGTCTCAGAGAAAGGCAGAAGACAGGCAGAGGGTTTCAAAGGCAGGTAATGCACTACGTCAGAACAAATGGTGATGTCAACTGTCTCTCTAGACTTCAACTTTACACATATCATTGGGCTGTTTGGCCCTATGGACACAGTCATAGGATAGAAGATGTGATTCTGGTAATTTATCCTTTCCCACTTACAAACACCTTCCCAAGAAAGCTTAGCTGCAGGAAAACACTCATTTTGAAAACTGCACTTTGCACAGAGGCTGAAACAGAGCTCCCCTGAAAGGCCAGCTGAGCTTGCTGGAGTGTTTCAAGCTGTAACCAAACACCATGGAAAAGCTTTACAGCTTTCTGAAGGCACACTCACGCTTTAGGTACATTTACAGAGCCTTATTCTACCAGAAGAACTGTGAATTTTACCTTACTCTGCGCAGTGCCACAGTGGATTACAAAAAAATATTCTGTGGGACCAATATTCAGGGCCTGACGACCCCAATCTTCAGACTCTTTTCTAAGGCCCCTATTGCCTTTGCAGTAGATAACCTACTGGCTCTTAATTGGTGACTTGTAAAAGAGGTCAGAACCTGCCTAGCTCTGTATCTACTGTGCTCACTGAATACTGTCAGGTATTGTCAACCGCATAGATCTGGACTACATGTCCTCACTTCTGGTAAGATACAGGAGGGGGAATCACCTGCCTCATCTTTAACTACCTGTCTTTGTCAGTAAGGCTAAAGAATCATCCCCTCCTCGTGGACAATAGCACAGAGTGAATTTGCCATCCATGGAAACAATTTAGTTGATGTCAAAATAGGTGCCAGGGAATCATCTCTGCATAAGATGGTAAACACCCACCAACTCACTTAAAATATTTGTTGAACGGCTACCCACACCTTTAATACTTTTTACTATTCCTTCTAATGGGAAAGTTTGTTTTGCCACGCCAAAGACAGTCTGTGTCAGTGTTAAATTACACTTGGAGACCCTTCTATCACACCAGCAGGAACCAAGGCAGCTTTCAAAGCGCCACCAGACATGCTCCAGTACCTGGTGCTTTGTGCAGGCTGGGCTGAGCTGGTGATGCTAAAGTCTGATTGTAAGAATGATTTAGCACCAAATTACACAATTTATACTGCCCTGGCCCAAAAGAGAACTTATGTTTAGGGCAGTACAGAGTTCATAAGATGAGGGCACCAGCAGCAGTGGCAGCTCTGGCTCTGGCCTGTTGAAGGGCTGCAGCTGTCCCCAGACATAACTCAGGGGGCTTTCTCTGCACTGTCACTTCTGCAATCTTCCATCTCATCTCTGCTGAGCAGCCCTGACTGTCCTACCCAGCACATCTGGATAATGTTTCCATCTGAAGGGTTGATATACACTACCAAATAAGTATATAAATGAAGCGGCGTTATGGACTAAAAATACGCTCACTGCAACAACGCAGCAGGATTCCTAAAACATTTACAGATTTGCTTGTTAGACAGGATTGTTTGAGGCAAGGGAGAAAGTTATATTGTGACCCAAATAACTTCTCTTTTTCAAAGCAAATTCCCACCTGGAACTACTTCTAAACAAAGCAGTTGCAATGATCTCACCTTTGTGGACTCAGCTGTCCTCAGTCCCTGATAGAGGTTAAGGGAGATCTTGGGTATTTCAGGTCTCCAGGTCTCTGACCATCTCTCAGACTGTGAGCCAGGCTGCAGGGTCTATATGTGTATAGGAACAGGGGCCATGGTATGAAATACTGGATCCATAGATCAAAGTCACCCGGAGAAGCCACGAGCTGACAGCAAGGAGACATGTCTAAGCTGTTGGAACATTGATACCAGGGGATATCCAAGGGAGGTATACACAGACATGAGAGGTAAGCAAGAAAACTGGAAGAAACCAGCTCTCTGTGGCCTCCTAAGAAAATAATGAGACAGAGGAGAGATCAGCACTGGCTGTGGCTGAGGAACATCACATGCCCTTAGCTTTCATCACTCTGTGATTTTGGGAAGAGGTCAGCACCTCTGGGCAATGCAGTCAGTGGCCAATCTGTGCCAGATGGTGCTTTGCAGTACCTGGTCCAGAGTGAGAGGTCTCAGGGAGAGGGAAGGAAAGCTGGTTCTTCCCAGGAACGACTTCCCACCTGATTGCCCACCTCCCGTTCCAACCTTTCCTGCTGCAGTCACTTCCCTCTACAGCGGGAGCTTCCCTGAGCTACAGAGGAGATGGCCCAGTGTGGATCTAGTGTGATTGCTCTTGTTTTGGAGAGGGAGCTGATGGTCATCTCAGGAAGAGAAGATCAGAATCACCAGTGTTGACCCTCACAGGCACTTACTTTAAATCTCCCTCAGATAGAGTATTTCTTGGAAAAACTGAGACATTTTTGACAGCTCTGGCTGTGCAATATATGTGTTGTTGGCAGGGTATCATTGCTGCAGGATGACTATATTTTAAATCTAACCAGCTGTGGCAATGCTAATGACAAGAGGAAAAAGCCAGAGGAGAAAACAAAGACAAGGGTCAAAGGAGTTTTGCTGCACAGAAAACTCTTGGGAGTGAGGGAGAGAGGCTGGAGAAAGAGCAATGCTTAGTCAGAACCATCCCATGCCTGCTTGGGAGGCACAAAAAGAATAAACAAACTTCCCACACTGCCTGAAAATCCAGACATACCCACTTACAAGACATAAAACTGCACAGAGGAGAGTAGCCTAGAAAGGCATTCCAGTAAAGGCTTCTTTCAAGAACTAGGGCTGGAGGGCTTGTCCCATGACAAGGGGGCTTCTCCCCCTGAGTGCAGCAGGGAGGGACTGGCAGCCATGGCATCTCCCCAGCATAGACCAGCATGCAAATCTGTTGGCAACAACCCCTTCATTGCAAAATGTGACCGTCTGTTTCCACCTTTTCTTTCCACTTTTTAGAGAGATACTTATCCGCAAGCGAGCCTTCCCTCTTGCCACACAAAAGCTTGCTTCCTTTCAGCAGTCTTGAAGAAGTACCTTTTTCCAGTTCTTTTAAACATTCAGGTATGTTATTGTGCTGAAGGGACCTCCCTTATCCTTGCTGTCCCTCTGAGGCCTCTGATGCAGCACTGAGCAGGACTTTCCTCCGCAGGAGCTGTGCTCTTGTCCCAGTCTCTCACAGATTCTGCCAGCTTCAGCTCCTGAAGCCAGTTTTTAGAAGTTTGCTGTTCTTGTCCCCTGTCGTTCCCCTGATATTTATATCGCCTCAGTGGTTAACACCAGCACAAGAACTTTTTGCTCCTCCCTTCAGCAGTGCTGACTTCCACTCTAAGTGCTCTTTTACACCTTGGTCCTTGACAGGCCCTAGAGATTCCCTGGCAGGCTTCCTCTGAAAAATGTTTTTATTATTTTTTCATGCCTCAGGCATGCTGTTTCTTAGTATTTTTTTCTGGGTTGACTTTTTATGGTTTGACATTTAGTCTGCCAGAAATCATCCTATTTTTTCCCCTTATTTCCTCATTTGGCTACAGTGTCTATTGTTTAAAAGATATCTCCTTACTTCTATGAATTGACTTTAATGTGTTACTCAAGCCCTTTGTATTTTTAGGGTCTTTTTAAAGATTTTTGCAGTGAGCTTTTAATCTTTAATCAATCTTCATAACATTTGCCAGCATTTTAGCGCAATTGTTTTTCTTTTAGTAAGTTTTCAAATTCTTATTTAGCCCTTACCTTTGACCTGTATCATGTACTTCACCATTTCAAGTTGTAGGCACTTACCGATAAATTTAATTTAACTATTGGACTTAATCTTTTTTTTCAAGAGGCAGTATCACATTTGCATTGACACGGACCTTCTCTATCACCTAATATCACTTGTATCCTGGTGTTAAAGTGTCTCACTGATTTGAGAGTGAAGGCTGGTAAGAGCCTGTATTCACTTACAGTTAAAATGCCTTTATAGTTTGGACGGTGTCCAAAGAGTGAGCTGAATTTTCCACCTGCCTCACTTGGACACATAAAGTTACCTCACTTATTTAGATACTGCAATCAGTTCTTGCTCATAGAAGAGTATTTCTAACATCATCTCTGTGAAGCTTCTGTCTGTGTGGGGCGAGTCCTTTCCTCCACATGAGCTTCTCTGATTCAATGCATTTGCCAGTTAATTATAAAACTGCTGCAGTGCCTGTCTGAACGCAGGACGCTAACAAAGGGAGACATCCCTTTCAAAGGCTTCTGTCTCCCAGCTACAGCAACAGGAGGTTTACAACTTTAATGTACAAGTCCTGCTGTGAAACAGAGGTGCCTCCTTTCTCACAGTGAGGGGCAGCTTGGACTGACAGTCATTTCTTCATCCACATTCACCCAGAAGGTGAAGAGACCCACGGCCTCTTCCTCTGCAGCTACTGCAGAGTAAGACAGGATGGATGTAGGTGATTTACAGTGAAGCGGTCAATGACCAAAAATGTTCTTCAGACGCTCAGGATGTATTTTTCAAATATTTTCCAAGCCCAGAGGACACCCAGGAAGCACGCCAGGAAGTGCCAGAGGTAAGGAGGACCGTATGAAGAAGTGAAGGGAAGCTGCAGCATGGAGAAATGACCCGGAATATGAGGAGCAGACAAAATCCTCCTGGCCCAAATGGCAGCAATCTCCTTAGAGACTGCAACCCAAACACTGAAACAGACCATCTGGGACTGCTGTGCTTCCACTAATCTCTAGGTTTACTCCACTGATGTTCTCAAGACAGAACTCATAAATGTGAACCTCCTCTACCAGCTCCGCTGCAGCTTTTCATGGTTTTACAGGGTGAGCTCATTATGGATAATTATGTTTCAGATCACTGCAGAAATAAAGAGCTACCAGAGTTGACTTATGTATCACAAACATAAAACTGTGTTTCCACATGTAATTTCACATTAAGAGGAATTATAGAATCTTGAATTTACAACATTTGAAAATATATTACGGCAGATTGGCTGGGCTCGAGGCTGGAATTAGGATATGCTGCACAGCTCTCAGCACAGTGCTCTCTGAAGCCTGGTGGGAGAGCGTATCTCCACAGGAGCATCATCATCCAGGGATAACGAACACCCAGGAGACAGGGGCTCTGCAGCGAGACAGTTCATGCTCAGTTCAAGCCGACCTGGCTCCTTCTGCAACTCCATACTGGCATCAGTACTGCCAGCTCATGTCACGGGTTTCTTTTTAATGATACTTCGTGAATTTTATAGAAGTGCGTCATTTATATGGAAAAACCAATCTGGTGTAAGAGCTCAGCACTGGCATTGGAAATACTAAGCATGAAGCCCAATTAATTTATGACTAATTCTCTACCCCTTCATGAACAGTGTGTTCCCAAGGAAATGTCATCTGTAGCAGTTATCCTGTCTATACAGGGAAGACCAGTCACAGTGGAGCTTGGCCTGCTCTATCAAAACCCATGAGATATTCTTTCTCATATTAACTAAGGGGCAAAAAGACAGTGAAGATCCTCTGAAATAACCTTCCTGTTATTTTGAATGCATAAAAATAGATTACTCATTTAGCAACTTAGGTAAACAGCTCGTTATGAAAAGTCATTAGGGAATAAGCCTTTATGATTTCATTTCTTGATCGTTTCCTGTCTAACCAAATAAACAGGAACTCAAGTGACACAGATTCCATTACTTTTGTGCACAGATTCTTTCTTGAATGATTTCTTTCATACTTTTTCGAATAATTTAATCCTTTCCTTCCTGTCAAAGACAACATATATTAACAGACAATGGATGAGGAGAGCAGTCTCTCAAAGACAACAAATGCTGTTGGAAACTTCTATTTAAGGTTCAGTCTAGGCAATGATCAATTCTGATGTTCAAAGAAATGTAGGAAAGTTTGAGGGAGTATTCTGTTTTGACAAACTGCAGTTTCACATCACTTTTAAAAGAGAACCGAAGTAAGAATAGCAGCATCTTACAAGATGACTAAAATCTGTCGTTAAAATTCCTCAATAAAATATATTCTGCCATCATTTCAATCCTGACCACAGCTTTATATGAGCATGAGAGCAGAAATAAATCTGTGACATTAGCAAATCATCCTAATAACAGGAGAATCACAGTAACCTGACATGCTGCTTGTCCATGGCTGCACAGAGGACACAGAAAATTCTCCCTCTTTCTCAGTCCAGGCTCAGTGACCGGTGGTTGCAATGAGGTCTAACCAAGAGCTAACCATGGCTCTGATTTTTCCCCAGTCAGACTTCACCAACTTACTTTTATTCCTCAGCTGGCAGCTCAAGAAGCAGAACAGTAGCAGTTTCAAAACATTTCAAAGGGCCTAACAGCATTGGAGACATTCTCAGATGTATTTTCCTACATCCTGGTTCAGAGAACTTGCTGCTTCGAAGGACTATCAGTGACTTTCCTACAAAACCTTAGTAGCCACCCTTCTTTCATCTCACAGATAGGCTGTAACTGCACATACACAATGTCCAGAGCTTCCTACTTGTATGCTATAGCATGTAGGGCTGTGCTGAGTTCTCAGCATTTTCTGCTAAATCTGGATATAAAAGCAGAAACAATGAGGGCAGTATCTCTACAGATTATGCTTTTGTACCCAAGAGGTGTGTCCTCTGTGCCTGCTAGAGTGGCATGAGCTTCTCAGTCTGGGGCCAAGGAGAGCAGCTCTGAGAGGGAGCCACAGGCACTAAGACTTGGCTTTCAAGCACAAGAAGCATGAACCAACAACAGCTAGAGATAGGTGGGGCCATTACCCTCCTGGAAACCATTCTGAGGGCTCTTCAAAGTGAGAGAGAAGGCTACCCAAAACATCAAGCAGCAACCTTCAGGGAAGTCAGCTGCTGTTCAGTCAGTGATATGTACTGTTTTAGACCTTCCTCAAGGACTGACTGGGAATTCTGCTTCTTGCTCTGAAAAACAGAAATGGCATCCTTTGTTTGCTTGACCCTGAAAGGCAGGGGAAGCTGAAGACTTTATTTATTCAACCCCAAGACATGGGAACTTACAGAACATTGTCACTTCCCAAAGAGCTTTAGTTTTTATCTTCCTTCTCAGCCCATGTGGGTTCTGTTTGCCTTACGGATTTTTCACAGACAGTTTGCTACCAGCCTTGGACATCTGTGAGTTGCTTGCACATGGCTGTCAGTTGAAAGAACATTCTTTGTAGCTGCATGCAAATAATCATGCAGCCTGATGTCAGAAATCACTCCAGTTTTGATCAAAAAGCCTTACCACTTACTACTTCACCTTTTTAATTAGAATGTGTATTATTTCAGAGCACTTTTGAAGTCTTTTAGATCAGTAGGATGATGGATGCTAACAAGGGAAGCTAACCTAAGTGGTCACAATCAGAAGTTGGCCAACACGATAGAGCACATGGACTTTGCAAAACTCACTATCCCATTCTGCTTCTGCCTTTAGAAGATTATTTTGATGTTGTGCTTCATGACAAAATGTAACCCTTAAAAGAAAAGGGCTCCTTAAGAACCCAGAAACCTACAACTGATAGAGGGTCAGGTGCACAAACAGCTAAGGCAGACTGAAGACAAGCCCCGCTGGGTTACACATTAGACTGAGGACCTATCCAGTATATTTGTAAAAAATTCAAAACTCTCTCTGTCATGGTTGCCAATTCCAAGAAATGAGCCTCAGATTGCACCGGGGGCTTTCTCATCAGGTTTCTCACTTTTGTTTGGCTGAGAGAGCAACCCTCAATTTAGAGAGAGCAAAGGATGGAAGGACTTTCACGCTCGGGGAACTGTTTTGCACAGGGATCCTAAAAAGAAAAAAGGCCTTTTTGGTCTTTCTGCTGCTGCTAAGGCCACCAGTACTCCTGGTTAGTACACACCTGCACAGACATTTACAGCTGCTCCTACCAAGAGGAAGAGCAAGCTGTGAGAGCACCTCACCTAATCCTAGGGGGAAATGCGTTCATGGAAGGGGCTCTTGGGCCAAGCGTTGAATGGAATCTCCAACACTGAAAGGCTGTACCTACCTTCTCACTTCTCTGTGCTGCAGAGAGGAGTGTGGGGAGTGCTGTGCTGCAAAGCTGCAGGAATGCTGCAGGGGAAAAAAAGGCTTGTGCTTGGGGTAGGAAGAGTGGCTTAGCTATGCTGTACCCTATAGGTTACTTGGATCCAAAGATCAATGTCATAACCCACCGCATTTTTTACAGCAGTTAAATAAATAGAAGGCTAATGGCAGATGGTTTCACTTAAACTTCAAGAAAGGCACCGCCTATATGTCAGTTTGGTATTGATGTAATGAGCCAACAAGATTCTGAATTACAATAAAAGCAAATTTAGGAATGAAACCTACTGGAGACTTAAATGGTCTCTAGTGCATAGTTAGATTTCTAAAATAATAGTTGCAATCCAGCATAACAAACATGACTTGCTTGAAAACAAAAGCTGGAGTTTAACTGTAAATTGCAGTTGGTTTTCATTCCCATGAGAAACTGCAAGATATTTCTTCTTGGAATAACTTCTCCAAAAGGCAGACCAATGGTGCCTCCAAAACCATGCAGAGTGGGACTAGGACTCCACAGTTGTTTTTTTCCCCTCCAGGCTTACCAACACTAAGGTCCCTAGGTACCATCAGGCAGATTTTCTGCAAGTATCACATGTGTCCGCAAATGCTGGGGCTCTGATGTTGGGCAGAAGGAGGTCAGAATTGGGCATGTCTCGCTGCAGGAGCCAAGGGCAGAGCTGTGCCACGGGACAGCAGCCAGCAGGGAAATGGGAGAAGGGTAAAGGGCTGCAAGAGCATCTAGGGAGGCAGAAATGGAGGAGCTGACAGCAACTATTGACTGTGAACAGGGGGATGGCCCCGCAAGCTTGGAAAGGGGATATGAATAGGGTGGGAGGAAGGAAAAGAAAGAGAGTATGAGGGAGGGGATTAACATGTACGAATGTGCAACAAGTTCCTATACTTAAAAAAAAAATTACATTAAACATATTTAACATATGTTAACGCACTAAACATATTTAAATATTCAAATAAATTTCTGTGTACCTGCACAGATGCCCTCAGTGAGGATCTGTCTAGGTTATCCAAGCTTGCAGAGGGGCATGGGTGGTTCAGGCTGACTGGGAGAAGAAGCATGTGGCAGAAAACTACAAGTAATGGCCATTTTTACTCTTTTACAACATACAGCAACTGTACACTTTAAATAAAGTTTTTATCTTGAAACTTAATCATGTACTGTTGCCTTGTACAATATCGTTCTCCTCAACTTCCATCTTACTGACTGCACACATGTGCACGCACATGTCTACTACAAAGATTTGTCACTACCTGCATAGCACAAGTGGTCAGACTTAACCCAACTCTTCCCTCACAAAAAACCTCTTCAGACTGTAAACTTGACTCTGCTTTGTACACTGGTGAAAACTGCCAGACCAGTCTTGCAGAACCATGTCATGAACTTCCATGCAGGGCCAGGTAGGATAGGAGCTGACAACTCATTCTACTTTCTCATCTTAGTCCATACCTATTCTCTGTCCTGGCAGCCAGTGGTGGGAATGGCTCAAGCCAGGAAAGGCAGAGCCTCTAGTGGAGCTCAGAAAGTCCTAGAGCAATCAAAGTGTCATCAGAAAAGGATCTGTCCTGATGGGAGAAGACTGTCCAAGTAATTCAAAGGGTTGCTTCTCAACTGCACTGTTTCATGCCTGGAAACAGTTCCATGGGTAAACTTTAGTACAGAGAAAAAGACCCTGCAGAAGAAAGTAAGTCATGAAGTTCTGAAAAAGTTTCAAGAAAAAGATCATTTTACTTGCATTCCTGTCATCTCCTCTGCCAGGGCTGTGGCAGAAAAAAGGAAGGGTAAGTAAGTGGCAGTAGAAAAGGTTTCCCTTCTTGCACAGAGATCTGCCTGAGGCACTAGAAAAGGCAGGAGGGGACAAGTTCTTTCACTGAAAGTTTTGTCAATTTCTACTAAGGAGACTCATCGTTTTGTAACAGCCAACTCTCTGCAGGTGCACAAGGAATTAAGGTGGGCTCAAAAGAACAGCAGACAGCTGGGAGGAAAGCCTTGTTGACAGCTAACTTCCAGATGCTTGTTCAGGATGTGCTCTGTCCCCACAGAGCGAGAATAGGGTGGAGAAGCAATATTCTCAAAGGAGACAAATGGGTTCTTCTCCAGACAGAACATTCTAGGAAATAGTTTCCTTCAGGTTATCTACCAATAGTCAAATGAAAATCAAGCCAAGTGACCAACTGTTTCTTGTGTATCTTATGATTTTGTTCCTAATAATACCTGGCTGGGTGTCACAGAGGAATCAGTGTTTGACACCATTGTTTACTTAATGCTATCCTTGTGTCTCATCTGCTTTGACATCTCTGCCCAAATCCCTGGACATTTTTTTATTTCCTGGATTATGCTGATGTTCCAAAGAAAAATCCTGAAGAACTCAAGAAAATACAATTTCACAATGTTTCACAATAATGAAATAATAAATGAAGGATAAGCCTTGTCACTGGATTCTGATGCATATTTTCCAAATTATATTTACTCCAACAACCGAAAAATTATTTCAAGTAAAACAAGACTCAGTAAACTGTTAAGAAGAAATACTTTGTTATTTAGAAATAGCATTTGTACTTCAAGTGATAAAGTACCCATTTGCATGTGATAATTCAGCTCAGCCAGAAAAGGATTTTTGTAACAGACATAAGAAGGGAGTTTTAGGCAGATAAATGCCAAAAATAATTCTGACACATCTAATAAAAATTCCCCTAAGACAGCTGTACAGATTATCACACTCAACAGTACTGTATGGGAAAGTGTAATTATCAAAATGCTGAAAGTCTGAACTGATTTTTTTTTCCTTAGTTTATGGAAATTTGCATCAGCAGATAAAGTTTTCGGCATGCTCCAATTTAACAATAACATTTGGGTTTATGATTCACACGTACTGTAAAACACAGACGTTTTAAAAAAGCATTATGTGCAGAGTTACTCAGGAAGGAAAGTTTATACTGTTACAGGGTTCACAATGCATTTGATGACTGTGGCAATGCCCCCGTGCCCCAAACATGTCTTAAATTGGCAGTTCCTCACCATAGGAATTAACAATATATTTGTACAGGCCATGTCCTGTCTCTCATGTGGGACTGAAATGTGGATCAAGAACATTTCTGTGCACTAATAGGCCTGTGCCCCACTGCAAAGCTGTTCTCCCTGCTGTCCTGCAGCACTGTAACATGATGATTATTAATCTTGACCATGCAGTGCTGAGAGGTCCCACTCACACTGAGTGTTGTATAACAGAGTGGTAAACAGCTGAGGAAGCTGATGGAAGGCAGTCAGCATCCTAACAAACCAGCAAGGCCAAGGAATTTGCCCTGCTAGGCAGGCGTAGGAGGAACACAAATGAGAAGATGAGGACAGTCTCCACGGTCGACGGGATCTCTGAAGCCACCAAGTCAGAGAAGTTAAATCGTGTTCATGTAACCCTTAACCAGCTGTGTACAAATCAGCAAGGCTGGGTGGCACCCCCTCTGTTCTCGAAGGAGCCAGAATGAGACACCGCAGAACCACTGGCCAAGTCCCACATATAGTCTGGGTGACCAGACACTGGTGATTTGCCAGCACTCTAAATTCAAAAGGGACCCTGGCAACTAAGGCCCAGTAATGACCCGTTTGACTTCTTTTGCAAAGCTTTAATGACAGACACTTGGTCTAAGTTTGCTTTCCACGTACACTCCAGGCACATGTCTTTGAAATTGTTCTCTTATCGTTCTCTTTCATGTTTTGGACTTACCATTGATGTTTACAGCTGGCAACACTATAGACATCTTTGGCCTTCTGGTCTTATTATGTGTGGTGGCTGGCAATAACAGGTGGTCCTGCAAAACAGTGGAAAAGATGCGTTAAATCTACTCTGAAAGTACAGAGCTGGGAAAATTCCTTTCCATTCTGTGTTACAGGCATTCCACACAGAACTATTTACAACAGCTTAGAAAATTCATATCATTGTGGAAGTCTTCCAAAAGTCACAGCAATTGCTCATGCTGTGTAACCAAGAAGAAATCCCTATCGCATGCAGAGGAGTATGAAAAAGCCTTGATCGTGTGGAAAGAGATGGAAACTACTATTAAGCCCTCATTCAACTGAGTACTTATGTATATATGATTAAAGTAATTTAACTTGAGTTCAATAATATTTAAATATGTGGTTAGAGGACCTTGCTGAATTGGAATTTTATTTGCAGCACTGTTTAAGACATCTTGCTGTCTCTGTCAAGCTCTGCACCACATGCATGGTGCAGTAGGACTCACTGGTGAGAGTTGTGATGGAGTGTGAAATATGAGCTCTGCTGACAAAACCTCCCAGGGAAGTTTGATGG
Organism: Cephalopterus ornatus; assembly: GCA_013396775.1. Taxonomy (NCBI): domain Eukaryota; kingdom Metazoa; phylum Chordata; class Aves; order Passeriformes; family Cotingidae; genus Cephalopterus; species Cephalopterus ornatus. The sequence continues at coordinate 1,479,200 of VZRE01000627.1, forward strand.
TAAAGCTGTGCTTTAGTATCCTGTCTCAACTGTGAGGTGCCTGGCTGCTGCCATAAGACAGCAGTGCTCAAACTAACTACCCTGGGTCTGAGCAGTGGAAGCTGCACCTGCAGGAAACACTCTGGATATGGACCTGACCTGCAAGGAAGAATGCAGCCTTTCTTCAGGTTGTTTTTTTTTGTTGTTGTTGCTGAACTCAAATTGCTCAATGGAAAATATGGTTCTTCCCTTATCAACAGAACTTAAACGCTCCAGTCCAGGCATCTCCCATATTACTGTGCTTTGATGACCTAGTTGGACCAAAGAAAGACTACTAAGGATGAGGGAAGCTTCCCATGTCCTTCGAAGTTTATATTCCCCGACAGAACTTTGCTTCACTGCACTGTCTCAGCACACAGTGGGCATCATGAAGGAAGTATATTTGCTCTCTCTTAGTAATTAGGAACAAAAGGCTGTTTATATAACTGTTAAACTGAGTTTAAATTTATATTTCAGGCTCTAAGTGAAACGAAAACCTGCCAATCACTAAGTACCTTTTACAGGTCTCAAAGAATTAATGGAAAGGTTTATTTTCCCAGCTCCTGTGATTGCCCTTCTCCCAATCCCAGCAATTCATTCCCAGTGTCCCTGAGAAGAATAAAAGCTGGCAGGTGTAACCATGCAAATATGTGTACACCAACTCATTAAAAGGTTTTTGTGACTGCCCAAAAACCAGCAGAGAACATCTGCCTTTTGCTTTCCAAGAGCCAGGCACATCGTTAAAAAGCAGAAGTGAGTTTGATGGGCCCATCTCATTTCATGGTTTCCCATGAAAGAACAGGCATACAAACATCTCATACTTTTGGCCAAGGTGATCTTTTCAGCAGACTGAATCAGACTTCCTTCAGGACACAGCTATTAATGTATTAACATCAGGGTAACTGCACCTCTGTCATTTTAATATCTAAACACTACATTGTTATGTGTAAGATTCAGGGAACTGAGTTACACACAGTTAGGTGTTAAATATATCGAAATATTCTGTAGACACAGAATTGAAGAAATACCACTCTCTTTTTTTCCCATCAAAAATTTCCCCCTCAAAAACCCAAATGACTGACCGTGAGAAGAAAACATTACTTAAATGAATGTCTGTAAAAAACATCTTGGTACCAAAATTATAAAACCACTCTGGTATAAATCTCAGATCACACATGTAATTCCCATTTCACTTTTGAACCACTAAGATTAAGACAACATTCAGTAAGACAATGAACTTTACATAAAAATTGTTCTTGAAATCCAATGTTCCCAAGGGAACAGGCCAAAGATAAGATGTCTACAGCTACATTTTGTAACAACGCCCTTGTCATGATTTGATGACTACTTTAAGCATCACTCAAAAATGCTTATACTGTTTTATTTTTCTTTTTCAGTGTTTCTGAAGGTCCACACCATCATTACTTGGCAAACCAGAAGTACTGCACACCTGAGAATCATTATGAAGTAACAACTAATTTTTGCTAACCTATCTGAAGGTTGGTGCATTAATTTATCCTGGCTTAGCTTTGCTTATAGTGGCACTTTTACTTACTGTATGTAAAAACTGTATTAAAAATTATCACAAGGACTTCACAATTGTATTCAAATGTGCTTTGGAGTTGCTGCATAACCCCTCAGTGATTCAACATCAGCTCTGGAGAAGACAGACATACAGAAAGCCAGTCAGCTCTAAATCCAAACTGCTACCAGGAGCTACTGTGCAAGAAGCACAGATTGTCTGGAAGCTGCCCATCTACAAAGAGCCACTTTTTAAAATCTGGAATTAGGGAAATTCATCCATCTCCCTAATAACCTTTATCTTTTATATGCAGGAGTGTCCTTCTGACAGTCAGCCCAAACTTGCGAAGTTTCATAACTACGCTCATTCTACACTGAAAGCAAAGTGTATGCTGCAGACTATCACGATATTTTCACTACAGTTAGCCAACCCACAACATTCTCAAGTTCCAAAAATCTTCAAAGAGTCCAAAACTTTTATTTGAAAGCAATACCTAATTATATATATGCAACAGAAATGAGCATAGAGATTAGTGATTAGGAAGAAAACAGACATTTAGAAACGTTGTTTGAATGTATTTCTAAAATGTCCTATCCTGTTCTCAAGTATGCTGAATTGCATTCCAGAGAGGGGCATGACACTATTACTCATCCCTAATTTTAAACACTAGACAAAAAAAAAAATCTAAAATTAAAATGCTATTTGTGATATTAACACATGGTATAAACCTGAAAATTAATAAAAGCAAATTTTGCAAGTCAGCATCTGGCCCAGGAGGCCCAGGAGCTTGAGTGTCAAGTCTGTACAGAATAAATCACAACTATTACCCAACAACAGATGGCCTTGGCTTGGGCCAAGAGTTGCACTTAGGCGACAATTTAAATAGATGATGGAGACTTCTGGCAGAATGACTGGAAAAATATCAGTCTGGAAAGGCAATATTTCAAATGAGACCCCACCTTCAGCATTTTCATTTTGCTTTTGATCATCTCTACAGTTCAGTGATACTGAAGCCAGATGAGATGGACAAATAGATAAATATAGACATAGATACTAAAAATCCAGCTACAAATACCTTACCTTTATTTAATAAGTTGGAATACTGCAGCACATTTTTTTCCTGGGGATAAATTATGAAGATGTTACTTGCTAAACTTCTGATTAATAATCACATTTATTAAGTCCTTGCCACCACGAAACATTCAGGAATATTATTAGAACATAGTTAATCAGAGCTGCAAACACTTAGAAATTAGGCACCCCTATAGAATGAACTTCCTGACTGAATCTTTACTGTGCTGGCTAATTCAATGCCTGGCGATCAGCTTCAGGACTCAACAACATATGGAACTGCAATAAGGATTCTGAGGCTTCTTACATATAAGATCAGTGTTATCAGGGCTCTAACAGGGATTAAGCTTTGGGGCCTCATATATCTCTAACCCCCAGAGCCAAAAGGCAATGGAAATTCTGTTCTACTGTGCTAGAATATACAGGCTGCTCCTGTAGCTTCAGCCTGAGCCTCATGACATGTGGTTTGGTACTTAAAGTCCCTCCTACCTAGATACATGAAAATATGCAGGCATTTTAACTTTCATTTGAAAAACAAAAAAATTGTTTCTAACTCATAGTTAAAGGACATAAAACACCAGCACTGCGTACAAGAAAGTTGCATCAAACAGAGAAAAACATGCTATTCGTGGATCTTTTTGATTTAATTTTGCTTCTTAAACTATCTTCATTTCATGAGCTGGACTCCTGGCTTTTAAATTAATAGAATTGGCAATATTGCTTTGGTTTTGGCTTTTGCAATGCATGTCCCCTCAGCTACAGGCTGCTCCCTTGGAGCACTACTGCACCTCACTGCAGGCAATCTGCTGAGCTCCTCCTCCATTTCAAAGAAACATGAAGGAATTAATCCTCACAGTATGACCACGATGGAGGAAAATATTACCAGAGCTATGGGGAATGTTTAGAGGGAATGTGCATGCATTTGAGGGATACCCAAGTGACATGGGACACAAAGGAACAGATTTCCAGCCCTGCAAGGCTCTGCACTCTCAGCATGAGCTGTCTTTCCTCCTATCCCAGAGGTTACTATCTGTCAAATCAATTCCCCTAGATTTTTCTTACCTTCTTAGTTGTTGTGCTTAGGTATGGATAAGTATTTTTCAAAAGCCTTTTCTAGGGTCTTGAGCAAAAGCATTGAAAGACTAGGAAATAATTAACGTAACTTGATTTAGATGTGCTTTGTTACAGCACATTTATCACATCGGCCAGTGTGAACACTGCTTGTCATGCTATGGCAGGGCAAACCAAGCCTGACCCTTCCCAGTGGTTTGGAGCATGTACCCTGCAAAGTACAGATGTGATCCATGTGGAAGCCAAGACTCCACTCCTGTAAGACAGCCCCTACCTCACTTCCTACAAAGACTTTGTGAAGAGGTCCGAATGAGCCCTGCTCTTCGTTAAGAGATCCATCTCTGACCAACTAAGGACAATCCTTCTGAAAACAAGTAACATTTGTTCCTTTACAGGAATAAAAGCTCCAAGGAGACTGGAGTAAAATACCAAAGGGAAACTTTAATGTTGTGTTCTTGCAATTTGCCTTGTCGAGGAGATTTGATCTTTACCATTGCCTTGGAGACCAGCTACGTGCTAGAACATTGCAACCAACAAAGGCATTGCCAGAGCAGAGGGGGCAGATGGCCAGGTGCCTCTGCGTGCCAAAGGGCACCCTGTCCAGCAGCTTCACAGGACTTCTTACAGTAAACAAAGACTAGCTGGGCATTTTTCATCTCTCTTCATGACTAAGAGGTCTCCCAGGGAATCATGCCTCAATCTCTTCCAGCCTGAATCTTCATGCTGTGATTCCGGGACTACATTACAACCACTGCCAATACAGGCTGAGGAGCTTCCCACATCCCACTGAAGTGCTGGCAGCTTCCCAAAGCTCCTGGTGGTACCATTTTTCTTTAATAGCAGTACCTCTAGTGGTGTTCAACACCTCCTGACAGCTTAACAGCTTATCTATTAACCACCTCACCACATCTAGTGATCTCAAGATGAAGCAGATAGAAATCAAGTGCTTTTTTGATCATAAAAAAATTGTGCATCAAATCCATGTACTGTCTTTCAAACCTATTTTTTCTGAACATCTTCAGGGCTTTCAAGTCAATGAGATGACACTGGACCTTCTACAGAGGCATGTTTTCGGCCACACAAAGAATGTGAAACAAAAATGTGCTGTCCCAGGCCCAAAAAGTTGCATGCCACTTCAGAGACTGATTCAGAATAGAGATCCTCTGAGGAGCTAGACTTTTTAAACCCCTGGGCTGACAGATCTTTCATAAACCACAGGTCTTACACTTTTTAAAAATTTCAAAATAATTGTGTCAGGGTGTCAGCTGTTGCCAGAGATGTGATGCGTCTGTCCTGACCTCCCACACAGACCACCGAGCCTGCCCTGAGCAGCATCGTAGCCTTTGGCACATGACTCCCAAGTGACAAGGGGTACCTCAGAAGGTGGAACTTCATTCTCAGAAGAGCCAGAGCTAGACTTCAGCAGCTCTCCAGACCCAAAAGGAGGCTGTTCTCCTGGGAAGAGAACTTGCAATGCACACAGCACGGATCAGGGTGTAAACGGGAATCTGGCCTTGGAGTATCTGTTTCTGGTTTCCTCTGCCAGTTCAAAGAGGACGTGTATCAAAGTTTACAAATTTGTAGAGGAAACGGCTGTATAATTTCACTATTGATTTGTTTGGGTGATGGCAACCATATGGTGTCCTGAGGTTACACCAACACTGGTCCATCTGAAAATGCCAGAAGTTCCTGCAACATTGCCTTGACTATCAGTGGATATTAAATGGGGTAGAAACTGCAGAGGGGAGGGGAGGGTGCCTTTGAAACCATTTCAGTCTGACCCTTTCATGTGAAAAGCATGGGGATTGCTTTAAGAACAGAAAAAAGAGAGGAAACCAGTTAACACCTTGACACAAACTGTGACTCGTAGGCACCACACTTTTCATTACACCATGAAATTTGTAAATTTGCCTTGTTTTTAAAAGTTGATGTGTGGAGTTTTTTTTGTTTGGTTGGTTTTTTTAAGGTAGACCTTATAAATGCAAGCAGATTTACTCACCTCATCACGGATCGTTACAGGGAATCCATGACAGGCAAAGATGAGTATGGGAGCAGGTCAAAGATGGGATAACGACAGCAAGGAATCCACAGAAAACCCGCAATAAAATTTCATGAGGTCTCAGCCTCTCTGCACCAGCTCTTGACAGCCCACCCTGGGAGGCTCCAGTAGCTTTACTACTTTGGGTTTCACAATAACCATTTAACTTAATTTGAAAGTGTACCAGTTCTACATATATTAAACTTGAGGTTAGCTAGCATACATTAACACAGTTTGATTTTGCGGCATACTTAAAGAGGAGAGAGTCTGTACTTGAGAATTCAAATCCCAACTCCTAATCATAGAATTTAATTCTTTTTATATGTTTTAAGCCTGTTTTGAGGATGGGGTAGGGAAGGAAGATTGTCCCATAACAAGAAACCTCTAAAAAGTGGTGGGAATAGAGATTCTTATTCTGCTTTTACTTTTGCCAAAAGTGTTCCTTTTCACCCTGATGCTGTTCCAATCCCAGTGTTTCTGTGCACAGGTGGTTTTTACAGCCTGTACTTTGCACTCAGCAATGAAGTGATGAGATATGCTTTTTATTTAAGTGTTTTACCAGAAATACCTCAATCCCACATTCAATACAATGTCCTGTAGTGTAAGATTACACCTTTCTGCCATTCTCAGACAAATTTTTATAAATAACACCTAACTGCACTCTGGAACACTTTCTGGTCCTTGTCCCTGCAGAAGAGGGTGTTGCTATCCAGTTTAGTTCCCACATGAGAGACCTTTTAATGAAGAAGTCTTCAGTGCCTTTTATTGTAAACTGTGCTACTGCCAGAAGTGATATGGTCCAGGCTCCAAAACTAAACTAACTGGAAAGCACCTTGCTGTGAGTCAGAGAGCCTTGTGAAAATCCCAGAGACCTCAGAGGAATGGAAAATTCACTCTGTCACAAGCTTCCTTTGGAGGAGTTTCCTGCAGTCTCTGCAATAGCAGCACTGATGCTGAGCAGGGCTCAGCTTTGAATTGTTTTCTCAGTGTAAAGGAGAACCAGCAGAAAAGGACCTCTACCGGATTAAGAACTAAAAAGGTTATGGAGACTACTAAGGATTCAAAGACCTGCTGGGAATTGTGTCTGCAGTTCACAGAGACAGCAAACATCAGTAAAGCAAGAACTACTTTTTGTTCCTTCTCCTTTAGGATTGTCAGGCTTAGACTTTTATTCAGATCATCTCTTTGGTAGCTCTTAACTTCCAAAAGATCCCAAATAGAACAACAGCCACCATATCATTCTACTTTAGAACAAAAAAATATCCCCAGGCTAAAAGCAGAGGTCCCTGCTGCAGTTGCTGCTGATTTCCTCTTCCTGCCTGTCCTGGACTGGGCATTCCTGCTTCTTCCTGGGAGCTGATGCTGTCCTCCTCTCACTCCAGGGAAAGCCAATTCATCTTGCTAAGATGGAAATGAGTGCTGTGTAAACATATGACACTTTCCCCCACCTGTCTTCCAGCCACTTTTCAGTTACCGTTCTACAGATTTTCTAACAAAGATGTGACTTCTGTATAATTAGCAGGTATTAACAGATTTCTCTTTCATGAACTTTCCCAGTCCTGCCCTGAATACATTTAAATTTAGAGCAGCTATAATACATTCTGGCAAGAGTTCCACAAGTCTACTTCTAGTGTATGAATTCCTTTCCTTGGTTTGAACTCCCATCCTAATTTGCCACCCTTTGTTTCATTTGGTATCTTACTCAGTTCCCTCAAGGCATAAGATCAAGGTTGTAATTGAGAAAGTAAGAATAAAAATGCAAGAGTACCTCATTACACCACCAAGGTTTGAAAAGACCAACACCGCTTCCTAATACACAACAGACTATAATGCTAAATATTACGTAGGTGCACAAAAAGGAGCTGTAAAGCAGATGTCATATTAAGGTGGAAAATATTGTTATATTCCTCAGTTTTTCTATTTTCACGGTTTACAATCCCTTTATTCAAAATACAAGGCCAAAGAGGAAGAATCATGCCTCAAGTTAACACTGAAATATGCTGCTAACTAGTATCTATTAACCAAACAGTACACTCTACCCAGTGGCCTCTGAGAAGGCACCCTCTCTCCCTTCAGGAACTGGAACATGAGCACACTTCTAGAACACAGGCCCATCAGCCATCTCTCTGGCTAAAACATCTATCTCCATCCTGCTAACAAAGTGACACAAGAGCTGTGAAATTACCAGGTCTTCTCAAGCTTCCCATCCCTCCCTCATTCTGGAATTACCCAAGATAAACCTGCCTCATTTCTATCCAAGCTTTTTGAATATCACTTTTGACTTGCAACACATCCTAAATAAGAGGTATGAAATACCATCATCCTTCCCCAGTGGATAAGGAATGCTCCAGGAAATTACAGTTACAGAAGCTTGCATGTGCATGTGTTACTGAGGCACAGCAAAGCCAGTTCGATTGCAAGGGAGGACGAGGTGAAGGCACCCCATTAGGATTTTATTTCTGTCATAGACTTCCTTGTAGTTTTGTCTTTTTGGATTTGTATAGGAAAAAAAAAGAAAGGCCATGTGAACAAGGAGGGCACAAGACAGAGACTGGACAGAAATCCAGCCAATTAAGCTTGTCTGCAGAACTGCTTTGCCGGACTGAAAGTAAAGAACAATGCATGCATTTGCTATGATGTAATTTTGGTTTGGCAGTAGATTAAAAAAAATTCCTAAACACGAAGTACGAGGATGTGAAGAACAGAATTCTACGTTTATGTAAACTGTTTTAGTTAAAATCATATAGGAAGGTTTTTAAGGACTTGAAAATGCTTTGAAAATTTGTATGTGTGTGTTATTTGTGGCAATTAGCTGAGTTTCAAAACAAACTGGAAAAGGTATGTCTATGTGAATAACTAACTCAGTTTGGAGGGTCTGTGAAGGAAAAAAAAAATCTCAGCTTGTACTCGTGAAAAAGTTCCTCCTATTACGTTTGATAAGGATCAGATTTTCTTCTAAAGGAGCTCTCAATCAAACCAGCATCATAAAATTAAAAAAAGCTTGCTCCAAATTATTTGAAAATTATGTTTCTCTGCCATTTTCTGTTCTTCCCAGGGGCTATATAAGCACAGAAACGCATGTTCATCTGTAACTCCAAGCTGAGTCTGTCAATTATCTTTGCAGATTTTACAAAGTTGTAAGACCCAAAAGGAATTAATTGTTTTATTACTACTACCCATAAAAAGAAATTCCCCTCCTTCTATAATTCACTGCAGTAGAGCTCTGGCTTTGCATAGCATCTGCAGGCTATTAGTTTTGCAACTGCAATCTGTAATTGCAAAAACATGTAATTTAGGTAGGGCATGTGAATATAGTCCAGTAAAACCAAAAAGGATATAATCCAGATTCCTTGCTTCTCTCACAAAACATTAACCCAAAGATTCTATATTTGCCTGCAAGACCTCAGGTCTTCTGCAGAAGACAAATCCTGGATTCCCAGAATCACAGCCCAGCTGGAAACTGCCCCAAAAGAGCACACACAACACAAACTGAAGTGGGGAATGTTACTACAAGCAAACACCTTTTTTTTCAGCTGTTCAGCCTTTTACAGCCCTGTTAGACCAGCACAGAGCCAACCAGGGCACAAAAATGATGAAATTTCATGGGCATGCTCCTCACAGTGGAACGTGTTCTCTCTAGATCAGATTCCCCAAGAAAGAGAAGCTGGATGGGTAAAAATAAATTTATGCTAGGCTTCCTCCAAATGCTGGATTAACATAACACTGCGGTTCAAAATCCATTTGCTAATACAGCTGTCCTCTGCTTTCTCTTCCAACCGAGTTCAAAGGACAGTGAAGCACTAGAACACTTTGATCTCACTTTGTGGTGAGATCTCCATACTTAAGAGGTCTTCAGAGCCCACTTGACAATGCCACAGCCAACCTCACGCAGTGTCAGCAACAGCCTCCTTCACACAGGAGGCTGGACCACAGGGCTCTTCTAACCAGCACTTCCAAGATCCGTAAGGACCTGGACTCAAATCTGGAAGTCTGTCAAGATTATATTTCTAGCTTACGTTTTCATGAGAGGTTAAGGTAGTGAGACAGGGCAAAGACCATTTGAGAAGGAAATTGATAGCAATCAGGGTACATAAAAATGAGGAAACATTCAGGAATAGCTACACAAGTCCCTGAAAGGTCATACAGTCTGTGACTGAACACGCTCCTGGCAGAACAATCTCATTTCAAAGCTGAAGGAAGCATCCTTTCTTGCAGAGCAAAAATGCCCACACATGCAGGTAGCTGGGAACGCAAGAGAACTTCAAAATCCTAACCAGAAACAACTTTTAAGTAGAGTCAAGACTTCAAACTCTCTTAAATCAATTTGATCCCAGCGTGTTCAATCCTGCAACTCATATGGGACAAGATCCAGCCATGGTATGAAATTACTGTCTTATTGCCTTCTGCAGCAACAGAAATAGTTTAAATCTCTCATTCAATCCCCACACTATGTAAGACAGCTGCAAGCCAAGAAGCAGATCTCCTGCAGTTGACAGTGCATCAGACTCATCATCTTGGACAGCTCAGCCAAAGAGCCAAACAGTCAGAATTTGGACACATGATGCAGGATTTAGTCTGAAGGGCAACTTTTATTAAGTGGATCCAAAACATGTTCCCATGCAAAGAACAATGATATTTATTACTGGTGCACAGGTGAATATGCATTTAAAGTTTTGGATAAAAATACTACCAGACTGTAAAACTCCATTTTACAGAAGCTGCTAATTATTTGAAAATAGTCATCCATCATACTGCACAATGGGACCAAACTGTTCATTAGCCCAAATACTTAATGTGAGCAGATGCATTCTTTACACCTAGCATGGGATTTATCTTAAAATATATTTTAGTGTCTGCAAAAAATATACATGCCCTTTACAGCCAGGACATCAGGTACTGCATTTAGATCCACTTTGAGAGAATAAAAGGACAAATGCAGCTTACATCTCACAGCCACTGTGACTTTCTCCTTTTCCTGATTCATCCACTGATCTGTGATTGTTGCCAACTTGCTGGTAATATATTCACTGGGGAGGGTAAACAAATAAACTGAAAGCAAGGCTAATGCCAACAGAGAATAAAGTAATAGTTCGAATTAATTCTAGGCCAAAATTAGTGAAAGCCAAACTCAGGGTGCTTCTCTCTATTCTCCCAGCTTGCTGCTGTTTGTCCTTGCCTGCCTGTCCTGGTTTCAGCTGGGATAAAGTCAATTTTCTTCTCAGTAGCTGATACAGTGCTGTGTTTCCAATCTATGTAAGAATAATGTGGACAACATACCGATGTTTTGGCTGTTGCTAAGCAGTGCTTACCCTATATCAAGGACTTTTCAGTTTCCCATGCTCTGCCAGCGAGCAGGTGCACAAGAACTGGGAGCCTGCACAGCTGACCTGAGCTAGCCAAAGGGATATTCCATACCACAGGATGTCGTGTTCAGTATATAAACTGTGCAGAGTTGGCCAAGAACCACCAATTGCTGCTCAGGGACAGGCTGGGCATTGGTCAGCAGGTGGTGAGCAATAATACTGTACATCACGTGTTTCCCTCCTCTCTCTCTCTCTCTCTCCTTTTCATTACAATTACCTCTATTTTTATCATTGTATTTATTTTATTTCAATTTTTAAACTGTTCTTATCTCAACCAACGAGGTTTACTCTTCTTTCCTACTTCTCCTCCCCACTGGTGGGGAGACAGGGGGTGAGCAAGGGGCTGTGTGGTACTTAGTTACTGGATGGGGTTAAACCATGGCACTGCCCAAGAGCAGACAGTGGCAGCTTGATTTTCGTCTGCACCCAGAGAGATGCTGCTTCTGAGAGCACAGCAGATGTACAGGAAATCAGCAACAAATTTTTCCTAATTGTGCAAGTTGAATCAGTTACGCAGACATACATCAGAGGAGTGGAAAGTCTGTGTTAGAAATGTTCGTTATCCCTCAACTTCTTGGAAGAAGCAACTGACCCTGAGTTAAGTTTCTGGGGATCTCCTCCTGCACCCCATCCTTTAGCCTGATATGTTCAAGATAAAGGAATGTATCTCTTAACCTCTATGAGGTTAATTCCTCTTCATGGAGATGGAGGTAATCACCTCTCAAGCAGTGGCAATAAATGATGTTTTAGATCACAGGCAGAAAGGTGTTATATAAATACAAGCAATACTTTTAGCAAACTGCTTTGACCAGGTTTTAATAATTTAGGTCTCATTTGCATTGTCAGTACCTGCTAGGTAAAGTGGCTATAAAATTACCTTCCTATAGAACCTAAAGAAATGGGTGCTCTTCCTTCTTTACTTGTCTGCCATTTTCCCCTCCTCTGATTTCACTGCAGAAAATGCTTTCCCCTTCCTTCTACACTATGTCAATGTTGAATGAAAGCCTACCCTTATATAAATACGATTTCCACAATGCAAAGGGCACTGTCAAACACAAAGAATAAAGCAATGTGAGAGAGAAGGAAAGAAACACAACCAGATAACATGGAAATAAATACCCTTCTCAGTCAGCAGTGGGGTTGCATCTTTGCCTGAATGCCCCAGATTTACCTAGAGCTCTGCAATGACTTCAGCTCAGCCCTGGGTGGGTCTCTGTACATCTTGGCAGCAAGGACAGGCAAAGTTCCTGGGCTGCCGATGCCTGGACAGTGGTCTGGCACACTCAGGCCGTGGCTGGGGCTCCAAATCCAAGCTGCCTTCTGTTTTTCCCAAAATGTCCGTTCATTCAGACTACAAGATTTTAATACCAAGATGCAGTGGGCCGAATCCAAATTTGACGGCAGCGTTTTAATCTGTGCAATGTGTATTGCATTACAGATGATTGTTGGAAAGATGTTTCTCATTCTGCAGATCCCAGGACATCTGTATGGCTAAGGATTCATCAACTATTAATAGTTTCTTCTAATTAAAGAGATATTCAGTATAATAATGTTAAAGAAGTTATTGCCTCTGTTACTAATAATCTCAGTTAAGAGAGCATGAAGATGAAGTTTCCTTTCATTTTTTTGCCTACTGCTTCGCACAACTCATATTTACCCCATCCTGATGAACTTCTTTCTCCACATTTGTAGCTAAGTTTCACTTCCAAATCTTAATTCTGAGTCCAGTTTTTTTTGCCAAACATCTGCTCTGTTTGAATTTCTAGTGCTGCTGAGGAACACATAAATCCATTTTAGAAATAGACTTCATTTTATAAGGGAAAAAGGACTATAAACATTTAACACTTTCCCCTAAAAAAACCCCCTAAGCCAAAACAAGAAAACAATCTGATGGAAAATAGTCTTAGAAGCATACATAAGGTATATGATTAACTCACACTTGGTAGCAAAAAGGATCCTGGATGCCTGATGTTGAGGATTCTTTCTTAATCACCGCCAGCCTACATTAAGTGCACTTCAGAATGTCTGGGTATAGCCTACAGGTGGCTCAGTAATCCCCATGGCCACCTGAAACAGCAGGGTTCCTTCTCCTTCCCTCAGCCCTGGCACGTTCTCTGCCAGCCTCTGGCAATTGTCAGACTCTCCTGAGAGTCCCCTGAACTCTTGGGGCTGTTTTCCCACCAACACAACGAAATGGCTCAAGGAGGGATCTGACAAGAGTATGCACAACCAAGGACCCAACAGGGACCCATAGGAACCCTCCTTTCTGGTGGTGGCAAACCATTTAAATGACTCACTCGTCTTTACTCTTAAAAAATCCTGGAATCTGCTCATGTATCTAGGGAAGAGAAAAAAAATCATCCAATTTTGAACACTGTGAGAGTACTACAGTGCTGTGGGAACTCGCACAAGCCCCCAAAACTTACAGCACTGCGATGGAGGCAAAGCACTATGCACTTACTGTGATCAAGGCTGCTGTTTCCATAGAAAAAGCCTTCTCTTGTGACAATAGATTACTCGGATCCTGGTCTGAAGCCTGACTGATAAAGGATAAAGGGATATAAACTAGTGTAAGAACATCACACTCCTTGTCCATCTCATGACCGTGCATGTGAGTGCCTGTCTGCCACAGCAATTGAATTAGCAAGATCACAGGCACCAGATTAGATTAAAGAGAGTGAAAGGTCAGCTTTGGGAAGATGAAAATGTAGAGAGATGCTTGCTTGCACGCTACTCAAAAGACACATCAGGCTATAGCTCTCAGGCTGGGGCTGTCTCTCATCCTGTCTCTCATCTCCAACATATTGGAGAGTAATATGTTTTCTTCTATCAGTACTTGCCAGCACTCAACCACATTTAAACATAACAGCTCAGGCAAATAGAAGCCTTTCATCTCCCCACTTAGGGTGAGATTAATTTTTTCCAGCTTTAGCTGTCTGACAGAGTTGTCTAGGCTCCCTTTAAAAGCTACAGAAGGAAAGGAACTGCCGGAAGGAAATTCAGTCCTTGCAATGGTAGGTGTTTGGGATAGGTGGGAAAAATTGCGAAGAGCTTTTCTGCCTCCATTAAGCGGAGAAGGAGCCTCACATGTGGGGCTTTAGAATTTGTGGTGCCTGGTATTCCATAAAGCAGCAACAGTAATCTGTGAAATGATTTAAGAACAAAACCCAGATGCAAAGAAGTTAAGGAAGTAAACAGGAAGTATTAGAGGAACACCATAAATTAAGCAAACCTAAGCCAAATGTGGGGAGTGTGACCAGATCACTGAGGAAAATTTTGTCACCTCCTTCCAGCGTTGGTGAGACATAACTAAAATAGCATATGAAGTTTTCGGTCCCCTTCTCTTCTCCTGGGCAAAGATGGATGTGGGGAACAACCCCCTGGCAAGGGGCCAGCAGAGGCTACTGAAATGGTCTGTGAAGAGAAGTGAAGGGAGTTGGGCTGGTTCAGTCTGCTGAAGAGGAGACAAGGGGCCTAAATCTATGAGCAATCTACAACCACCAGAAGGGAGTTATAGAGACAATGGAGCCAAACTCTGCAGCGCTGGATGATGCACCAAGGTGCCCCAGCAATGTGTGGTGGATGGAGACATTTGGATTCTTCCCCTGCCTGGCGGTGCAGCCTTGCTGTGGGTCACCACAGAGCTACAGGGTCTCCCAATCCTTGGAACGTCCCAAGACTCAGCTAGACCAAGCCACAGCAGATCTGATCTAGTGCTGACAATGGTCCTGCTTTGGACTAGAGCCCTGCATAGGTCCCTCTAACAAATGCTCCTGTGATTCTGTGGGGATTCAGAATCTGAGTTCAATTGTTAGCAAGTGAAAACCAGATGGCAATACTGCAGAAGACTCTTAGGGGATTTTCACAAAATCCTTTTCATTAGAGATTATTTAGAAGCCCTGGTATATAGGGAGATGGTGTTGGTGAAACCAACCAGTAATGAATGGGTGTAGTTCTCTGCCTTTATCTGTGCACTTTTCACTTGACATGTGCCACTAACATCTAGAACTACAATAAATGCTTTTGCCTCCAAGTATTCTAATTATGTATATTTTGCTTATGAAAAAAGAAGTCCCAAGCTGATTTCAACATTTTCTGCAAACATCCTGCAAAATGATACAACCATATCACAGAACCACAGAAGCTCTGTTTTCATAAATATGAGTTTTAAAAACAAAATGCCTCATTGACAATATTTCACCAAGCCACTGGAGTTTCCAGCTTTTTTATTTCAAAATACAGAGGACTTTCAGGCCAAAGAAAGGCTCTAGTGGAATTCTAATCTTAGAATAATGATGCGAAGAATGAGGTATGGAAGTTTTTAGATGAGTAAATACCTCAGTGTGTACTCTTAGACACTGAGGGTAAAAATAATACGGCAAAAGAACCGATTTCACTATGTGGGTAGCATCAGTTGAATGGGAACTTCTTTAATCACCCAAACTATGCTCCCATATGAGCCCTCCCATCTTTTCTTACTACTGTACTGGTTTTAATTCTATCAAAAAAAAAAAAAAAAAACCTGAACATTTTTGACTCACCACAATTTTTGTAAAATACCAGATGCCCTGAAGGCTCCAATCCTAATCCTCTCCTCCAACACAGCTGGAAGGCCAATCAGTTTGCCATTAGCCATTTTAATACGTGTAGTCACTACTTTATGACCCCAACTCATCAATGAAAATGTCTCAGCAAGTCCTCAATGTGCAGGTTTACAGAAGAGCAAGAGCCTGAGGCTACTTCGTCCTGGTGGATGTGCTTCCTTTCATTTTCATTCCCTCTTGCCCTCTGAACCTCTCCTTGCTCTGCAGAGCTACCCCTGACCTGCACAAAGGCAACATGAACTCCAGGCAGTCCCTGAGCTCCAAATCATTTCCCCCTCTCCCTCTGATCCCACAGAAATCTGTTTGTAAGCACACACAGCCCTCTAACAACTGCACATGCCTTTACTGGGAGGAAAATGGAGACAAGGAGCACAGCAACACATCATTTGATGGGCCAGATTCAACACTGTAACTTTATACAGGCCAAAGCAGCTGCATCAAGGCTTTGTCAGGATGTTTTCAAACAGAAAAAGCACTGCAAGCAGATAGAAGTCACTTGTAACAGAATCAGACAGAAGGTGCCTTCAAAGGTACAGGGGTCTGGGTTTATTTTCCTTCTTTTAATCCACACCAGTCTTGTTCTTAGATGTCTGTTTTCCTATGAGAATTAATGTACTGGAAGTGACTTCCATAAGTAAACAGGTAAATTTTTAAATCAGCCACCGAGGTTTGGAAAGACTTATGACTATGTAAGTCATAAGGACTGCCAGTTTTGATCCACGTAAAGACCTTCTACTCTACAGGACGGTGATGGTTATAACTGTCAGGAGAGCAGAGGAGGGAAGGGAGTGCTGTAGGGAATTAAATGCTAATTATTTAGGAACGTAAAGGACATCAGGTTGTTCTCTCTGGCAAAGTTTGCAGCTGTACTCTCCTGATTGCAGACACACGTGCGAAAGATAATGAGACTGAATTACATACACACTTTTACATGCATTTACTACATCCTTTTGACAAGTCACATGCTGTGGGTAATATCCTCTTCCAGGACTGCCATACCAAACCCACACTAGCCAACTGTACACTGAAATGGAAATACCCTGTCACGACATTGCAGTTTACTCAGCTGGCTTCACACCCTTTTTTTTTAGCATCTGTAGTACCACACCTGTGTTTAGCACAAACCTAAAGAGTTTCTTTCTGCTTGTGTAAATGTAGCTCTTTACACTTTCTTATTCTCCTAGAGCTGCAGTTAACTGCTTTTGTCAAAATTTTGTCAAACACTAAGAAAACCACTGCATCTGTCCCTTTTTGTCCAAATGACAGCATGTTTATGTCCCGTTTCATTTTTGTACACGTTCCTCCATGCTGGCAGTTCAGAAACTGAGAAGTTAGGAAACTTCACACCTAGGTTGTATGGAGCACCTCTGCTGCCTGACGGAGAGTTACAGCTTCCAGCTGGTTAGCAAATACCAAACAGATGGGTTAGTAAAAGGAAAGAGAAACCCACAATGTTATTTCCCTGATGTTAAGAAGATGCCCTTCCAGAGATGCTGGTCCCAGACTGCCTGAGACAGCAAAACAGTTCCTTTTCAGTCTCATTTTCCAGTAATCACCTGCCCAGTGATTACCTACTGAGTTCCTGATCCTGATGAAAAACTCCAGGTCTGAGTGCTCAGGACTGTTCTGAGAAAGGAGAAAGAGCTCCATGCTGGATTCCTGGAAAGAAGATTAAACAAGGGCCTCCCAGATGTTAACAAATGACTCAACCCAGGAATCTCCACATTGAGGAACAGCTTGGGAATGTCCACTTCTAGAGTCTCAGAGGAGAGCACTGCTTAAGACACAGGAGCCTGGCAGGACTTAGACCAAGAGCAGAAGGTCTGTGTACCTTCCTTACACACAGCAAGCTCTCTGAGCACAGCTTAGACCACTTTCCTCATACTGGATATAACACCTCTTTGAGGCAGCTGACACGGCAGACAGTCAAGCAACCAAGGCACAGTAATAACCACTGATCCAATGCAAAGCTTCGTGGCACTCGGCCAACTCAACTCCAAGGGCAGTGGCCCATGGGATTTGACAGACAGGCCATTTCTACCTCACACCCTCAAGGTGCACACACTGTTTGAGTTGTACACGTGCCTCTCCTGCACCGCTTTGCCTTGTCTTCATAGAAGTATTTTCAAATGCCAGAATTATTCACACGCACACTTTAACATTTGCAATCAAAACACAAAGAGGATTTCCTGAACAGTTGTTTCCAGAGTGAAAGATCTCTCTGCTTAGCTCATGATATTCCAGATTCTTAATCACTAACCCAAAGCTGGACAGTTTCTATCAACTATGCAGGCAAAACTGGAGTTTATCCAAGTCCATGGTGAGGAACAAGCCATAACAGGCATGAAGCAAAATGAGCTCATTCTCAGACCCATATCTCTGCTTCAACTATCAGAAACAGAAGTCCACCCTACTGGGAACTAGTATGGAAGTATATTTTAAAATAATTAAGTGGTGAGAAGCTGCTATGGACACAGGTAGAACACACCTACATAGGACTCTCTAAAAGAGCATTTAGCCATACAATTCTACAACAGACCCATCCCAATATGGCAATAAAACACAGGGAAGAAATAAAAACTGCATTCTGAGAAAAAGGCCTTTCTGCTTCCTCTCAATCATACAGAGGAGACTTACGTGCCCAAGCGTCTCCTAACATTTCTTAGCCCTTTATGAGAAGCCAGTGAATTTCTGCAGCTGCTACTCTGCCTTTCCATTAGCCAACCTGGTAGATAGGCCACAAGCAACCTGGAGTCCCAGAAAACAAGTTTTATGTTCCACTTTCAGGCAGTTTTAAAGCCAGTTACAAGATTCAAAGCCAATTAAAAGATAAAAATGTACCGTTAATTTTATCACACTTCTTGTCCTAGGAGTGTAAGTGATCTAAAAATAAATCCTGGAAGCCACAAGTGTTCTGTTCAGTCCAGTGGGAGGTGATGATAATCTGCACACACTCATAACAACACCTGGGCTCTTACTCCATAAAAAAAGCTTTGTGTGCTGTCCAGCTAAAAATCTGGCAAAAGGATTAATTCAAATTGGAAGCAAATAACTTAATCTGACCAGAATTAACTCTAAAAGTGTGCCTAAGATTTTAAATAATGGTCTCAAATGTAATACTGTGATGATTAGCATTTGCTAAAAGGTAGGATTTCTATTGTGCACAAAACTACTACCTAAGGAAACCAAAAACATCTCAATTCTTCACATTTTACTTCTAGAGGTGTGAAAGTGTCAAGTTCAACTGAGAAAGCAAGCAGCAGTACGTCCAAGTGCTCTCTGTGTATACTATCATTCAAGGCCAATGAAATATCATGAAGGTTATTTGTTTTCATGCAGCTCATTCCTACTGAATGCAAATCAATTCCTTACTGGCTACTACAGTTCCAGAGCTGAAGGTATCCTTTCTGTCTTTATACAGTTAGGGCTCGGTCAGTATCGATCCCATAACTAAATACTGCTATAGATCACAAGCAAGATCCCATCATTCCCTTGTGGGAAATGTACAGAATAATCTGAGCAAAATTTTCTTCAATGAATACCATGCTATCTCTAAAGAGAGATGCACTGTTATCTGGCATAACTAAAGTGTTATTAATGCATTATTAAACTTGGGTTATTTCCTGAAGGAAGGGAACTACTTCAGGGCTGTATTTCCACCATCTGCTCCAATTGAACGCACATTACTAGTTTGTGCATAAACTTGTGATCCTGCTCGCTTTGTTGTCAGCAATTGTCTGTTCTGTATTCTTATTGGGATACTGCTGTCACTTCCTTTACTGACACTATTCCCACTTCATAATCACACCTTCCATACTTCCCAATGATACTTCTCTAGCCTATGTCCACACCAATTTCATAAGCAGTGGGTCTTTCACAGAGGTTTTCCAAAACCAACAATCCTTCTCTACTTCTTGCCCACAGCTCTTTGTCTGTAAGCATGCAGCACATTTTAAATACATGTATACTATTACTGGTCACGTCTGTCTGCAACCACTTTGGGTTTTGGAGACATTTTTTGCAGTATGTTTTATTTTCACTATAATTATCTGCAGTGTATGTTGTCCTTCCAAATACTAGTTTAAAAATAACAAAGTATTAGTTAGGTCTGGGACATCTAAGCCTGAAAGAAGTTCAGTGACGGCATTAATATGATTCATGAAGTTCCAACAACCATACAGAAGACAAACGAATCAAGACTATACACACAAAACCCAAGATCATCTTTTGCTCCATGCCAGACATATTTGAGTGACTTTTCTGTCCTCAACACTACATTCATTCTCAATTTTATTTGGAGGACAGTGGGGTTCAAAGGGACTCAAGGAGATAAAAATCAGAGTGACTAAGACTTTGCTTCCAAAATATCTTGGAGTAGCTCTCCAAGTAGGAGGTAGGAACACAACAGACACATCTAAAGGAAACAAAACCCCACTTGACGTGACAGGCATTACCTCCCTTCTCAGAGGGAGGCAGAGAAGAATGCTTTTTGCATTCCTGTTCTGGTCCCTCCTAACCACTGTTTGCATCTCACTGAGCCAGGCTCCTGCCCTGCAGATGCTACACTGCAGCTGGTACTTGCTGGCTGCTCCTTTTCGGGTTCCACTCCTATACATCCAAGGTGTCTCACTGCCTGGCTCCTTCTTGTCCTCCTTTGCTCACTCTGCTTGCTCTCTACAGCACACACATACACAGCCCTTTGCTGCTTCCCTCCCAAAAGCGTGTCCCTACAGTGAGAAACTGTGACACAGTCCTAGGTTTTGCTGGAAAATACTAAAAGGTACTGACAGAAACACTTTTCAAGGAATTGCTGGCCATTCGGCTGTAAACCTAAATTAACTTGTTTTGAGCTCCCCCTTACTTAAACTTGCAGTTGTGTTGTTCTCATCCACGAGTATTTTGAGAATCTCAGGTCTGAGGTAAGGCCATTTGCGCTCTAAAGACCAATATACTCTTTTAGACTTAATTTGAGATTATTATATTTCTCTCTGGAGGTGTTTAGACTAAGCTCCAAGATGCTACCAAAAGCCCTATCTTCTCCAGCTGACTAACCAGAAGACCACAGAGGACCCTTCTCCTCACTACCTCTCAGTCTCCTTGAAAGTCATCTCTTCCTGCTCCCCTTCCACACCAGAAAGGATGACAGTTTGAGAAAGGCCAAAAACAAAGTTGCTTCACTGTTTTCATACAGACATCAGGGATTTGGGTGGAGAAAATTCCCTCTGACACAGAGAGAATCCACAGTTTAGCCAAAAAATAGGGAATTGTAACAAAGAATGCAGCAGGCCAGACTTCATTTTCACTATCGACACTTGGATGGAAACAGGAGGTTTTCATAATGAATTTTCAAATTTGAAAGTCAAATGAAGCCGTAATTTGACAGAGGCTGGCTCACTGAGCTTCAGGGCATGCTGAAGCACAATCACACACACTGTTTGCTTTCTCAGATTTTCCCAGAGAGGCAAGAGTTAGCCTCACAGAGAAGACAGGCTAAAGAGTGACCTCTGCTTTGAAAAGGACAGGCAATTTTATCATGGATACCATGCCTGGAGCCTCAGTTCTTTCAACACATATTATTCTCAGCATCTGTATACAATATAGGACAAGATCTTAAAATCCTAGGATCCTGGGATAAAGTAACTTTTTTCCTCTCAATAGCTAAGGTCAGGCTCCCCAGGAGAAAGGGGAGTTTGTAAAATATTTCAAAAATCTGCATATTAACTTGCAGCAGTTGAAAACACATAAAATATCTTTAGGAGCAGCAGGACTCTGTGGGTCTAATCAGGGCATTTTATCTGAATGAAAGACCAAATTACACACCCCAGTCCACAGAAATCCACAAACAAAGTCAACAGCAGAAAACTTCATGTTCAGTAAAAACCACCCATTGTCAAGTGCAATGAAGTAGGAGGAAAGTATATGTTAGAACCGAATTTCTGGCTATAAAACGTCATCTGAAGCCAACTTCTTATCCAGCAGTTTTGCCTGCAGGATGTAGATGACATCAGGGGTACAGTGAATTGAAACCTGTCTCATGCTCTCTGGATATATTCAAATTATTATTGCCAGAAGTGCGTGCAGCACAGCAACCTACTGCTACGCAAGCATGTCAAAGCCAGGCTTTATAATCTTTTGCTTCCTGAAAGTAATATATCATTCCAAACACAATTATATCATCCCAAATACAATTAGCACAGCATAGGCTTATTACCAACAGAAGCACAACACAATCTAGACATTTTTATTCCCAGCACACAAAGAAAGAACAAAAGTTCTGATTTAAATTTGGCTTAATCACTTGAGTGAAAAATTGTTTGCAGAACTGGAGAAAACCCTTAAATGCTCATTGAAGATGTTGGCTTGCATGACCAGAAATTCACATTCATAATAAGAGGTTTCCCTGAAGCTTTATGGTTTGTGGCACTTGAAGCAGATATTTACCAAGTGAAATTCTGGTCCTACTGAAGTTGGTAAAGGCTTTGCCATTGACTTCCATAGGGCCAGCATCACTCTCATTTTAACAAATAATAACCAGAAGCACCTTTTAATATCTACTTTTTACTGCAATGTTCTGTAAGATATTGTATATGCACTGCATTAAATGCAAGTGGCAAACTTTGATATCAGAAGACATTTGTGCTTTGAAATAGATAAAGTAGTGAGAGGAAATGCCAGTAGTCCTCTGAATTTCCCAAGTAAATCAAACTTTAAACCATGCTTTCCTTAAGAACAGTAATTACATTGTTACCCTAAAAAATGTCACTGTCCCTAAATAAGCCTGCAGCCATGTCATCAAAGGGTCACTGACTGAACCCTCCAGGATGGGGAAATCTACTGGTTAATCCCTCCAAGTTGCGGGAACTCTGATCCCAACCACACAAGAATGGAATGATCCCAAGCAGCATTACAGGCCAAAGTAAATCGGAAGGGATTTGTTTTCTCCAATAATTTACTTAATTACTTTTCAAATTAAAGTAGCTATTCGGGTAATTCTAGAAACAATCTCAAGGCCCGAATACTCCACGGCAAAACAGATGTGAGCTCTGAGAGGGAGCCGTGTGGGTGCCAGGCTTACAGAGGGTTGCAGCAGCAGCCAGGTGTCTATTCCCTGCAGACAGAACACCTTGGATCAACTAACTTGGGGTTTTGTATCCGTGCTCCACTGGGGGTTTGTTTATAACAGGTCAAGCAGACTTGGTATCACAGACGTCACAGGGCAGAAATCAAAGGTGCTGGCGGAGCAACAGGCTCTCCATTCTGCCTCTCAGACTTGGGAGAAATGGAAGGAAGGTTCGACACCAACTGGAGACTCCAACGTGTTTCAGCAGAGCTCAAACTGCCACACCCTTTGCACAGAACCAGGCAACTTGTTCTCGGTACCCGCTGCACAGACCTCCCAGTTCTGGACGTCCTCTCAAAGACGATCCAAACCAGTGCAACTTGGGGGCACAGTGCAAAGACATCACTTCAGAGTGCTGGAGCACTTGGGGAGAGCAGAGTGCCCTGCAATGCTAAATGACTCCTGAAAACAATGGCTTCCTAAAAGTTAAGTAGCAAGAAAAAAATTAAAATTACCAAGCTATCTGAAGAAAGAAATGGTGAAGAGCCCTGCCTAAGAGGGATGTTGGTTGCTGATGCCTGGAAGAGCTGGGAGACAATGCTGCCTCAGTTCAAGAATTCTTTACTCACTGTTAATGGCATATTTCTTCTTGTTTAAAAATTACATTAGAGATTCCCCTGGCAATAGCAGAAAATTAATTTCTCCAGATTCCCAAAGTGAAAGCCCTGCTTCTTGTACAGATTCAGCTGATCCAAATACTACTTTATTTTCCTCTCTCCTGCTCAAAAAAGAAAAAGAAACCCCAAGCAAACTCCAACTGTAAATATGCATACCTGCGAGCCTTCCAAGGCAAGGAAAGAAAATAAGATTTATGAGATCATGGGAAAACTCAGTCTTGCAGGTACACTGCCAGAAGAAGACACAGTGCATAAAAGCTGTGCTCTCCAACCTTGCACCTTCAGAAGCCCTGGCTGAGTCCTACCATATGAGAGGCTCAGGTAGCCCTAGCAAATGCCATTTTCTAGAAAATCCAAGGAACTCAGAGCACAGATCCTGTAGTGCAAGTGAGAACACACAAAACAAAATCTGTTGCAATTTAGCACATGTATCCAGGAGAAATGCTAGGTTATGTGATGCTACACACGGAGCAGAAAACATGTGGAAAGAGGATCCAGGGACATCAGGTGGAAGGGATCTCTGGACATCCACAGTCCCACTTCCCACTCAGAGCAGGACAATCACCAATACCAGAACCATCCACTCCCTGGAACTTTTAACTGGATGATTCTTGTTCTTTTGTTATGTTATTTGGCTGCTTATTAAGTGTTTGGGAGTGTCTGCATGGCAAACAGCCAGAGAGGGAACAAAACCTATCGTCTCCAGGCCTTGGTTCCTAAATTGGACAAGAGAAAGCAACACAAGTGAACTGAGGAGGAAATCAGTCCCCACTCAGCTCCTAATCATCAGTGAAAAGGGAATTGTGGTCCAAAGAAAGTGAAGTCAGCAGTCTTCAGGAGGAGGTGAAAGGGCACCTCCCTTGCTGGGGCCCTGCTGATGGCACCCCTCGGGCTGTGCAGGAGTCCTTTCTTCTGCACTCACAAAAGAATCCAAGCAAGTCATTTAAAAGTGCCTCAGGGCAGAGCTTGCCACCAGATCAGGTTTGCCCTGTTAAGATAATAAATGAGGTAATGCATAAAACTGCCTCTGATTTGAGGACATTTCATTCATAAAACAGAAATACCAACAGCTTTGCTACCAAATAAATCTCATAGACGGGTTTAAAAAGTCTCTGCATCTCTCCCTGCAGCAGAGCAGAGCCAAGCTGTAGAGATTCTGTGGCACAAGACACACTGTTTCCAAGGACAGCTCTGCCAGCTGAAATGAGAGCTGACAACTTCCAGGTCATTAACCCGACAGCATAAACAGGACCTATGTACAAGCACATGCATTCAGGTGGACTGGAGCAATGGCCCCAAAGTGCAGAACTACACAAACACTATTCAGCTTTTTGTTCTGAGTTTCCAGAAAAACTTCTATTCTCCACTCCCTTCTCCTCATCCTCAGGATATGTGGAGCCTGGTGCTGGCTATATTTGTGTTGCTAACTGAAAGAACAGCAGAACATGCCAAGCATTTAATAACAAAATTCCAGCCTTGTGACACAACCCCATAATCCCAAGACTGGAAACTAACCTCATATTTCTACTCAGCATAAAGCCCTAATCCTAATAACAGCACCACTACTTTATTTTGCCTGGACCTTTTCTAAAGACACAAGCATCTCACAAATTAAAAAAGTTACCATGTTCTAGGTGGAACAGGGCTGTATGACCTATGTACCCATGGCATCTACAGATTGGTAAAGTTATGACAACACAGAAACTGCTAAAACTAGTTAGGCTTACACAGAACAGGTTACAGATGGATGAGCTGTTGTTGTGGCCACTGCTGGTCCTCCACTACCTTGGGACCCCTCTCAGAACACTTCTAAGACAAGGAAATGGAGATTTGCAGGCCCCCAGGGGCACCATGGCTGGGTGAGAACATGCATATAACAGTGCTCATCTAACACCCCAACTGCAAAATAGCAGGGCACGAGGCTCAGCAAGTCAAGACCCCAGGTTCAGTTCAGTCCCGGGACAAATGTGCATTATAGACATTACATAGTGACTCATCAAGACCCTTGCAAAGAGTAGGGAATAAACTCCTCCAAACCCCAGGTTGGTGTTTCAACCACTGTTTGCCTTGATCATTTCCATCACCACATCCCAAGCAGCTTCTCACTACTGCAGCTGCCCTGGTTTCAACACCAGTTGGGCCTGCAGTGCAAAAAGTGCCATCAAACACCTGGAATTACATTTTATAACAGCCTTTACTGTCACTAACTGCAGTGCAGACGTGAGGATGTGCTGCTGACAAAGCTGCAGCACAAGCCCATGCTGTATCAAAGCACAGACAGCAGAACTGCTCATCTGTCTCAACTTACAAGTCACAAAACAGCAGAAAAATTGTGCTGCTGCACACAGTCCTGTACAGCTGCAAGATGTGACACAGAAAACTGCAAATGCAAGAGTTCTAGGGGAAGATAGGAACAATACTATGTTAAGCTAACAGAAATAATTTGTGCACAGGGTACATTTATTCCTATACCAAGAAGCACAAAAGGCTTCTACACCTATTAAATAGCTCCAATGTGTGTTTAACCACAGGGTTCATGCCATATTGTGCTGTCTTGCCCTGGCACTAGGATGTTTTCTGCAAAGCTTCTTCCATTTCCAACTGTGATGGGCATATTTTGCAAAGACCATGATCTGGCTGTGTACAGGATATACGGAAGCATCACTTCAGAAGAAACAAATTTAGCTTTGAACACAAATAAGAGGCCAGTGTCACACAACTACTACACTTACTCTGCGGAATGACACCACGTAGAAAGTATCTTCCCTTCGGCGAATCGCTTCAAAGAAGTCTTGATAGCTCCTCGGAGAGGCATAGTACACTTGCAGCTCATTCCCTGAGTTCCTGCTGAAATAAAGAAGGGGGAAAGGTAATTATTTTAGACAAGAAAGTTAACTTCAGTGAGACAATGACTTTAAAGACCTGTTTTTCAAAGGAATAGCAGCTTATCATCCATTGAGAGAAGCATGAGGAACATTAAACACAGGTGAAGACAGTGAAACTACTGGGTACTTTCTGTAAGTTCAAGTTGCTTCAAAGGTCTTACTTTAGGAAAATTTTCCAGGCTTGTTTTTATTCATGGTTCTGAGGCTGGCTAAAACCCATCTGCTAGCTCAACAGAAAAAAAAAGTTTCAACCTGAAGTGTCTGAAAAATTGTGATGACTTCTGAAAGTAAATTTTAGAATGTAGTGTCCTTCTGAAATAAAATATCAAAACATTTAATGATTTTCTTTTACTGCTAAGAATCCAAACCACTGAAATTGAAAGAAGTGCAAAGTTAAGCATAAACAGAGCTTTTAATTTACTGTCAAATGACAACTCCACCTTCTCTCTCACTCACCTTTTAATCTTTTTCTCTGTGTCCTTGGTCAACTCAAAGATTTGCTCTTGATTTTCAATTCAGTCAGTGGAGTAAAAATAAGATTTTCGTCTAATTCTGGCTTATCCACAGTTCTCATCTTACATGTATCAGACACAAGGAAAAGATGCTCTAAACCATTCTAAGCAAAAATACTGGCAAGTCCTACAATCACGGTACTTATCCACTGTTTATCTTGGAAAGGTGAGAAATTCCTGGCACACATTGCTATCACGTATATTTCCCCAATCCCATTCCAAAATAACATATTTAAACAAATTGGAAGGCTATACTTACGCAAACCATTATCTGGACATTCAACCAGTCATTTTATTTTAATAGCACACTGTGTGTTTGCAGTGTTTGTGGCAAGGACACTGATCTGACTATCCCTCCCCTCCCAAGCTGTCTTCTGCTGACCCAGGTTTTAAACCATGGTGGCTAATTTAGACTATTTTGGTGTGTTTCTAAAATATGACCATGCACCCAAAACAAGGCACAAATCTATCACCAAGTGATTTTCCCAAGCAGCAGTAATAGCAGACTATCATTATCTTCTCTTCTACTGCTAACACAGTCCTGTTGCAGCTGAAGGACTGCAGCTGCCACGCCAGTTGCCCTTTAACAGGACTGGGGGTGTAAATCCTGGGGGATCAAGAGCAGGCAGCTCTACACTACATATCCTCTTTTGCAGCACTATGCAAGCAAGGAATCAGATCCCATCCTTCACACACAGGAAACAAAGACTGGAGCTAATTTGAGCTTGATTACTCATTCATGAAAACACGTAGGCCCACCAAGCCACCCCTGAGATTCAGCACTGAAGTTGTACTGCGATAAAAGGCATCACGCCCACGCGCTGCTCGGTACAACACATCCTGAAAGCTGAAACGCGCCCCACAGATCCGTTTGCTCGCCCACACTCCAGAAGATACAGCTAGACCCGAAACCCAGCCTTTCATAACTCTAAATCCAGCCACGGGAGAAAACTGTTTCAAAGCACTTGGAAACCAGCTCTCCTGGTCATGGAACAAATCTAACACTACTCCCGAATTCCAAGTGATACCGGGGGATTACAGGCATTGCATTGCATCTGCCTTTGAACACCCATGGGTAATTGCAATGCACCTCTCCATGAAAGGAAGGGAGGAACCTCAGAGCCAAAAACAGGTGCAAAAATATCAGTCGTTTTAGTAACACCTTCACATATTACAAGAAAGCATCATATTAAATGTACATCCAGAACAATGGTGCTGAGCTTGGGAGATACATGAGTCTTTCCTGTTTTAAAAGTTTGAAGGGCACTGTTGCACACAGGCTTGTTTTGAGAAGTAATGAGACTGTGGACACAGGGCTTTATGCATCAACAATCATAATTTCAATAGTGAAAAACTTAGAAACAAGAAAATAACTAGAGAGCTTAATATCTAAAGCCTTAAAATACACATTTGCAGAAGCCCTCAACAAAACCACCTCTGAAGAAAGCTACATAAACTGATGAGGGGTTTTGATGATTTTATTTGAAATCATTTTAATTTTTGTCTTCATCCCCTGCTTTGACTTCCCTGCAATTTTTTTCAATTCATGAAATTTCTTTTGGAATCTAGGACCAACATGACAATGTTAGTACAGTCAGTGCTACAAAGATAAATCTAGATACTGCTAGTGTCCTCCTGTCCATGGATTCAGGTCACCAAGAAGGCTGTTCTAGAAGACAAAGGTCACTCAACTTTCAGTCACAGCATTGGTATTAAAAATTAAACACCTTGGCAGGATACTGCACAGGGGTAGTATCAACAACCAAACTAAATAAACAGCAGCTTATTCCCAACTGATGAGGCACAAGTGCTGCAAAAAGGAGCTGTGGTGCTTGCAGGGAAGCTGAACGTGAGCCAGCAGGGATCTGGAGGGAAACTGCATAGTGGGCTGCATAATGGACAGGGACTGGAGCACAGGATGCACAGGAGAGACAGGAGACACAAGGAACAGGGCTTGTTCAGCTCAGAGAAGAGGAGGCTGAGGGGGCTCTAACTGCAATACTCAACTTCCTGGTGGAGATTACAACAGAGATGGAGACCATGTCTTCCACGAGATACATACAGTAAACCTGAAGTCAAACCTACTCTGAGTCGGAGATTGGACTAGAGATCTCCAGAGGTTCTTTACCACTACTCTGTGATTCTGACTTCATGGAGCACCTAATAGCTGATGGCTCTGGGAGGAACTGGAAATCTGTTCTATGTTCTTAGCAGCTCCAGGACAGTCATAGCATGCAGCTGCCATGACTCACTGGTCCTGTTCATATAAACATCATTAATCTGAAAAAAAAAAATCTCACTTCCTTCTGAGCACAACAGATTATTGCATGCAGAATTACATGATGTTGCACACTGTTTCCAGTAATCCAGATAATTTTTTTTCAAGAGTAATGCAAGCATGTATATTAAACTGCTTTATGCCATGAGCCTTGTTCATTAGTGTTCAATTAAAACAGATATTCTTCATCTACCTGTAGAACTTAAAAAGCTTTTTTTTTCCTTCTAAGTCAAGACATATCAAAATTTGATGGCCTGGTTTCCATAACATTTGCCTGCAGCTTTGCTATTTTCCCCCTGGCTGATCCTGCTTTCAGAGCAGCAATGCACACAGAAGGCCCACAGCTGTCTTACTTTCAACAGCAACATTTCAGGTGGCATTCTCAACAAAAAGTCCCCTTTATACTCCATTCTGCTCTTACACTCCTCTTTGGCACTTCAAAGCAGAGGACCTCTTAAACTGCCTCACACAGAATTCAGGAGAGAGAAATTTTGTTTCCTCAAGTTTTACTCTCCAGTACTTCCTGTCACCAGTGAAGAGGGACAGGATAGTTATGCGGAGGAGGGAGCAGGGGACATCAGGAATCTCTGGATTAGTGTGCTCCAATAATCAGCATGGGAAAATCAGGCGATGGAGACAAACCATGCAAATAAGGCGTAATGATACTTTAACTTCATCATAATAATTTTGTTCTAGCTATAATGGCTCTACTCTCGAAGATAGTGAAAGAAACCTTTCTCTTACCAGACTCATGGCCCTTTGAAACTTTCTTATAAACTAATGATGTTCTCACAGACAGTCCCAAGTCAATTGCCCCTTTTTCTCCCTAAATATTCAAATCTGATTAGAAAGGGATTCTGCAGAGTGAAGTAAAGATTTTTGTAAGACTTATTGGTAGAAAGATGCCAGAAGAGTAGAGCTGGGATATAGGGGTCCCTTTAAGTGTAGTTCAAATCATTAGAAGCAATTATTTGCTAAGGCACAGAAATTAGGCCAAGGAAAGTAGCTGCATTAAGAATTCTGACAAAGTGAAAACTGGCCTTTTTTACAAAGTGTTGGTGAAAAGTTGGGTTATTAAGTAGAAAGCAGTAACAAAGGAGCTGTTTTGCCTTACCTGAGACTGGTGTCTGTGTAAGGCATGGCCATCAGCTGGGAATCTGCCTTCTCACTCAGGGAGCTCTGAAAAAGGGGGAATATGAAAAAATGGCACAAAGTGCAAACAAGAAGCATCTGCTTGGTTTGCCACTACATAAAGTATGTTGCACAACTGTAACAGAGAGTACAATGGGCTGTAGAGGTTAATCAGTGCCCTGCACCAGAAATGTGCATTTTTCCACTGGTGAAACATGAATAACTGAAATGGCCAGCAATCAAGCTGGAACAAAAACAACAAAAAAGTCGCAATATTTTAACACAGCCAAATTTGAAGTCACACATTCAGAGAGACAAAGAAGAGAGCCTGGCACCAAACCCAACAGTTGCACATACTGTGTGATCCAACTGAAAAATTCACTACCACTGACATCAGATGTGCAGAATTCTTCTAAGGTCATATCTACCAACATCCTTTGGACATCAGTGAAAAGAATCTGAAGTTTAGTGCACAATACCTTTCCCCTAGAAAAGTGAATTATTTCCTGTGTTGTTAATTTTAATTCCTTTTTCAAGCTGCTACTACCTCTAATCAAATAAAACACTTTGAAAATTCCTTGTCTTCATTTCAGCCTTGGTATCAGTATGCCATGTAGATAAAAGGATTTATGTATATAAAAGGGATTTCAAACAATGAGAGATATGAGGGCAAGCCTTATAATTCTGTAGTCTTATCAAAAAGTAATCCCTCCAGCAAAAATCTGAAAAATGAAATATTTCAACAAAATCAATTAGCTGTGCCCCTTAACAGTGAGGCAGATGAATGTGCAGTTGCAACCAACTGCTTATCTTTACAGAGAAGCCATAAAAAGGCTAACTATTGATTTAATTTTAGAAAATGCTGAACCTATTTTGATGACTGCTATAAAAATTCAAAACTTCTAGCCTGAATCCAAAAGCAGGAATGGAAGAACAACTTTGGCAACATAATAATCAACCAAACCCAGCAATTTAAAATGGGACGTGTTGCGTACCCTAATTACAGGCACCATTGCCTATAACAACAAGTGCAAACAAGTAAGAGGGAATATTTCACTTTGACTGAAATTATCTTGTCAAGCTATTAAGTCATGAGCATAGACCTGCATACCTGCATAACCCGTGCTTTCTGCTGCTGGTTATTTGATAACCTTCTAGATCTTGTTCGTTCCACTTCATGCCTATGAACCCATCCTCGAAGTTCATGATTCAGCCTAGAAAAACCCACAGCATCAAGAGATGTTTCAAAGAACAATGGCACGTTTTTTTAGTTTTATAAAACAGTTTAGCCTCTACAGAGACACACTGCAGAATACTATTCTTTTTTTCTTACGATCATTTATTTTTAATAAAAGAGTAATAAAATAAAATTGTAAGGTGAAATTTATGAGGGAATTTGTAAAGGAATATCTATAAAGTATCGTACTCATGGATGTTTCAACATGAAGTAGATACAGAAGTTCCTTTTGCCCAACAAACAGTAATTTTGAAGCTACTGGAAGGCCCATGGAAATTCAAAATCAAAATTTGATCAAGACAAATTATTGGTTAAGAAGGCTAACCTATGGCAAATAAATCTGAGAGAAAGAAGGGACAAAGAAGATGTAGATAAGGTTAGTGGCACATTTATGGAGAAAGTGGAGGTAAGTGTTTTCTAACAGTGAACAAAGCACATCTGGAATGTCAAGTTCAGTTTGCTTGTATCAGAAGCTGAAGAACAGAAGACCATCTCTTATGTAATTCAGACGGAAAAGGCTTTTAGCTGGACTTTATTTCCATATCATGAACATTCCTACATATGAAACAATTTCTCTTTTGAGTCACAAAAAAATCTCTAGTCAGAAAATTGTTAATTCAGTTATTGCAAAAGACCAGTGTGAAAACAGAGTGAAAATCATGACTAAAACCACCAAAAGATCACAAAGATCCAAGTCGATCTGTCCTTACGGCAGCAGACATTGGACAGTGCAGACATTTAGAGAGACACTGGTCACGTACTGGATGAACTCTATGGATGTACAGCAACATCACTCACAGCTGTCCGTCCAGGAGCACTCAGCCAACACAGAATTTATATCTCAACAACTCCCAGTAAACCTTAAACGCTCAGAAAAGGTTGTTTGCTCACCTCAGCGACTCTGTCCGGTTGATCAGAGGCCGACAGGGGGGTGGGGGTGGTGAAATATATAAAAGTGGTTCTTCTGAGACTACCATTAGTGCTTTATTATCAGATATAGAACGATCATACCTGGGAAAAAAAAGAAAAGGATATCAAGAAACCCCCTAAAATACTTTTTCATGAACCTTAGACAAATCCAGAGAATGAGCACTAACACCAGCAGACCCACAAATGTTACAGCTGCTCCTTTGGGACCTTTGAAACAGGTGAATTACAATTCCTATCAAATATCCAATGTTCTCAGTCAATTCGTCAAAGGGGTCTGACAGCACTCAACACAGGGAAGACAGCTGAGCATTAGCAGATGTTGGATCTCTTCCCATAAAGGACAGATATTGAAAGAAAATGTAGCCTGTAAAATATTCCTCATAGTATGTAAACTATGTGATCTCTGCAGGGGCAACTTTCTTTTTCATTCCAGAGCTGTGCTACAGAAATACTAAATTTATTATCCACTAAAACCATGCAGATGTTAAGACCATGAGCTATATGACAATGGAGCACCCACAAACTATATTACAACTGAATGGAGAGGATTTACATCTCCAAGTGTCTCCAGAATCTAGCTTGGTTTTGATAAAAAGTGAAAAGGAGCATCTATTTCTCAGTACAAAAATTCGTAACACTCTCAGCACCTCCTGAGGGGTTAACTACTTATCACAATATGTATTATAAGATTCTCCCTTGATAAACTATCAATGTAACAGCTTTAGTCCTCTAGGTTCTGATAGACTTGTAGCTCCTAACTTGAACTTCTTTCTGAAAAATCAGGCATAAGAGCTTATGAAAGCCTTATTTACATTCCCTTCCTTTTCCTAGCTTTCTCTCCATCTTCATGTCTGCTTCTCCTGTCTACTGCATCTAGGACTGATAAAGGAGAACATGCAGCAAAGAGCTCACAGCTTGCCAAAACCAGGGTGAAACAGCGAAAGAAAAAGAGGAGGTATGGACACATGCATATTCTCCTAAGAGAACTTGTCTACTCTTACATCACCTAAGTCACGGTTTGAAATGTACCACACAGGACACAAAGCCCTCACCATGGCTACAGCCTTGAAATGCTCTTGATTTATTGCCTTCCTTCTGCATGGCAAAATACATTAGGGCTTTCTGCACATCTGTGCCTGGCTTTGTTCAACCAGCCAAAACACTCTACTGGAAAGGGACAGTCTAATAGGATAAATCTTGTAAGGGGAAAACATGAGCTGTATTAGCCAGACTTCAATCTGGAGGCAATTATATGTTCACTTATGAACTGCATGCTAGAGATTTAGGAAGCTTGAAAGCCAGTATTTAATTAAATAATGCATAAACACAAGGATGGACTCAGAGTTTTATAAAAATGTACAGTGCTAAGTTCAGAGTGTGTTCTTAATTGTGAACTTCCCCAGTCCTCTCTCGAGCAACTAAGAAAATAAATACTCCAGCTTGAAAAGTATGAAGATATAGACAATATGACAAATATCAGAACTATGCAAGCTAAAATATAGATCAGAGGAAAAAAGCAGACGGATGAAAAACTGAGAAAGATTCTGAAAGTCTGTGACATACACTTGTTTATATGCTCTCTTCCCTAACACCACACAGCACAGCCACGTGTACACTTCTGAAGCATTAAGTATTGGGTAATCTTGGAGATAAAATACCATATTTACTTGAAAAACAACCTGGTAAACTTCGTTAAATAATAAAAGACCAGCTTTCAAAGCGCTGTGTTTGTAAACTCTGCTGCTCTATAAAAGCAGCAATAGCACTGGTCAAAAAGGTCAGTAAGGCAGTGAGAGCTAAAAGTACCATTGCTCTCTGCCAGTCAAATTATGTTAAAGGTTTTCATCTCACCTATTACTCTTCTCGGGAATGATGCCCTCAGGTATTTTTGGAGGTGCACTGGACTCCTGGCCAGCTGAGAACTCCAGAAGATTTCTGGTCCGGTGGTTAGAACTTGCAGTGGAATCAACTCCACTGGGATCCTTTTCGAATACACTGGAAAACATAATAAGCATAGCAGAATGTATCACACACATAAAGAGTCTGCAAGGCACTGGACTGCAAAGTGTTAAATGCTCAGGTGGAGAAGTTTCTGGCTGTCATTATGTGACATGGATATGGTTCATGTCATATATAATGTAAAAATGTGATATCTCCTGTCACTGTAACACTGTCATTCAAAGCATTAGTGGACAGGAAAGCAATTCTTCAGCTTTAATTGTTGAAGGATTTTGATGCTCTGTTTTTTATTTTCTCCCACATAAGCTTCACCTGATAAAACAAAGATCAATCTGCTTGTAACCTAAATCTGCAGGCATAATAAAATTATCTATATTCAAATAAAAGCACCCCTAAACTTTAACTTTTATCAGCCTTAAAGTACAACTGACATAGTTTATATGAATACATTATGTAAGGAAAACTTAGCTACCAAATTCCGTGCAGCTGCAAGCCCGGAATGTTATGCCAGACATCTAACAAAACTGTACACAAACATGTACGTTCAATTCTAGTTGGATTTAGAACAACTGGCAGGGCTGACAGCCCCGTCTACAAAGCAGCAG
Source organism: Cephalopterus ornatus (assembly GCA_013396775.1). Taxonomy (NCBI): domain Eukaryota; kingdom Metazoa; phylum Chordata; class Aves; order Passeriformes; family Cotingidae; genus Cephalopterus; species Cephalopterus ornatus. The sequence continues at coordinate 1,514,161 of VZRE01000627.1, forward strand.
CAGGCCATGGCCCCACACACCCTGTTGTTCTGGTGTGTGCCTGCACTGATTCAAGGATCCTTCCCTGGGGGCTGCTCACCCAGCCAGCCCCGCAGCACAGGAACCTCTGTGCCGCTCTCCGTGCAAAGCAAGGCAGCAGCACTGCACGTGTGAGCTGCAAAAACGACCAGACAACTGCTGGACAACATCGACCGCATCCTAGTTCAGAAGGGTGACTTCTAAGTGAGAAACCTCGAGAGCACAAAAGCAATCCTTCAATTTCTCCTCTCCCGAGGCTGCCTTTACATGGTTGCTTCCTGAAATAAGCGTATTTACAAACCCAAGTCCTAACCTTCTTGGCTGACAACAGCAGAGCATCACCAGCAGCAACACGGTGAAAACACAAGCCCCCAGGACACCAATGAGATCTTTGCCATACACGCCGCCCACTGCCCACAGAGTACATTTTAATTCATGCCCTACCTCTCCTGTCCAGCAGAGCATAAACTCTGCAGGGGAATCTCTCCTTTTCCTGGTCTTACATGGCATCACTTTGCAACAGGCAACAAATACAAATGGTAACAGAGACAGGCAAAAAATAGGAGGGCAAGATTAAATACTCCTCAACTACAGAGAAGGCACACCGAGTTGCCTAACAACTCCATGTCTTTTGCCAACACATTTGCACTCCTGTTAGTAGCAACCCAGGTGTCCCTGTGAATAATTTTGTCATATTCTGAACCACAGGAGTCAGGGCAATCTGGCTGACATCACTTTGGGTGCCTCATCTCCAAGTTTCTCAGCAGCATCACTGAGTCAGGGCAGCAGAAATGCTACAGGCTCTGCTTTCACTAGTGGCAATGGGCAGAAAAGTACTTACAGTTTCCTTACTGCCTATGTGCACTGATATCCAAATGTTTCACTGCTTCTATTGCATAGCATGGAAAGCTGGATGGTTTATTCATAACCTCATATCAGGTAACACCAGGCTATCCAATTTAACAGAAACAATCTCCACTACCTACTGGATTTTATGAGACCATGTTTCTTCTCTTCCAATGAAAGCATCAGCACAACTGGCAGCATCTCAAGCCCAGAATCAGAGCTCAAAGCTAAGGCTGATGCTTAAACAGATGCCACACGTTCCTGTTGGAAGTCGCTCACCAGTGAAATGCCCCATTCTACCTAATCTGGAGTCATGACAGCTAAAAGGACACAGTCATTTTTTCATCAAACCAAGAACATTCGTCAGAAGATCTAAAAGTTGTAACTCTCCTGCAAACCCTTTCCCCACAGCCTGAAGTCTATAAGCCATCCAGTGTGTCGCTGGACCTACTGGATCTGGTATTTTACTCTATCCTACTTCTCTCCTTTCCTGTTCAAAACAACACATTGAACCAGAGAAACTTTCCATGTAATTACTTAGCTAAAGCTGACAAAAATCTAAGCAGAAGGTCTGTAAGATGATGGCTCTTCCTTCCTATTTGCCTCATTCTGCAAAGGCAATTCTTCTTTCAGGCTCCAGCTTGGCAAGGTGGCCAGTTTGAGGTGAAGTGTCACATGCAATACATTCCTACTCCAGTTCACCCTGAGCTCTGAACAACAGCAGAGAAATCCAAACCAAGTCCATCCAGGATAAAGATACACACTGCTCTACAATCACAGCAAATCTTCAGTTTTTGTAATTTAGTTGTTTTAGCTCTACAGCCATTCAAAACCACACACACCTCATTTTATAGCATCAGCTTGAGAAGAGAGGAAATGTTTATTTTTACTCTTCTCAAGCTTAAAGCACCTTAATCTTTTCATCAAAATTAAAATTTCACTTTTGGCAACAACCAAGAATGGAATGTTTCAATGTGAAAGAAAATATTTTCAGCAGCAAAAGACAAAGAAGGAGGTGAACAGAGTACATTTTGCCATCCTTACAGACATAATCCATAGCTTCCACTTGTGACAATGCAGGCACCAACTGAGACCAAAATATGGCATTAGGGTATTTATTCAAATGATCTTTCCTTTATTAGGATGGTTAGTTTCCACAAAATACTTCTTTTGAAGCAGGGCTAGCAGCGATTTCTGCCATAAGCCATATGGGCCCCATTTGCCTCCCCTTTCCCATTCCTTTTTGTACCTTGAAGATGACCAAAAGTTTCCTTCTCAAAGCCTAAAACATGCCTAAAAAAATTTAAAACCCCCCTTTATTGCTCCTTTGGTTTGTGGCAATGACCCAAACGCAAAATAACTCAGTCTGGATAAGGAAAAGCCCCACAACTTGAAATACTGCCCCTCTTCCACCTTCTAGTTACTTGGGGAGTTTTGTTAGTTTTTTCCCCATCTGAACAGAAGATGTTTTTGTTCTGTTGTATCATTTCTTCCTCTTCCCTTCTCCCACGAAAAGTCCCTAGTGAAGTTTGTCTATAAATAGGGCTCCATCTTCAGGAAGCAGATAGGAGAAGACATGTAGGTATAATGGTCTATATCCTCTGACTTCTCAAAGACCTTTCCTTACCAAGTGGGTCCATGACAGTCTGACAAAGGGTATCAGAAATACTCCTTCTTTGAAATCTCAAATTAACACAGGGAGAAAAAGCATGACTTAGGACCAAGGAATCCCTTCAAGCAGCTGGGAGAGGATGGACCTCTCCTGCAGAACTACACCTGGAAACACTGGTCCACCTGAGGCATACTGAGCTTTACAAGTTCCAGGCAGAATAGCAACAATACAAGCTGGAACAGGAAGGGTCTAAGAAAAAGATCCCAACACCAAGACACAGAAGATGAAGGCAATATCGGGCATTCAAAAACATCAGGTAGAAGAGGCTAGTAACCACAGGAAGAAAGGTAGAAGATCTCATTCAGAGGAAAAAAAGCTTCAGAAAAACAGTATTTTCAACCAAGATATCAATAGTTGCTCTGAGGACTGCTTTAATATGACAGATGGCAAAAGCATGGGCAGTTTTTTTATTCTATTGGGCTACAAGATGAGAACTTGGAAAAGGAAAAGCACTTTGGCATACCTGCCCTGAGCAAGTCCTACTATTTGCAGGAACTGAGTTACTGCCTCACCTTAAAAAAGACTGAAGCTGGGCAAGACAGCCAGGGTAGAAGTTGGAACCTTTCCTGTTTGGCCACACTTACACACCTGGGGCGTACCAAGGCTTTAGAGCCTGCATTTGGACATCCCAGATACCATGAGCATGAAAGGGTTTTCACAAGCCAGAAACACCATGTCCAAGCTGGCTGAGCTATCAGCTTGTTTAAGATGCAAAACCAGATCCAAGGGAAAAAAAAAGAAAGAACCACTAAATACTTCATGCAGATGTTTGTTCAGAAGTGTAGATAAATTTGATTATAGGAGGGAAAGAAAAGCAATGCTCCAGCCATGGCTTCTCCAGGCATTCAATGGCACCTGATATTTTAGCTGTATTTTTACTTCTTTAGTTTGAACATCAGTTTGATAAATGTGAAAGCAAGTCTTGCCAGGAGCATGAACTAAATTTTGCTTGTGCTCCTGGCTGTGCACTTCAAGTTTTGAATACTGACATTTAAGCTGTACAGTAATTTGTAGACGAAAGCCAATAGTGATATCATAACAAAGAATTTTCTGGGGACAGAACCATCTCTGAGTATGAGCCGGGATGTTTCCAACAAGCTAAAGTTGACATTGCAAGGACACACCAACCAAAGACCTTGTCCTCTTCCTAACTGACTCCAGACAAGGCTGCCACAGTGCCAGACACTCTGGAAAGTATTTCTTGTTTCTTATTCCTGATGAGTGCATCATCTGCCAACAGCAAGGCTCTACCTTCCCCTGCCAGGCTGCTCCAGACCTACCCTCTCCAAGCACTGGGCTGGAAAGAGGAAGATGAGGAAAGCAACACAAAGTAGAGGAATGATCTCTTGTGTTTTTTTGTTGTGTTTTGCATGCTTTAAAAAGCAATTTATTTTAATAAAGCTGCTGGAAAAGGAAGAAAGAAAGCAAATATTGACACCCAGAGCACTTCTTTTCTGCTTGGAAAACTCTATACCACTATCTGGAAGTGGGTTGGCCTTTGTTGCCAAAGCTTGTGGCTGTGATCAGCAAAGGAAGGAGGAATGAATCACTTCCTGCTACTGCAGCTGTGGTTTGTATTCAAGCATCAACCAAGAGGTATTCAACCATCACAAGAGGTATTAAAAGGTCTGGAACCTGGACCCAAGTCCAATTTACTCAACTTGTCCTTTTCCTCTCAATTCCTCTCTCTCATTTCAAGGAGAAACTACAACACAAGGCCAAAGGTGTGCTACAGAAATAGTTTTCTAACTTTAGACCATCTGCAACACAAATGTACACTCAACTCAGCACTGAAACATATTCTTTCAGTGTCACAAACATTAAACTAAGTTTTCCATATTACTAGTGTTAAGAGTCATAAATGCCTTCCAACGCTTCTGCTGTTTTTGCCAAAACACTCAAAGGGCTCTGTATTTCCTTGGCAGCCTGAAGACATGGAGATGGCTAATGTGGCACTGTTTCATGCCTCTTGCACTCATTAACAGTTTTCTCTTCACATTTCACCAGTTCCTCTCTGATAGTGTGTAAGAAATTATTAGCCCTCTGCCTGTCATCATTTGTATGCAGGTTTCTTAGCATACTTCAGGTATACATCACATTTAAGTCTATCAACCTCCCGAAGACATATGGAAGGCTAATGAGGCTTGCAAAAAGCAGAGAAACAATCCTTTCATATCTTTCACAAAATGCAAAAAATCCCAGGATTGGATGACGTGAGAATAAGAAACTGACTCTGTGGTTCTCTGCTCTCAGAACATCTTTTAGAGATGCTTCAAGAAGTCACGGCAAATTTGGACACCACCATCCCACCTGCAGCTGAAGGAAATCACGGGCCACTGGTACAATGTTTAATGCTCACAGTTCAGAACCTCTCTCAGATCAGGCTTGGCTGGAAGGCAGCAAAGGCCAAGCAAGGAACCTGGCTCAGGGGTTCCTCTTCCATTATATTGCAAGCCATTGGAGGTTCCAACTAATCTGCCCCACTGGAATGAAGGGAGGATGGAGCACACACGCAATTGGGACAGCATTGGTAATGCAACAAAATAATATAAGGCAAAAATAATACTGTGTTTCAGTTGCCAGTCACTGCCCTTCATTTTGGACAGGTGCCACACATGTGGCTTTAGCCTACTTTAGCCCATGTTATTCAAGAGCACATTGAGGTGTTTTCAAACACACCGCGACACTGCTTGATTTTGTCACTGATCTCACCTGCCAGGGCAGCACAGGGGTGAGCTCCAGACCCTGGCCCGGGACCAGCTGCTGTGGGTGGGATCTGCACTGACAAACCCGAGCACACAACACACAGCTCCAACATCTCTGTAGCAACACAGCTCTTGCTGCATGTGATGTTATGGTAAAGGGATCAGCTCCGTTGCCCATACAGCAAATGCTCCCTTTAAGGGAACTACAGCATTATTTCTCTAACTTTCCAACATCCCACCACCGAGGTATCCCTGGGCTCTTGCTTGCCATAAAATGAGTCTGTTTCTTTAATTAAGGAGTCTGGCACAAAGGCTCAAACAAGAGAAAACTTGCACAAAACCACTGCTGAATGCACCAGAGCTCAGAATAATCCTGCTCTCCCACACACCAACTCAAGATTGCTCAGCTTGTGTAAGAGCACTTGCACTTACTTGTGTAAGACCATAGTGTGCTCAGTCAGTGCTGTTGGCAGCCCAAACTACTCATGCTCCAAAACCTCACCAGGCTACATTAGTACTGACTAGCAGCCAGCAGACTAGGTAGCATGCTCATCTCAGTGCTGGTGAAAGACTTGTGTTTTAATTACTTCATCCTTACAAGCAGCAGACTGTGGTAGCGTGCAGCTGAACAATCCTTGGGCAATTTCTTCATTTTTAGTAAAAGATGATTAATCTCACCACTTCTGTTTTTGGTGTTTTTTTTTTTTTTTTTCCTTTTAGTGCTACCCATTTAAGGAATGAGACCCACCCCTAAGTCTTTCAGGAGTCAAAAAATCACTGCTTCTTCATTTGCTGTAGTCCACGACAACAGCAGACAAATGACATTTCTCAGCTGGCCAGGCCAGTGTCTTTATTTGCAGATTGGTCACTGGATCTAAATTTTTAATAGATTATTCAATTTCCAGGATAGTCCTGGAAAGTAGAGGAAAACCCATCAGGACACCCTAGAGAGGAGCTGCAATGAAGTCTCTGTAAAAGGCTAGCCATTCTAGCACAGCTGCTTTAGGTCAACAGGACACAAGAGATTTTGAAGCAGCAGCAGCTTTACTGAGCTCCATCAATCACCACCTCAGTCATCCTCCACCACAAATACAGCTTAAGAAATTTTCTTTACACCATCAAGTCTGTTTTTCAGTTTGAAAGATATTCCAGTCCTACAGAGGTGGCCAACTTGTAAGAAAACACAAAAGTAATAAAAATAAAGAAAAAATAAAATATCACACCACACCCTCAAACCTCCTGTTCCAGTCTCTTTGCAAATTTGCCTTTCCTCTCTCCAACTTCATATTTTATTGTCTTTTCTGTCCTCTAAATATCTGAAATGGTAGTTAGGACACATTCTGGCTGGCTGACGTCTTAATAAATGCTCTAAGACTGCTGCTAGATGACAGCTACCATGTAAGCTTGAGCAGATTGATTATGGGGGAAAAACAACTAGTTGAACATTTTTTCATAGCCAAAAAATAATGCTTAGGTCACTAGCAAATACCTGCCTTACATGCTTTGCTGCTACTGTCCCAAGAAGAAGATACGCAGAAAATTTATCTTTTGCATCTTCTGTGATCGTTCTCCCTTCCCTGCTTTTTATACATTGGTTGTGTTATTTTCCCGCAAATATACTACTATCACATTTAGGATTTGCATTAAAAAAACAAACACACATTCAAATGAGAATAGGAAGAGAATCAAAATAAAAATATTCCCAAAATAAATACACAGGTTGTTTAGACTAGAACATGGGCTTTGTTTCTATTTGTTTCGGCCTCGTTTGTGCTTGTTTAACACGTTTTCAGATCTGTGTGCTCACTGCCTTTTGTGCAAACACTGCGGATTCCCAATTCCTGTCTTGCACCTCGTGGTATGTAAGACTGGGGCAAGGGGGTGACCTCTGCAAGGAACTGAATCAAAACATACCCCTTTCCCTTCATACACCTCACCAATCACTCTTAAATAATAATAAAAGGAGGGTTTTATACATGTTAAGTCCAGACCCAAATAATTCACGAAGATTAGAGAATAGTTCACTGACACACAGATGGGAAATTCCTGGGCACCTTTCTTTCAGTGTAAAACACACAGATAAAATAGAAACTTACACTAATAGAATTCCTGCTAAATTAATTCTGCTTGTAATAACTGAAAGTTTCTGTTTTCTATACAAAGTATCAACAAATCCGAAAGAGTTTAGTAACACGGTACAACCTAATGCAGAGTTACCACCAACTCCATACAAGCCACTTTCACATTCTCAATTCACATTGATACTCAATTTATATTTAATTAGACTTACATTCATTTCTTAGAGATAACATGGTGCCATGTCCAAGACTGAAGGATGGTCTGAAAAGCTTGTTGGCAACTAAGCAGACTGGACTAGACTCTTGTCTCCAGTATTTTCCAATAGATTTCTTGTGTCAACAGGCCAACTTCCCTACCAGACTTTCAGGCCCACTCCCATATTCTCAAATTCAACATTGCAGGTTACCCATACACATATTTGTCAGCATGAAAAAATGTGGCAGCAGAATAATTTTATCTGCTAAACTTGTTTGCCAAGGGCTGCCACATCCTGGACTGCTTCCCATAATCTTAAAGCAGCAGAACAGCAGTCTCGGAGTCCTCCATGAGACATTACAAACATCTCACCCCTCAAATACACAATCAACAAGACTTAAGAAGACCAATCTAAAAAAAATTTATGTGTTAGCCAGTATTAGTGTAACACACATCCATTAATGCAGAGGAAAACACAGAACTAACTACACAGCCAATCATCCAGATGGGATTTTCTGTGGGATGCTGAGTGCCCATACACTGCACCTCCACTGACCCACTGCAGGCCATGGAGGGTTTACAGGACTGTCTGTTCTTCAGCTTCACATTCCTGTCCCAAAACAATCCAACCGCTTCCCTGCTTACTCTGACTTGACAGAAATAGGTAACTAAAGAGAAAATCTATATATCTGACTTTCTGTTTTACCTCTAGTCTTCAAAGAATCCTATCACCTCCAACTAAGAACATGAGAAGCATCTTACAATAAGGATGGCTAAGGGAATTCCAAAGTCTTCTCTAGAATATAGGGGGTGAATTTCCCACGATTTTGCTTTTTTTTGGATGTCACTCTGCCTTTGCAATGGTTCACTGGTTTTGAATAATTATTCACTGCTAATATGCCTGAATCAAAACATCCTGAGCCTGAATGCTGGCACACCTCCATACAGGTGTGCAAGTGAAATGATTCCCTACAGAGAAGAAATGGCAACACTGACGCAAGGTTTCAAAACATATTTATCTCCAGCTGACCACTGCAAAGAAATTAGGTATTCCACAGTTAGCTAACTTGGGGGAAAAGAGTACTTTTGCTGAACTATAAGCTAGCATGGATATTATAACAAAAAATTACTTATTTCTTTAAGAGGTTGCAGGTACTGAAAACAGCACATACATTGGAAGCTCCTGTTGTTAAGGACTAAGCAGAACAGCAATCCTGACTATTGCATTTGTGGAGCTACCATTCAGTGACATCTTTATAAAAGGAAGAAAGTACGTATGGGAGGAGTGAAATCTAAAGAAATGGTTTGTATATCTCACATTCTGGGTCTTCCAAAGAGTATTGCACAATCAACATTCACACCACCTTGATACAGTCTAGGATTTTAAATGCAGTGCAAAGCATTTATTCTGCTAGGGAGGGGAAAAAAAAAAAAAAAAAAAGAA